>JAIFZK010000019.1:7985000-8057500 GCA_027481765.1 Tenualosa thibaudeaui | reverse complement strand
GTGTGTGTGTGTGTGTGTGTGTGTGTGACAGAGAGATAAGGGTCCTAGTAGTTTTGTCAGGTGAAACAGCCAGAGGACTGGGATGGGCACCATTGCTCTCTTCTCCAAAGCCAAAGCACACACTGAATGTGCAGAGTCATGAGTGTGTTTTGTGTGCGTCTGAGCATGTGTGTGTGTGTGTCTGTGGGGGATAGGTTATGGTGCAAATTCAGACACCAGAAGAATATTCTGGAGCATTATAGAACTACATTTAATGCATTCTGACCGTGTCATTCAGATGTATTGCATCAACTAACTTCTGTCTGTCATGTCCGTGGACCTGAGGTCTCCTGCTAGTGGTTAGTGCTGGAATGGTCAGAAACATGACAAGACTGTAGAATGAGAACTATGAGAACTATGGCCAAAGCGAGTGGACAAATCGAACAGTGTGGATGTCAACGTGACTGTTGAGGAGAGATCAAGAATGGGTGGAGAAGAGAAGGAGAAGGACAAAGAGAGAAAGTGAGAGAGCGAGAGGGAGAGTGAGCAAGGGAGGGCGTAAGAGAGAGAGAGAGAGAGAGAGAGAGAGGAGGCTAGAGTTGCACACCTGTCCAGGGACCACATTTCTGGAGAACAGTTTGTTGAGCTGCACTAGCTCATTGGGCGTGGTGTCAAACTTCAGCGCTATGCTGTTGAGTGTGTCCCGCGATTCCACCTAGATCACACACGCACAAGCACACACACACACACAAAGCACAACACGACAAGAGGGAAGAGATAGTATAAAAAACAAAGGAAAAATAAAACACAAGACAAGGTTTCGGATTCTGACGGGCATTTCTGCCAAGCTTACAGGTAACACACTTGTCTAGGATTTGTGTTTAATGGTCTCTGAAGTGCTGTAGGTGTTTCAGGTGAAGGTGAGCGATGACAACTATGTGTGGGTGGTGTGAGCGAGCGAGATGGCCTGTGGCTCAGGATGCATGTACATCTTCTGCTACCGTAGGAACTTGGTTTGGCCTGTGGAGAGAGAATGTTCTGGGGGAAACAAAAAACAGTGTTGTCCACATTGTTTAAAGATGTTGTTCTGAATCTGACAAATGAGTGTGCAGTCATGAGGAATGAGGAATAGAGAGAGCAAGAGATTGAGAAAGAGATAGACAGAGAGAGAGAGAGAGAGGGAGAGAGAGAGAAATCACACGATGTGTGTAAACACAAGGCAAACAGTAAGGAAGGACAGTGCTGCTCTGCCCAGGCAACTCGCTCTGACACACACACACACAAACACAAAAAAAGCAGGCATTCAGCTTGTAATCCAGTGGAATGTCACCTGACACACACCACTCATCTCTCGTCTTGGTCATCAACCCAACCCAAGTTTGTGATTACACAGTATCAGCTACACTGAGGCAAAAAGCAGGAAGCAAATGTATTTGCCAGAAGCCGTATGTAAAATCAACCCGCCAAAGACTACACTCCAAGAAAAGTCACCAATCAAGAGGTGACAAAGTACAGGAAGCAATACCAGTGCCATCGCATGAAATTAAGTGTGGCTATGTTTCACCCCATCACTCAAGCAACAAGGTTCATTTCAGTTTGGATAAAAGTGACTAATGCAGAAAATGCTGAGTGGCAGACACACTCATGCTTCCCACAGAGCGTTAGGTTAGGAGCATTAGGCACTCAATATTGTGCTGATGCAAAACAAGCAGTGGTCTTTCTTTCCAGCTTCATTCTTCAATCTTTTTTCTTTTTTTCTTCCTACATTTCAGGCCTGTTGATGGCAGTTCTGGTCTTGGTTGTCATGGTGACAAGCCGTGGACAGTACATGCTGGTCAGCACTTTGCCATGTGCCACTCTGCTTTCTGAAGACAACTGCACAGTGTGTGCGTTTGGGAAAAGAGCTGGTTGCAAGGGGAGGGTGATGTCAAGCAGAGAGCCGCAGGGGGGCGAGGGCTTGCTACAGTACACCCCCCCCACCCCCCGCCAAAAAAAAAAAAAACCTCCCTTTGTAGAGCCATGTTCCGTTTCTCCAGATCTATGTCTTCATATTCTTGTGGGAAGGCTGGTGTATCTATGACGCCTAATCTGTGGAATCTCACCCTAGAGGACTCATTAATGTCCGTGGGGTGGATCTTATGTCATGTTCCTTGCATTGCATGTGAGAATCACACAGTCACAGTTTGCGCTCTCCCTGCCATCCAGTAAGTATTACTTAGCAGATAAAGTGATCTATACCTTCTTTCACTTTTAGCCAAATTGTCTTGCCTATGGTCTAAACCCACTTGTCAGAAGCCAACAGAAAACTGTACCATTCTAACCAGTCACTAAGGCCCTTTTTACATGTATGTAGGTATTTTTATCAATGGGTATTTTTTTTTCTGTTTATTTTTTAAATTGCGTTTACATGTATCCAGTGGAATCCAGAAAATACAGTGTTTTGAAAAATCTCCAGATTAGAGGCTTGTTTTGACTCATTTGTCTAAGTTAGCAAACTAGCATCACATTCTACAAGTTTCAGCCCCTAAGGGTTGAGAAAAAACCCCTCTGAAGAGCCATCTTTCTACACACTCTGGCCATGCATATTGACCCAAGGCCTGGAATGTGTATGAGAAGCTGGAGTGAGAGAGGAGCACTGGACGTGGTTGCTCATTTGTTGGACAAAAATGAATGCTGTCTGTATGTCTGGTGTGGGTTAAGCCCTTGAGATAAACACAAATGGCAACGGCAGACTCAAAAAGTTTTTGAGTTTTGCATGCTATGCATTTGCTGTTGTTGTTGTTGTTGGTGGTGGTGGTGGTGATGTGAGTGTGTGTGTGAGTTCATGCATATACTTTGTTTCATAAGAATGCCTGCAGATCAGTTGTGTGACCACAGTGGTGTGACAGAAGGAGAAAACCCACTGAGGCAGATTATGATTATGTGGGCAACACCAACCAAACCTCTATCCATACACTGATCTAATGACACCACAAATCCAGTGCTCTTTGTCTTGGAATGACAAAAAATGCAAACAAGTTATGCATGGGCCAGAATTTGGCCACCATAGATCTGCAGTAGTCACACTCACTCGCACAAACACACACACAGACTTTTATTCTCTGTATTACCACGCTAATGATGGGATTCAAGAGATTCCACATAACGTCTTTCTTTCATTTTGAATGTTATGCAGTAACATCCTGCTATTTCACGATTTTGATTTTTCAAATGTTACTACATGCATAGTTATTAGTTTAACACAAATGAAACCATGAACAAACCCTTACACTGTCATGTTTATAACCAATCAATAAGTGGAACTACAGGCCAGCCACATGTAGGACACTTAATTAAGACTCAGACTAGACTATCAATTCCGACCTCTCTTGCACAACGCACCGAAATGGTAGTAAAAACCTGCTATTCCTGCTAATCTCAAAATCCACCTTTTAACTGCCCCTGTGAGTCACTTAGGATAAAATAAAAAAGCCCATTGAAAATGAATAACATTATGAAAAGGCTGCCTCCACAGCCCCTGTGTGAGAGGATGCACTGCTGTTTGAATGACTTAGTGTGAGAGGATGCACTGCTGTTTGAATGACTTAGCTTGGTGCAGAGGAGGGATCATCGCTCCAATGAGTCAGCCACTGATGTCATGCTGGGGGGGGGGGGGGGGGGGTACAATCAGGTACAATCATATCCCTAACCTTGTTCTCTGTCTGATGGCTGTTTACAAAAAAAGGGAAAAAATCACAAGCACTCTTGTACAACACACCTACAAGACAGTCAGTAATTGTGGTGTGCTAATGGACCATGTAATAATATGCACCTTGTTGTTTACGTTAATGTGTAGAGCCACATCAATCATCAGTAATAGGCAGATTATTCTCATTTAATATCTGCGGGAAAAGTTAAAGGTGTCAGTCATCATCTGTCACTTTTCAATCACTTTTCCCTGGAATAGATGAAGCTAATTCATGTTAAGAGGTGTTTGAAAAAGGTCTGCACGCTTCTCTCATCTGCATAATTCATTTGTCATAGAGGTATTAGAGGAAGTAACATTCAAAATAGCCTCAAGCAAAGTAAGGATTTGGAAGAAGGCTCTTCTGAGCAGAAAACTGAAAAAGCCTCCAAAAGGTTCTACTCAAAATGGCAATTGGTTCCCTTTTGAATTTTTTTAGGCAGTTTTTAGGGATCTCAAGAAGGCAACAAAATGAAAAAAAAAAAAAATCTCAATGGAGTAAAAAAAAAAAAAAAACTTCCCATTCCAGATGGGAACATCAGAAGTCGATTTCCCTACGCCCATGCAGTACCTCGGCTTTTCTTCTCCCTTGTCTGGCACAGAACATTGATTTCCCTCAGAGTGCCATTTGTGCCGATCTCATCCACAGGCTATTTATTTTTAGCCTCCTAGCACTTCGTTTCAGAGCAAACACAACCTGCTCTGGCACCTTTTTTGTAAATGGAAATGCTACATCTCATCCTGTTTCATGGCAGAATTATCAGCTTAGCTCCTTAGCTTCTTGAACTACAACCCCATTTTAAAATCCCAGCTACACGTTCAAACTCCTTCAGTATTTTACATTTGTGCTTCTGCTACCTTCTCTGACTGGGAGTTTACTCCAGGATTATGGAAAGACTCTTCATGTAGACATTTTAATTGAAAGATTAGCAGACAACCAGATCATAAAAAAGGCAATCCATCTAAGTATGTTAGAAAATGGCCAACTGGATCTGTCCATAATTAACAAGGACTGCTTTTCAACAACAAAAGGTTTATCTCTTAGAAGATGACCCTACACTCATCAGGTGTCAAACAGATTTTCAATTACAGACCCTTTAAACGCTGCGGTAACAGTAACCTCAAAACCCTCTTTGACATCAATCCGCCTGACGGCAAGCTGTGTCATTGTTCAATTTGGTAGTCTAACTATAGCTGTATAAATCAATGTGTCGAGGAGAGAGAAGGACATGTCACTGGATCGCCACACAGAAGCGCTGGAGAGGGTCAGAGGACTTTATCCTTTAAAGCTGCAATCAATAGTGTCCATTATTCATCTGGTGATTACTGGATTACTGGTAAAAAAAAAATATATCCCACAGACCTGGCCAACCACCTTTGTACTTGGAGGGTCAGTCCTTGCAGGGTGTAGAGTGCCCACTTGTTATGCTATGTCATGTCATATAAGGAAGTCTAAGGTTGCCCAATGAGGACATATTGGGTGTGTCAGTAAGTTAAAGGGATTATCTTGAGTGAATTAACCCATAGCCCTGTTGTTCAGGGTTGCTGAGTGCTGTTGGTTGGAATAAGAGTGAAAGTTATTGGTTCAACACAGACCAAATTTGTGAACCAGCAGCTAATGCGAACTGATGGGGGCACAGGAAAATTTTACTTCTTGCCCTTATCAGTTAACACTGGCCAGCATTTCACTATTTGGATGCCGTGGTAGCAAATTCTCTCATTCTCATACCAACTGACAGAACTCTGCAACCTTGAATAACAAGGATTGTTGGATTGACTGACTCCTTGACTCCTGACACCTTGAGAAGAGAAGTTACCTTGGTAGGGCCACTAAAACCAGTCTAAGAAGAAAGGCTTTTTCATATTTGTGTATGTGTGTGTGTTTTATATATGGTCTTTGTGGTCACAAAAGCAAATATGCTACTGTACTAAGTTTGGCACCTGCACATGCAGTAAAGCGATAAGAGATCTATGTGCCCTCCTCCTTGAAGGGCTCTTGCAGAGACCAACAGGTCAAATGCCGCCCCCTCCTCTCCAAGCAGCTCCAGCGAGCACATGGCCTTTCAGATTCTGCCCAGTGATGGGCGATTAGCCATGCGTGCTCCAGCCAAGGCTTTCACAGCTCCATTAACTCTTTGGGGCCTTTGTGTAATAATTACTGAGATCCATCCACATGTAAACCCTCCACAGTAGCAGCAAAAAGAAATACAGGAGAGCCTCTCTCTCTCTATTACTTTCCCTCTTATCTTGCTCTCTCAGAAATCATCATCATTATAATGTTATGAAACAGCATCTAGACAGGGCCAAAACCAAAGCATCATTTTAGGAGTAAAATAGTAGTAGTAGTAGTAAAATAGTAAAAATGTCCAGAAACTATATTCCAAAATAAATTCCAGGCAACCAGTCTTATTATATAAGGAAAGCAGGGGAAAAGTGGGAAAGAGATGGGAAAGAGAATATTAAATTAGGAAAAAGCATTCCTGCTCTGATGAGCCCCTTCAAGAGTGAACCAAGCTACGCTTTAGCACACACACAGAGCATTCTGTCGTTGCTCTCATCACGGTATGTGTCTTGCTGAGCACCACTGATCATTTCAGGACTTAATTTTAGAAGCGCTGCCTTGTCTGGATGTCAGAGGACACAAAAGGAGACAGGGATTAGCTTCACACATAAACACACACACACACACACCAGAGATTTAAGGAGACAAACTGAAACATATGGATTGAGCTGTGAGAGCTTTCCTCAGGGGGATGTCTGAAAGAGGAGAGGTGTCAAGATGCCAGACACTTCCTGCTCATTCTTCACCCAAAGGGGGCTCCTCACATGATGACACAATGCCTTTTCTGACAATACCTTTCCTTCCATTTTTTTCACGTCCAATAAGCCTATGCCTGAACATTTGCTGTGTATCCTCCTAATTGCAGACCAACCATATTGACATGCATATTGACATGTTGCCTTCATGCTGTTATTTCAATTTCAATTAGATGCTGATGATTATATCAACATCTGATTTAGAGGCAATAAATAGCCTGCAAGGGATCTTCTACGTGTGTGGTTCTTGTGGACAGCGATTTCACATCGTAATTCTATATTGAAATCAAATAAAATTGTTGAAGAATCTTCAAGATTCAAAAGTATATTGCATTACAATACTGACATGCATAACCCTTTAGGCCTACACACAACACAGTGCTAGTGTTGCTAAAGGAACACTTTTAACAGTCTCACTGTAATATGTTTGCAACAACATGGAGTTCCACTGCGGTGGTAACCAGGAGGTGCTTAAGTGGTGCCGTTACCATGGCCACCTCACACACAATACCTTAGTTTAGTTCAAAACAAGCACTCAAGGTGAGGCTAACATGGGCTCTCAGACTACCATTACTGCTGAGTGCCAACTGCGCTAATAGCTAACTTCAATGCTCTCCACTCAACATAAAAAGAGCAGAGAACAGCAGCACTAAGGAGAGCTGAGAGAGCATTATTCACATTCAGATTCAATACTTAAAGATGTTGTGAGGAGTATTAGCATATTCTGCTAAGACCCCATCGGCCTTAAGCACTATAAGAGTCAAACCAATCCCTTCAATCAAGACTGCTGTGCAAATATGCAAAGTAAGGGTTGGGCCTGGTAAGAGTTTTAGACCTGGTCATTTTTGTGATCAAATTATGAAACCAAAAATATTTATGCTCAGCTATTTTTTCCAAAGAAGCACCCAGGGTTAGGTTATGAATATTCCAGCACATAGGTTAACCTTCATCAGTGTAATGGTGAAGTCATATGTAAACTCTGATTAATTCTTTCAGCAGACCTATTTATCCAAAGCTTAGTGATACATCAAGCAAGCAGCTACTGTCAGAGACTACACTGTAGAGACTCAGAAACTGCCTGTGCTTACATCTGCATGTTGATCAGTGATATGCCTGCAGTTTGTATCCAGAGACAATAATGAACAGAAATGTTCGGTGGTAACCATGTAATAAACTTATAAAGTTCAACTTATAATTAAATGCTTTCATTTGCCTAGATTGTATGCCACAGTTAGAAACTCAACACCGAATATGACTCATCAGAACACAGGGAAACGGCACAGAGGAAACAGTGTCAAATCGGCCTTGGTAATTTGTTAACACAAATTATGGTGGAGTAGACACCAGGAGGTGAAGACGTTTTTTTTTTTTTTTACATAAGTCTAATCATGGGGTTTTAAATCTCCTGGCATGCGTGTTTACAGACAATCAGTGCCAAGAAGGCTGAGTAATCCTACTGCGGAGATGTGCCCAGAAAACAAAAGGGCCCCAGTCTGCCGTGGGTGTGTGTTTTTGGTTATATATATATATATATATATATATATATATATATATATATATATATATATATATAAAAAATAATACATAGAGGGCAGCCTGACAGGACTGCAGACAGGTAGTGATTAGTGCAGTGCTGAAGTGCCCCCATTTTCAATGTCTCCCCTTGGGGCCAACTCCTCTTCAGGGTCCCCCCCCAACACACACATATGCACACACATGCACGCACACTCCTCTGGCAGTCAAGGGCCTGTGGCTTTAATTGGCTCAGGGTGCACCGGTGGGCCAGTTTATCTGGCACAGTGGACAATTGGTTATGACAGCCAAATGATGGTGAGAGAGAGAGCATAGCACAAAAAAAACTGGATGGGAAGATCGAGAAAGAGGAGTAAAAATAGAAGAATAAAGTGGGGTGAAAAATCAAGCAGCAGCATTTGGGGGATGGGGCGGAGGTGTACCCGGGGAGAAAATCTTTGTCGACCGAGCAGTTGAAAGGCTTTCCAATCCTGTAGGCCCCAGTAGATTACTGGGCTATCGGGCGGGAGCTGTGTGCAGAGGCAGGCCGCGAGATGAGAGTTTAAGATAAGGACGCTGCTCCTTAGCGCTGGAGTGGCTTTGGGGCTCTCAGTGGAAGAAAAAAAAAAAAAAAAAACATCACCGGCCACAGCACTGGTTTTCACCCTCCTTCTCTGCTTTTCATTTCACTGTTCAATTCTCCTCTAGTTCTAATCTCTATGGCTTGACGTCATCTGTGTTTAGGCTTTTTAGGTTCTCCATATATTGGTATTCTTCGACTTTGCTCTTCGTGTTTGCTCTATGTCTGTCCTTTTGATACACACCCATACTGTATGTGCACATTTCCTTCTTGCCGGAGCGTTTGTGTGTTTATCTGTGTCTCAATGTGGCCATCAGAGAGGTGCTGATCCAGTTATCTGCTTTTCTCTCTTCCTTCTGCCATCTAGGTCTCCACAGACTCATCCATCCACCTATCTACCAGCCCATCCATCTATCCATCCAGCCATCGGCACATCCATCATCATATCGAGATTCAAAGCTGACAGTGAGTGGATGTCTCCTTGTGGAGGTTGGGAATGGGGAGATGCATGTGCAGATTTCAGTCCAGATTTGGCACCCACTCGTCAGACAGCCATTGCCTGTAGCCTTCCCTGGCCCAGGTCGCTCTGCCATCCTCATTTCCTCTGCCAGACTCTGACTCTGGCTCCCTCTCTCTCTTTCTCTCTCTCTCTCTGTCCCCCTTGACTTAGTCGGAGATGTTGTAACGCTGCACACCTTTCACGCTCTGCTGGGAACAACAATGGCCTTGTCACACTGTCACTCCAGGCAGACAGAGACAGATCGACTGGAGAGAGAGAGAGAGAGAGAGAGTGAGGGGTGGGGTGGGATGGGGTGGCATAGGGGCTGGGTAGGGTTGGGTAGGGTTAGAGTGGCATAGGGGATGAAGGGGGGAGAGTGATACCTGCCCCAGAACTAGGAGAGACTAAAAGGTGCGAATGCTGCGGAGAGATTTAAAAAATAAAATAAAATAAAACAAAACGATAGGCTGTGTACTTTGACACAAGTGAGTTGAGGGAAGGAAAAAGAGAGAGGGCTAGAAAGGAGAGAACTCTAGAGGAAAAGAGCGAGCGTGAGAGAGAGAGCGATAGAGACACGCTGACAGACAGAGAGGAAGAGAGAGAAATAAAGCAACTAGGAAGGCGGAGATGAAGTAGATATGGTTAAAGGCCAGTAGGAATAGATAAGTAGAGAGGCTCGGAGGAAATGGATGAAAGACAAACAAGATATGGTGGAGGGAGGGAGAGAGGGAGAGGGAGAGAGGGAGAGGGAGAGAGGGAGAGAGATGTGAACGGAGATGCTCGCTATGAAATGAGGCTGCAGTCAATCTGCTGCTAAATGGTCGGTTTGGCCACAGGCAGCTCTCTTTCTTTCTACCTCTTCGACTCTGTCATCATTCTATCTTCACCTCCAGACATAGCTCTAGTGTCCAGCACCTCCCTGAGATCTCTCTCTCTCTCTGTCTGTCTGTCTCTCACACACACACACACACACACACGCACACACACACAGACTCAAACACCTCTGTTACCAGGGAGAGACGGGACAAGTTTCCTGCCTGCCACCATGCCTGTCTGACAGCAGCGGGAATTTGAGGGTCATTTGAAGAACATACAACCAGCCAACCATTGTTAGCTAATGCTGGGGATTCTGAACACATCACATTCACTCACTACTGCTCTCTCTCTCTCTCCCTCTCTCTCTCCCACATACACACATACCCATTTCTTTCATCTCCATCAACACCGCCCCCCTCCTCTCTCTCCATACACAAATCAATACAAATGCTAGTGCAGTTGGAAGGTCATTTGTGAACACAGTGGTGGAATGTCTGTGTTGATAAGAAATACAGCCACTGAACCATAAACAGAAACACACACACACACACACAGAAAAACACTGAGCACGTTTTGGGTCTTAAGCTGCGTTGATGTTGTAAGCAGCCTCTCCCTCTCGTCTTCTGTTTGGCTGCTCCTCTCGGCTCTGTTCTCTCGCGTCATTTAGCGGAGCAGCATGGCAGGCAAGCAGAGAGGACCGGAGAGGAGCCGGGCTTGTTATTTTTGACACAAGCCACACTGGGCAGATGTCAGCACACAAGTCCCACTACTATGGGCTGCTCTTCCCCCTTCACGTCCACTGGCAGGAGCCAAGCTCACAACCTCCAAAAGGAGGGAAGAAACAACACGTGCAGACCGACACACGCAGCAGAATGCCAACAAAACAAAACACACCATACCAACCATCACAGCATCTTTCGCCAGCCTTCAAGCAACCCTTGTTCTCTGCTGATTAGAGCAGGGATCTCACACACACACAGACATACACACGTCAGTGGAGGCTGACAAAAATCATGCTGACATCCATAAACAACAAGAAGCAGCATTAGAAACTGGAGCACGGCAGAGAACATTTAAGCCAGCTGCACACGAGCGACAGAGGGACAACGAGACAGAGAGAGAGAGAGAGCATGAGAGAGAGGAGAAATGAGAGAGACAGAGAATGAGAGGGATTAAAAAAAAAGACTGGGACTTACTGAGTACTCCATGGTCCCCTTGGGTCTCTGGAAGGACATGCGTCGTCCATCCTTCTTCTCCACGCTCTTCTTCTGTCCAGTGTCTGAAAGCAAGCGAGGAAAAGAGCGCATTACATTCATGTTCTCCTTTCTCTCTCTTTCTCTCTCTCTCCGCGCGCTCTCTCCCTCGCTCCTCTCAGCTCCCCGCGTTCCACGCAGCACTGCTCAGCTCCGCTCCACTCGTTCGCTCGTCTCCCCTCGTTCCCTCGTTTGTTCCTTGCTTTGCTCGCTCACTCCTCAAAGCCCGGCGGGAAGGCAGCTCATTCGTCAGCCTGTGAGCTAGAGTGAGGTGGCCAGCCAGCTAGCGCTACACTGTGAGTGGAGCCTGGTTCTCTCTCTCCCTCCCTCCCATTCTCTCTCTCTCTCTCTCTATCTCACTCTAGCTCTCACTCTGTATGTCTATCCCTTTCCCTCCCTCCCATTCTCTCTTTCCATCGCACTCTCTCTAGCTCTGTATAACCCCCTAGTTCTCTCTACCTCTCCCGCTCTCTCTCTCCCTGTCATTCTCTCTCCCGCACTCTCTGTAGTTCTCATTGTGTACATCCCCTAGTTCTCTCTGCCTCGCTCTCTCTCACTCTCCTCCTTCTCTCTCTCTCTCTCTCATTGCTCGGCACTGTGTCAGCCTCAGATTCGTTCTCACCTTGCTGCCTCATCTGTGGGGCTGTTGCTGCCTATGCTGTTCCAACATAGGCTACCCTGACCTGCATGTGCTTGTGGGAGTGTGTGAGCATATCTGTACATGGGTGAATGTATATGAGTGTGTGTGTGTTGTGCACTAGGAATCAATTCTGTGTGAATGTTTATGTGTTTGTTGTGATCATGGATGGGTACATACTGTATCTATGCAGGCTCATTTTGAAGAGTGTGCTTGGCTGCGTGTGTGTGCGTGTGTGTGTATGTGTGTGTGGCACCATCAGGGGCACAAACCCGCTGACAGGTGAGCAAAGGCAAATTCTGCACCCACCCAGTGCGCACCAGCTGACCAGCAGGTTGCCTGGCTTGTGGCACCACTCGATGGGCCTCAGCTGCTGAGAGCGTGAGTCATAAGCAGGCCCTGCTATTTCTGGGTTTCAGCCGAGACCGACCACTTAGGAAAAACAGGGCAAGCCCAACCAGCTGATTCCTCACGGCTATCTCCTGCAGCCTGGTTTGTTGTGTTCTGTTTTCACTGGGTTCATGTGACCGAGAGTATGCGTGTGTGTATGTCTTTGTAAGAGTGTGTGTGTGTGTGTGTGTGTGGACACAGCTTGTTGAGCCTGAGAGGAAGCAGCTGTGGCCTTGTCTTCTTTAGTGTATGACTTCAAACAGAACTTACTAAGACAAAGAGCTGTCTGACTTAAATGACATTCACTCTCCCACAAGGGGAATTTAATTTTGTACAAACTAAAAATCTACCTTACACTATTTTGCCCATTTTGAGGTAAACAGGTAGACAAATATGCACACTGACTTATCAGCCACACATAACAATGCACTTGTTTAGTCTAACTAAAGTTACATTAACATTGTTAATCCATCAATAATTATATTTGCTGAGATCCTCCCTGTGTAATGCATTTAAAATTCCTTATTTTCCCCAAAAACTATAAGCCTAATAGCTTTAATGGACCCTAAAGGTTTGAACTGATACTAGACGTCTGACCTGAGTTGCTTGCATTTATAGTCTTCTATTAAGCACAACCTTAATGCAGCAAGGGTACAGCAATGTACAGAAGCTCAACAGGAAAATATTAGCAGTAAACATGGCTTTCGTTGGTAATAAAATTAAACTGTAGAGCGAACATTAAAAAGTGTGCATTAAAAAACACCAAACAGAAAACAAAAGAGGAAAAATTAACAAGCCGAGATCCAAGGAGCTCAAGATGAACATCTCAGGAGACAGAAATTGAGAGAGGATTTGGGAATAAGGACAAAGCTAAAAGGAGAAAGAGGAGATGACAAAAACAAAAGTGAAAACACACCAATAGGATGGACATCTACACAGAGACAAAAGGTTAGGTGTTGCATCTGGCAGAGGAAGTTCAACAATAACAACAAAAAAAAATACCGGTAGATGAGTATGTGGGTTTGAAGACATATTGGCCACTGGTTTGGCAGTAATAAAAGGTCTCAGATAGCTGAAACTCTTCTAAGTGAAGTACTCAGTGATCTAAGTGAACTACTCTGGCATTTAAGTGTATGTCTTTAATGTGTATGTCTTTAATGTTTTAAGTGTGGGCAACCACCTGTGATCACACTTCTGATGACAGCGCACAATATGAAGTACTGGAATAACAAGTAGACCAACGGCTGCTAAATTCTACGGACTGATCTGATATTGAAACCAGATGGCCATGATGAAAACAAGTTTCAAGATCGAGACTAAAGAAAGGCTAAGTCGTGACTACTGTCCTCACATGACTGTGACAGACTGTTTCAGTGTATCAGGCACTACACGTAGGCCAAGGTTACTGGGAGTCCTTCCAATAACAACTGAGACTGACTATCACACAATGTGGAGTGTATTCACAAAGTTACCTGATAAAGTCTTTATTTTGTTTAACATTCCTACTGTCATTGGCCTACTTCCTGTGTTGGCTACTGTAGTACAAAATACATGCAAAATAAATAAACAAATAACAAATATCTTCTCCAAAGAAAGAATAACAACAGTAGCACTGTTCTGT
Organism: Tenualosa thibaudeaui; assembly: GCA_027481765.1. Taxonomy (NCBI): domain Eukaryota; kingdom Metazoa; phylum Chordata; class Actinopteri; order Clupeiformes; family Clupeidae; genus Tenualosa; species Tenualosa thibaudeaui. The sequence goes on along the minus strand of JAIFZK010000019.1, from coordinate 8,043,672 downwards.
GGTGCACCCGGGTCCTGTGACCGCACGGCTAAAAAGCAACACTGTGCCTGAAACAAAGGCCTCTCTCATGGACCACACGCCACGCATTCTCAGACCCAGGCTGCCAGAAGTAGATGTGGGGTTAGGGGTGGAGTGGTGTGGGTGGTGGATTCAGAGGAAAGGCTGTAAGAGTGGCTGCTGGGGAAACCTGTGTCCTTCCTGGACATTCCTGGATGGATGTTTTTCCTCAGACTCTCACAGAGGCCACAAAACCACTCTCATCTGCCTATGATTTGTTGCTTTCATAAATGTATTATCTCTCAATGAACAAAGGGGTAAATAAATGCATGAGTGAATGAGTGAGTAAATGAATAAGTGACATCCATCTGAAGGCTGAAACTTTAATCTGGCAGTGCAATTTCACCAGTGGTTAAAACGATGCACAAGCTCCTCCTTATATCTTCCTATGTTCACCTGATGCTAAGATTGTCAAAATTGTCATCATTCTGAAAGGGGTGGCACGCCTTCAGGATTTTTCCCCTTGGCTAATTCTGCCCAGTACCACCATTCATCCACCATTCAAATTCCTCACCTGAGTGAAATATCAACAAAGGAAAGCTAACAAGTACCGCTTGCTCACCATCGCCCTGTCTGCATCTTGCAAGATTCTTGTCGTAACTTACGAATAAAGTAATCATTATACTGGTATTTCCATTGCTCAAGTCCAGTTGGTTACTTGGTTTTGCAAGTGGTCTGGTTATCTGGTTTTGCAGTAAATAATTCAGACAATTCTAGTGACTTGGGTCATATGATTGTTTTGTGTTATTGAGGAGCAAAAAACCTTGAGATAAGGTCTTTTGTTATCTGCAATCTGACATCTCATGAGACTCTGGGTCACAAGATTATGAGCCATCAACTACAAGTGAGCAACCACAGTTACCCAACAGGCTCTATAGGTTATGTCTTCCTCACATGCTACAGGCTAGTGGTCTGATTTATGTATGTATGATTTCTGCAGGGAGATTTCACCTAAGCTTTAATCAAAAACACACTGGCTCAGACTAACCTTCTATGCCAGTAATCACACTAATGGAGAAACTGTGAACATCTATGACAGACTGTTATAGAGCATTATTCCCCTTGGAAATAGTCTGACCACTACCATTTCCATTTTGTCATCAGTCTGGCTTTTACATGGGGGAATACTCAGCATTTATTTATACAGACAGTTTATCCATATGTGACAAACTCTCATCTGACAAAGACCACAGAGACAGGCGACTACTCCCAGGTGACTGGGCCCTCTGCCAGCTGCAAGAAGCCCTGAACCAACCGCCCTGCCCACCCCTCGCCCAGGGCATTATTTTTTGCCCACATTCCCCCCACCCAGCACCCCTTTCCTTCTCCTGCATGTCCTCCCTCCAACCTTGGCAGAAAACAGTCATGGGGTGAGTAAATTGTCATAATGAGCAGGTGCCATGGACACAGGCACAGACACACACACACACATACACACACACACAGAGGCACAGACACACACACACAGAGGCAGAGGCACAGACACACACGCACACATGCATACACAAGTACAAACACACACACACACAGACACAGACACACACTGCAGACACAGCCAAAAGGAAACAGCGAACAGATGAGGAAGAGATGAAGAAAGCCAAGAGGGGAGCAGAGGGAGGAGATGTGTTGAGAATACAAGAAAAATAAACTTTACTTTATCCCTTTCTATATTGGCTACCTTTCATACTGGACAATCATTTATACATCTAATAGAATAGCATCATATTTCTGGACGCCTCCAAAGATTTCAGCAGTTGGCCAGACAGAAATACAAGACCATCCTGCAATGCAAAACTGAAGATTCCTGAAGATTCCCACTTGTTCCGTGCAGTCAATCCCTCTACTTCCCCCTTACTGCTTGTTGGATTGTACAGGGGAGCTTGTCTGGAAATGAAAATACTGTGGCACCTTTCAGCCTAAATTATGCTGTTAGTGTGCTTCACTAACTTTTATTTGGTACAAAAATGACAAAAATGTATTCAGAAAATTAGCAATAGCCTGGTAATATTGTAAGCACTCACTCATTTCAGAATGGAGTTTCATCATTTTTGTACCAAAAAAATTAAAGTGCATAAAGCCTACTAACAGCAACATTTAGGCTGAAATGTGCTTGAGCTCCCCTTTAACCACTGCCTCTAATATCTGTTTATCATCACTCAGAGAATCCGCCTCCTGAACAGAAGACTGTTAAAATAGCTCACTAGGCTGTATATAGGAACATGGAGCGAGCCCACTGGAGCATGCCAAATGCCTGATGCAAATGCCTGAAAACTATTTCTGCATGCCTAATTTTGCCACAGGAACATTTTTTTTCTCTGCATTATACCATGGTTATATTTCTCAACTCAAATACAGCATGCACTGAAAAGAGCTTACAGTGAGCAGCATCCCGCTGCTTTTGTGAAACTAATGATGATTAAATTAATCTCGTAATGCACAAGACAAATGCTGGATGAGAGTGTCTCTTCTCATACTCTGTTCTTGCGTTCAGCAAATGCAAAAATGTCTGTTACTCAAGAACAGCTCCACACAGTGACTGGCCTTGACTCCAGCCTATGGGCCACAGCTGCAATCACAACAAAAGCCAGTAAAACAACTACAAACTCCTCAACAACTATGAGTGTGTGTGTATGTATGAGTGTGTGTGTGTGTGGGGGGGGGGGGCGTCTTTCATTCTGACAGAACAATAAAAAAAATAGATTTGCAATTCCCAGAAATTAAACAGTGCACGCAAAGCAAACATTCAAAAAAGTGCACTTACAAAACTGACAGAAAAAAAATGCAGAATAGAGAGGAGAGTTATTTAGACATTCAAACATTTACTAGACAAATGCTACTGGGAGAAGCGTTTGAAAAGTTAAGAGGGAGTTTTAAATATTGATAAAGAGAGTCATTTAGACACTGCAGTAACACCACTGGAAAGCTGAGTTGTGCTTATGATATGATGTGGTGTATGCTATCTACATGATGAAGACTAGTAATCTAACAGAGAATAATGGGTGTGAATTCTCATGCACTCTGCATAACAGGCCAATAGGGTGATGTGTGGGCAGATAGCTCAAGGCCCTGTGGAGAGCCTGAGTCTTGGGGCTTTGCTTAGGGTTAGGGGAAGGGCTGGCATGAAGCCCTAGACCTTGTAGAGCTAGCCTAATGTTTGGGGCTGGGCTCAGGGGTAGGTTAAAGGCTGGCAGGCAGCCCTGGGCCTACACCTGAGTGGTGGGTCTACAGCTAGCTGGGCTCAGGGTTAAAGTAGGAGCTGGCGGCAGGAAACCTTGGGCCTTGTGGGACGAGCATAGGGCTTGGGCTTAAGGTCAGGATATAAGCAAGTCCGGCCCCTGTGTGGTGAGCCTGGGGCTTAGGGCTGGGCTTAGGGTTAGGGAGCTGACATGTCTTGTTCAAGCCTACCACCGGACAATGAAGGCTCAAAGGAGAAACAAATTTTATTTTCTCAAGGTTGGGGAAAATCTACCTTTATGCAGACCAGAATCAAGCACTCATACGCTGATGAAGTGACATTATGTGACACTCCAACTTATGCAGACTGGAAATATTCACATTTGCTCCGATTGCAACGTATTATGTTGCTCTATCTTGGTCAGTATTCAATGATCTTTGGTATAATGCAGCTGATAATAGATTTTTTTGTAGTTCAGGGAACAAGAGAAAATAGAATTCTTGTGGAGTTCCAAAGTTCCGCCATTCATTTTCAATGGGGCTTTTGGTGGAAACTTAGTTATAGTTATAGTTATAGTTATAGTGTGCAAAAAAATCCTGGAAGAATAAAAAAAGTTAATATTAATAAAAAGTCTTTGGCTTTACACTGCTTTACATTGCACTGTAATAATAAAAAGCCACCGGATAACAATAGAGTGCACTGGTTTGCATTGCACTGTAATAAGAAGCCAACTCATAACACAACAGTGCATCACTTTGCATTGCACTTTGAAGAAAAAGCAGAACAGTGCATTGCGCTGTAAAAATAGAAGTCATAAGTTGCTCCACAAGTTGTTGTCATGGCAATCTCTGCACAAAGCCCTGATGCTTAAGGACATCCGAGTGTTCCAGAATATAGCAGACTGCCACCCTTTCCCAGGTCAGGGTTCTAGAACACAGAATGAAACCAGCAGGTCTCTTCCTCCACCCCAGTCAGGGGTTCAATCCGGGAGTGTGAGAATTTTCAGGAGATCTGAGAGTGCTATGTCAGTGGTGACAAAGGGAGTCACAGCAGCAGAGTGTGGTGGATAAAGCTGGAGGTTTGTGTTTGTGTGTGTGTGTGAGGGTGGGGGGTGTCATCTGTGGCACAAAAGGCTGCCAATTCATTAATATGCACCCCAGGTTGATTAATCAAACCCCGATCCTGTCACAGGCTCCCTGCGTGTCACCCACAGCCTCTCATTAGCGCTCACTCCAGGGTGACTAATCACACCATCATCCTTCCATCGGCCACCGCGTTGCTCTGTGACAACAGCGCACTCAGATATGCACCACTAAGCACCGTTACATTATATATACACCTCTCATAGGTCTGACTCAGACTATTATCTGTTAATGAGTATCAAGAAGAATGAATGATCTGGTTATGGTTCTCGCCTTCGTGTATCTGTAACATAACTTCATCATGTAAAAAGGCCCTGATCTATGAAGGGATTAAGAGCAGGTCATTACTGAATTTAAAAAAAAACATTCTTCTTCATTCGAAAAAAGAGGCTGTGTATTAGAACTTCAAGCCCATACAGAGCTGCTCACCAGCACCAAGACCAGGACCTTTGACAGGAGGCCCAGGGGCAGAACAGCTTCTCAAGACTCATATCATCATCAACTCCATCCTGTTGTCTCTGGGCAACCCAGCTTTGAACCAGACTGCTCACACTTCATAGTGCAGTCAGACCAGGAATGTCGACTAGCCAGATTCTGGGGTCATCTCAGGCCTTGTAGCCCCTTGGTCACCGAGAGGTGACACTAAGTCATTTTTAGAACTTGCAGACTAAGGGTGATGTGTGTGTGTGTGTGTGGAGGGTTGCCTCTCCCAGTTGACAGCATTCTGAATTCCAAACATTGCTGCTTGCAGAGATTTTCTGCTGAGACGAGAGAGAGGAGAACAAGTATGGCATGAGACACACACATAAGACAGAGACAGCCTGGATGGGCCTTCTGTTAGTGGCAGCACCCAGAATATTCTTCCTTTTGGAGCGTAGGGGGTTGCCTATGACAGATTTATGGCAAAACCCTTCCTTAAAACTCTTCCTTCCTCTCAGTATATCAGAATGAGTAGGGGTGGAAAACACACACACAGAAGCAAAGCATTGGACCACACTTAGTAAACATGCCTACCAATTCCTCTATTGTTAACGTTTGCTCAGGCTCCTCAGTCAAACTCCCACATATTGAATACTGGGGATTAATGTTTACTTCCTGTTCATCAGCCAGGGTGTAACCTGCTGGTTAAGCAAAAGTGGCTGTTTCGGGTCCCAACCGGTAGGAAAATGTTTGGAGGGAAGTCGGTGGTGGTGGTGGATGACCATCACTCACTCATGCCCACAATCATGGCTGAGGTGTTCTTATACGCAGCCGCTAATCCCGGACAGTTTCCCAGGTGGCAGTGTGTTCACTCACTGTGTGTGAGTGTGAGTCATTTATGACACATGGCATGGGTAAACTGTCAAGCATGCATTTCCCTTTAGGATCAAAACAGCATCTAACTGACCTCTAACGCCTGACTAAAAGGATTATGGGTAACAGAAGAGGAAGCTGGACAGATCCTCTCTACTCTTACAAACTGTGGTTGCTAATAAAGGTTTTGAGGGTGGTGTGCTAGTTTCTCCCTTTGGAGCACTTGTTACAAGTTTCACTTCTGTTACCCATAATCCTTTTAGTCAGGGGTTAGAGGTCGGTTAGATGCTGTTTTGATTTGGATTCAGGTCTTGAAGGTTTTTGTCACTCACCTTCAGTTAACAAATAATATTATTTGGTAACAGAAGAGGAAGCTGGACAGATCCTCTCTACTCTTACAAACTGTGGTTGCTAACAAAGGTTTTGAGGGTGGTGTGCTAGTTTCTGCTTTTGGAGCACTTGTAACAAGTTTCACTTGTTCTAATATAATTTGTTATTATATTATTCTAATATTGTTTGTTATTATATTATTCTAATATTATTTGTTAACTGATGTTGAGTGACAAAAATCAAGACCTGAAAATTTGTCAAAATGAAAAAAAGTTCTGAGTATGGAAATATATTTTTCCTGAACAAAACAAAGAAAATCCAAATCAAAGCAGGAATGCCATTTGTCATCATTTACTCAACATTGCCTGCTTCTTCGGTGCTGAAGTTGAATATGATGTGACAAAATAATCATAATATTCAGTACGTGCCTGCAGTGATATCCAACACTGAGTCAGGTGGAAAAGTAGCCACCTACACACACCTCTCTCACCCCTCTGACGCACAAGACTGCTGTTGTACTCTTTAAACCCACAATGTAATAAATATTCCAATGAAACAACCTCTAAGCGCTTGCCCTTTTTTTCTGTCAACCTCAAACTAGGTATTAACCTAGGAAAACCCATCCTCATCCAAGAGGCTTAGATTGAGATAAACAGTTGTAAAAGCTAGGCTATCTAGTTATAGGTTCACATATCTTTTTGTTAGCGAGGCTGATGGTTCCATCATAATTCCACAGAGGGGGAAGCAGACTCACATGTTTGGTTACTGTTCTACCACAAGGTAGAGGTTCCCACTTTCCCAATAAAAAAACTCATGCCACAATGACGCAATATCTGAAGCAAACTCTTCGGCAAACACAACTGTGAACGACTACTACTGAGCACTTGCGAAATATGTGTCAACTGTCTATACAATTGTCTGCGGTCCAGTCATCCCTACTGAAAAAACAGCCTGACCATTTTATAATGGTATGCTGGTTTAAGCTACATTTTCACTTACTGAGCTGAAGCTATGTTTCCACAAGAGTTTTGTTGGTTTAGTTCATTGACCCAGCTTATGATTATGATGAATTATGATGTTTTTGTTGGTCAAACCATCTTAGGCTGGTCCTTTTAGCTGGAGATTGATTTGTCAATCCAACAATCCAACTTTATGGCTGGTCAAACCAGCATGACCATCTTAGACCATCAATGTAAGCTTGATAGGCTAGTCACCAGCATAGCTAACATAAACCAGCACACTCACACAGACAGAGCAACATGACCAGCTTCCTAAGATGGTCACAACGGCAAGGACAAGTGGTGGCTCAACCAGTAAGACCAGCAAAGACCAGCAAGAACTGGTAAAAACAGCTAAGACCAGCCAAAACCAGCCACCAGCCAAGGCTGGTTTGTAGCTGTTTTTTTTCCAGCAGGGATGTTACTCAAAACAATCTATGCATTGTGCAAATCATGTCATCATGTCACAATCGTTTCAACTACTTAACCAGCTCTGTCTGTGTTTTGCGATGTGTGCCAAATGCTCATTTGAACTTTGTTATTTACTTATGAGGCTTGCTTAAGTTTACTGAAAGTTGAAATATGTCATAGACTATCTTAACCCCACCCCCACCCCCCAACCTTTATGTAGCCTTCTACTGTAAGGGTAAGGGAGTCTAATGACTGTCAGAGGTGTCACACTCAAACAGCGACTTTCTGGTTGCTTATTCCCTGAGATGATCATATACTGAAAATAATCATTCATTTTTATTACTGACATAATATATCCTTTAAAATTATGAATTTTAAGCAAGTGACAGGTTTTTGAATGTAAAATTATGTAGGGAATTCCATCACAGTGACAGAAAAAAAAACACAGCATTCTAAACACTGCACAGCCAATCAGCTCATTAATGTCTGCCCTAATAGGCCTGGCAATTAACCTGCCTTTGAGTTGACAGCATAACAAAATGGTTACTGGTAGGAGGATGGGAGAGGAAGTCTAATTTCTCACTGCAGGTCTGATGAACTATGATTGTGTGAGCCATGGTTTGGCAGAAAACTAAATGACTGCTGTCTGCTGTAACCCCCACAGATAGGCTTTCATTGCCTGAGTCCAATCTTACAAACAGAAATGACATGTAAGCTATAGCCTGCCGTACTTAGGCTATTGTGACACCCAATGGTGTAACAAAGACAGGAATGCATACGTGCCAGATGGGTTTACTGAGATGACAGTAAACGCTCAGTCTCATGATTGAAAGGTGAAAGGTTTGAAATGTTTGCGAAGTGTGTAGGCTAGACTTCGGATTGCTCCGCCTCAGGGTACATGTTAGAGGAAAAGTAAACTAAACCCTAAGTTCGGCTACAGTTAGAGAACAGATATACACACATTTCTTTTTTTCTGGCAAAACCTAATTTTAAAACGCCTGATGTCGATAATGTAAACTCAACTTTAAATGCTGCCCAAGTCAAAACGAAAGCCATGCATATAATCTAGGCATACTTCAGTTACAGCTGTGTTTGTGCATATGATAGGCTTATAAATAGAGTGAGGTAAATATCAAACCTGCTCTTTGTAATGGTCTGGCATTGTCCACTTTCGGTTCAGAATCGCAATGTTCTGCGCAGTGAGCTTCTGTGGGCCCAGGCCAGATTCGACTCGAGACTGCGTCTCTGACAGCCCGAACGCCGCTGCCAGTAAGCGACAGAATGTAGTCCATGTTACAATCTGGTGCAGAACTAGCCTACTGTTCAGCCTTCATGTATTCAGAATGAGTGTCCAATTAACTTGGTTAACGGCGGTATCCTGACATCGTGAAGTTGTGTGAAAGTTGCCAAAGAGTTGTGCTGTCAAGAATTAACGGCTAGACTACGTGCCACCACAGAGCATGCACGGAACCAGGAACTGAAAGACATCAACAACTGCAAAACTTTTTTTCGCTCCCAGAGTGGCGTCAAAGAAGCCCTTTGAAACGCGGCTAACCCTTTAGGTGCTAGTATTTCTTTTCTAGGCATCCAAGACAAAATATGGACGTGTAGGCTATGTCAACCTGCGGTTTTTCCTGAAAATGCGTATTTTTGTCTCCTTTTAAACGGCATATGCAGTTGGCTGCACAGCGGTCTTGCCATAGCCTAGATTTAAAAGGTTCAACATTTCGTGTTTTAGTACACCGGAGATCTTAGAAACACCATAAAGAGCAATGTATATTCTTCGTCTCAGTTTAGCCATCTTATAATAGACTAAATTAATCAGGATACCACACTGCCCTCGCTCTTGACAGCCTCACTCTCTAGACCTGCGCTGCGGTCGACACAAATGAGGGAAGAAAAGTGAAAAGGACCAGAACAAGGTTCAATAATTGGAAAGCAGAATTACATTGAGAACTGGACTGGGTCTCATCCATAATTAATTAACCCAAAGGCAGATACGGTACAGCCGACAGGGGAGGGAGGGAAGGCAGACAAAACAAGACTGTTTGTCAGAGTCTGATAAACGTGAATGACAGTCACGGCAGTGACTCACTGAAGGTGTGAGACGACAAACACTCTCCTATGGGCCACCGCGTGTTATTACACAACAAAGATAAGAGAAGTGAGACAATTACTCTGCAATGAATGTAGTCTCCATACTGCTGGAATGTTGTTGGCTAAACATGCATATCTGTGTTTCTTACCTAAAATGATGACAATTAGGGCCAGTCTGCTGCAATATATGAATAAAGATAAGCAAACTATAGTGTCAACATAGACCAAGGCCTTTTGAAGCTGTCGAAGCAAATCTGAATTCACAAAATAATGCTTACCCTCCCTTCATCTGACCACATAATTTTACTTGATATGTATGATTGATATAAAATGAATGATAGTGATTTATGCGTTAATGTTTAACTCTTGGGGATTTAATGTGGCTAAATAGATCTGCTGTCTTGGTCTACTTCCTAAGATTTTGGGAATAGGCTGCATAGTTCAGGCTGTTCCCCCTCTACTGGTGTGTTCTAGGTAATGCAAGACTATAATGAATCTCACACACATACACACACAGCCTTTGAAAATGGCAACCTCTCAAAAGTTACTGTGCTGAGCAATAAAAAAAACAGGTCTTTAACTACTACAGCAGAGGTAATAGAAGCCTGAGAGATCTCTACATTTCTGGTGCCTTACAGTAGAAGGCCACATAAAGGTTGTGGGGTGGGGGTGGGGTTAAGATAGTCTATGATGGATAAAAGTGTCGCCCAGCCCTGCCGTTGAGGGGATTAAAATCAGCCCCCCCTCCTCATCAGAGCCGCGACCTTCCGCTTCCTGGACCTCCCCGGTCATTTGGTATGGGGCACGGTGCTCCAAACGCATTTTTAAAAAGGCCACAGATCTGCGGTGCTGACCTTGTTGGCGCCAGTAATATAGCAAGCACACACAGCAGCCCAATGCGCCCATCAAACCATCCGTTAAACAGCCAGCAGAAGCATTTCTCCCTGCGCTGGGGAGCCAGAGACCTGTCTGCCCAGAGGAGAGCGATGCCACCCACCTCACCTAAGCTCACTATATCGGGCCTCAGGGAGATTAAAACCATATAAAGGAGCAATCACTTCCTCCTGTCCCACGCCACCATTTTGTTTCCCTTCAGCAAACTGAGCTGTAATTAAGACAGCTTCATTTGCAGGCACGTGAAAAATAATCACCTCAATAAAAACAAACCTTGCAATGGCATGCTGTGTAGGCTTCTGTTAGTTTTTTGTTGGAGGTTCCGATTGAACCAACAAAACTGCAACCTGTGCATGCTAGCCTGGATGGCTACTGCGAATAACTATATAATTGTATTTTTATTCAAGAGGAAAGAGGATACATTGTTGACACTGACACTAACATATATTGTAACACATTTCTGAAGTCATATAGCTGTCCTATTTGACATAATGTGCTGTTTTAAAACAAAAAAATGTCCAATTTAAAATGATTCATGTAGCCTTGGTCATATAGGCAACAATGTCACAATGGTTTAGTCCCCAAGGAACACACACAGTGACAAAATACATCTTCACTGTGGCAGAGGTTACTGAGGATATAAAAGCATCCATCCCCCAAACATCCCAGACGCTATTGGGATTTACGTGAAGACTTAACCTGTGACCACGCTGCAGTGTCTGTTTCAGCACGTCGCCCAGTTCTAGCACGAGCCACCAGAGAGAAGGAAGCTGATGGCTCATTTATGTACCAGGCATGGCACTCGGCTCAGTATCACTAGCAGGAGGAGGCAAGAGTGGGAGAGGAATCTGTGCCACGGCTAAGACAGGACTGTTAATCCTCAGAGGAGGAAGGATATCATTATGAAACAATGAGCAGGGGTCCCACCAGGCATCCAAGAACTCAACCACACACACACACACAAAAGTAGAAGCTGCACATACCCAGTTATTGCATTGCACACACACACACACACACACACACACACACACACACACACACTTCAAAATGCAAATCACCTGAAGGTTCTCTGTGTCTTTATGGTGCCTAATAAGCTGACACAAATGTGGCAGCAGCTGGCTTGTTCAGCAGCTCACTCAGGCAGGACAGACGCCCCCGAAACTGAGATGATCTAGGCACCAAGGGAAAATGTCAAGGTACGATAAGCACTTAAACTGAGGTTGAGGAGGAATTATTTTTCTGTGACTAGAACCACCATAGCCCCCACTATAAGGGTACATTTTGTGGATCATTTATATGGTATAAAAATACAATAGCATAATGCAACAAAAAGACAATAAAATGGAGGATCTAAACAGAACATGTGTTTGTGTCTGCTTTATGCAACCTTGCTGAATAAAGTGAATGAGCCAGTGGCCGAGTGCATAAGGAAAGGTTAATTAGAAATTAATGACAGTGTTTGGTGTTAGGTTTGACTCCCTTTGGTATTACCATGAGTAGGTTGGTGGTGGAAACAAAGGACTTGTTTGTAAACAGACACAACAAAAGACCAGCCTCCTCTCCTTTGTGGTACCACAGGGTGCAGCTGTGGCGAGACCACAACGCACAGCAGTGAGACAGGCAGATGAGCAAGAAAGCGAGAGAGAGTTTTTTTGTACAGTACCACTTCCCAGTTTAACATGTAAATGTTTTGGAAGGAAGTCACAAACGAACAGAAAGTGTCCGGTTATCATGCTGTTTCCTAATTCTCTACCCCAAATCTAGCTGCATACGGAGAGATCCAGCTGACACACCAAGAGACCAAACAGTGCAGGCCACATAGAGATGGACAGACAGCCTCTCAGGCACAAGAAACGAGGAAATCCCATATCAAACAGATAATTTTCAGCAATATCAGATCCAGTAGTTGCCCAGACCACTGATTCTCCATCGGTTTTCCTCAGAGACCAGAAAAAATTGGTCAAAAGTGGAGTAAAAGTCAGAGGCATAGTAAGTTTGCAATAGTGAAAGATTAGGCTTGAGTACATTGATTGGAATGGCCATGGACATTCATATCTTGCCTTCAATGGACGGTGTAGCAATAATGCTGTACTGTCTAGGAGCCTGTAGACTGTAGACTTTGATAGAGGAATCCCTGACCCCCCCCCAAAAAAAAAAAAAAAAAAAAGATGATGTAGGTCATTGTGCACTGCATAATAGTGTTAAAATTGGCCCCTTTGAGGTTTGTCATTGAACAGAAGTAGTTCCTTGTCTCTTGCGCCTGAAAGCAAACTCCTACTACAAAGGACTCATGAGATGCTCAGGGTGCGCTGAGTTGTCAGCAGTGGGTACACCTGGAAGATAATCATTTGCGCTGTACTGCTCACAAAGGATTGTCTTGAGATAGACTGAATTAGACTCTAGAGGGTTCGGTTCACACTGGATTAGGGTAGGTGGGGGGAGGGGGGATTTTAATGACATGCCTATACACTTAAGCAGGTCTGGTTATTAAACCCCAGTGACCAAGCCACCAAGTTGGCCCGCAATTGATTCAATCATTGACTTGTTTTTTAAGACACAATGGGCGGTAGCTTCAAAATGGCCACTACTTCTTAAACCCACACTGTGCTCCTCTACAGTGGGTGAGATGAGAAACTCCAACGCTAAGCAAATTTGATTTCCTCCCTGGTGGTAGAGGCGACAAAGCGAAGCCAGTCCAAAGGCGGATAATCGCATCGGAGACACTGACCTATTTTCAGAGCGCATGGCCACAGCAAACTGAATTCCTGCTGTTAGCCACATCACCCTTTACTTCAATTCTAAACAGCATGCGAGCAATCCAGCTGACTCACCAAGAAGCCACACATCAACGAGGGACGAGACAGAGGGCCACTTACAGATAAGATCACTTTCAGGCACAAGAACAGACTAACTGCCCAAACTAAGACTTCTACTTAAATTGCTCTACAGAAAAAAAAGTAATAATAGATATCACTAGTGTGCACAAATGCAGCTGTTCATAATCTTAGACGTGATACTTTTTTGTTGGGATTGCACAGCGCTAAAGGCTTTAAAAAGAAAGCTGCATGGTTGAGATGATCACGCTGGGCTGGACAGTCTGTGGAAAGCCGTATTCTTCAGAAAGATTTTCTGGTTGGTCAGAGTGCATGTGGTGACGTTATGTAAAGCAGGGACATAAATCTGCTGTATGGAACAGCAGTGGTGCACCTTCCTCCTACCTCTAGCCTCCAGAGCCTCCCACATTGGAGAGAAATGGCAGGGAGCAGCGGCACGTCACTGGACAAGCCAGCTTCTCGCAAACACCCCCTAACCCTTCCTCCACCCCAACGCCCACCCTTTTGCCCCCCCCCGCATTTGAAGAAGGGGTCATGGTGGCAGCGGCAGCAGCTGTCTCGACACACCCAGTGCAAGCTGGGTGAGTTATGACACGTCCAAAAGCAGGGACCTCCATGGGTCAGTGCTGGATAATGAAGGGCAGCTTTGGCTTTGGGGAGATCTGCCTGATTCAGAGAGAGCAGAATAGTGGCGCCTCCTGATGCATTAGGTAGATCCAGTATAGGGCTGAGCAAATGAAGACATCACACTGAGCAGGTGTGACAGACAGCAGGCAAACGCTGTCCTGGGCCAGAAGGGTTACTGTAGGGTGGATGAGTGAGTGTGCGAGCGTGTGTGTGTCTTCAATGCATAATGATGACCAAGTGTGTGTGTGTATATGTCTGAGTGTGTGTGTGCGTGTGTTTCTTTCCATCTCTGTGGCCTGTGTGTGTGTGTGTGTGTGGGGGTGGGGGGTGGGGTGGGGGTAAGGGAAAAGATGATGGCCAAAAGACTGACGCCAGCTGTCTCCACTTAAGCTCCAGCTCAGAGAGAGAGAGAGGGAGGAGAAGACAAGAGGACAGGAGAAGAGAAGAGAGAACTCATCAGATGTGCATCAGTGCTCCCTTTATGCGAACAAATTTATTAAAACAATACAGCTCAGCCCCTCTCTCAAGGCTGGCGGCCCTATAGAGAAGCTGGCAGCATTGCAAAGGGCTGCATGGCACATGTGTGTGCGTGTGTGTGTGTGTGTACACATACTGGGATGTATGGGATATGGAGGTGAAGAAGAGATCAGATAAGTGAAAAACGTGGTCTTGTTCACGATGGTAGGGATGTCATTGCTTTAATATGATGAGAGTGGAGCTTCGGGGTCTCGTATGAGTCATGTGTTCTCACAAATGGAATATGGAACATGGAGTATGGAATACAAATGTCATGCCAATATGTGAAGACAGATTAGTTAAAATAGAAATTAGAAATATGTCTGAAGATTTTAAATCAGCCTGGTCATGGTAGTCATAAGTGCTTGTCTGTCAGCAACTGGACTTTCTTCCAAAAAGAAGTCCAGTTGCCTACATTTTAGCACAATCAGAGATGACTGACTCCTCCTCCAGATTCCTAAACAGGTTGCACTTTGCATTTGACAGATGGACGTGGAATTAGCAAAAAGTTCTTATATATGATATGATAGATGCAGACTGTGACATTTAAAGATTTGCCAGGTTTTGTAACAGGTCTGACAGTAAAGATATGGCCTATCAATTTCCATTCTTATAATCAAATGTGTCATTTTTGTTTCCTCTGACGTTACTTGAGCAAGCAGTCAAACTTACTGGGTGATATTTTCTTCCCCACTATTATAGCAAACATTGTAAGGGTAGGCATGATCCTATTTAATTTCCTCCTGATTAATATGCACCAGGAAGCAGCCAAGTGTTAAATATTCCAACACACCTTATTAGAGGAACAAAGTGTTTCCTTTTACATTAATGGGACTTAATTATCATGCACTGGCATGCCAGGCAGCTCAAATTGCTATAATGAACCAGTTACTGTTCATGCACACTGTCCACCGACTGCCATGTCACTTTGACCTACCTGCACATGAATCATTCTATGGTCATATTGTATGTCTGGGAGGGTGGGCAGAGAACAGTTTAATATTATAATGTTTGGGGGGATGTTGTCCCTCTAAAAGCTGTTCCAGGGTCCGGGGGTGCCATGTGAACGCTCTTGCTCCCTTCGTGTACAACTGTGTAAACCTATCTGAAAGAGGATGTTCAGAGTCAAGCAGGCCCAGTGTTTAGAGGTGGGAGGAGGCAAGGCTGTGATGAGAGATTGATGAGCTCAGCTCTGTTCTTTCTCCCTCCTTTTCCTCATCTCAAACAAGCTCCAGCCAGGCACAAACACAACTTTTAACAAGGTTAATATCAAAGCAGAAGTCTCCCATCACAAAACTGCTAAAACAATGGTAGACTAACCCACAAATAAACATCAACTCCAAAACAAAGGAGGTTTATTGCATTCAGGACAAAAAATCCTGCCGAAACGTTTTTTTATTTTTATATATTTTTTGCCTGCAATACAGGATCATAAATCTATTCAGAAAAACAAAAACAAATATCAGGCATTATGGGAACTGGCAGCTCCTATTTTCCCCACTGCAGGAAAATGAATCAATAGCTGCAGCAGACCACACCAGTAAAACTGCTTAGTCTTCATTTGAGGGCTGCGAGTAATCAATCGCTGCTGGGGCGGCCGGCGGCTGCTGGGGCAGGCGGGCGGCGACGGCAGTGGAAGCGGTGTTGGTGGCGGCAGCTCTCTCCAAACGGAACAAGGAAACAGTGGGATTACTCTGGCCGTGGCATTTATAAATTGAACACATTGAGGAGAGCGGCTGACAAGAAAGAGAGTCAAACCCCACCGCCCCCCCACCCCCTACTTGCTGTAATTACACGGCCGAGGCGATAAATCTGACTGCGTGATCTCCAGCAACCGGGCTGCAGTAAATCCAGGCGACTGGGGGGCCGGGTCGGACCCGCTGACCAACAAAGCAAACTATTTTCATTGCTCTCCAGGGTCTCTGCCATGAATCTCCACACCCCAAAGTCCATCCTGTGGACCAGAGGGGATACTGGGATTTTGGTCTCCGTAGAAGACAGAGGGGTTGCAGTGGAATGAGAAATAATGACGCTGTGGTTGAAATGGTCCGTGCTTGAGCTCCCGACAATCTGTCCACCTCTCTGTATATAAATTCATCCCCACATTCTTCCAGTTATCCCCTAATCATCTAATCTATCAAACAGCCAGGAGTGCTAATGTATTGCTTTCTATCTCTTGCCACGTGCAGTCGCAAGGACTTCAGAGGACGCTCTTCAAATCCGTCAGACAGGCACACGGACATGAGGTGCACAAGAAAGCGGAGATTTACAGCTCAACTGACCCCCTTCGATCTACAGCTGGTCTGCTTCATCTTCACATTGTTTCTCTCTCTCTCATGATACACAACCCAGACAGTCCCAGAGATGCTTTAATCTGGTCTGACATTGAACGAACTGATAAAAGTTACTCTTTTACACACCCATCAAGTGTCATCTTTATTCATGCTGGTCCTCGGTACAAGGTGATTATGTACACTCCAATGAGCTCTCTCTCTCTTTCCCTGTGTGTCTGTGTGCAATTGTGGATGTGGTTACTTTCAATACCTGTCAATAACGTTTGCTTCCTGTGAGCTTGAAGCATTAGCCAACACACAATGTCAAGCAGTGACAGTGCGGTGCAAAGCAGTGTGGGTGTTTTTTTTTTTTTTTAGGGCTAAAAGATTTAACAGCCGTGGGAGTGTGTTGACAGCCTTGGCTAGACATGAGGCGACATACGATGGCTCCTTAAAAGCCAAGCTGCAGGAACACAGCAGTAGCATTTTCTGTTTGCAACCGTCTCAGTATTAAAAAAGGCACTATTTTTTCTCAGGGGGGAAGGTGGAAGCATACGCTTAACCTTTGAAAAGAAAGGGCTCCCTGGTCAGTCAAGGTGCACTTTCTTTCCAGTCTCCAAACACACCCACACAGTCACATACTCACCCACATACCCACATCTAGAAATAAGCCTAAAACACACACACACACAAACACACACACACACACACACACACACACAGACAGACACACCCCACTGGTTTCTAATGGATGCCCTTTTTAACAACAGAGGCACCTTTGAGCTGGCACAAGCGGTGGTTTCTGATCTATACTATAGATCATGGAATAGGTATTCCACAGAAGTACTGGATTCCACATATAATCAGGTATTCCACAGAAGGTGTGTGTGTGTGTGTACTTGATGTTGTTGTGGACATATTGTGTACTAGCTTTCAAAAGCATATGTGCATATGATTGAGTTGGGGACAGGAGGAATTACATCAGAGAATTACTGAGAATTACTGAAGAGTAAAGTAAATTTCCAGTCTATTTTTGTTTCCAGTGATGTTTCCTCTGAGATTAAACTGGTAGAACTTGGCTCTCTGCTTTCTGGGTCTCTGATTTGATCCAATGCTAGCTGTACCCTCTCTTACGGCTAAACACCTGGGGGCCCATTTCTGAGCATCAGCGGCTGGGTCAGCCCTGTACTAATATCCAGAGAGCAGTCACACCAGTGTGTGTGTGTGTGTGTGTGTGTGTGTGTCTGTATGTGTGTGTATGCGCACATGTCTGTATAAACGTGAGTGTATACACGTGTGTGTGTGTGTGTGTGCGTGTGAGCGCATATGTGTGTGTGTATAAATGTGTGAGCGTATACACGTGTGTGTGTGTGCATGTGTTTGTGTCAGGGTTGTTGATCTGATTTTCAAGCACCCCCCAGGGGTTCCCCATGATTGTGCAGCCTTGATAGCCCTGCGGCCAGAGCTTGGCAGGGGGGTGCTGAGGTTGGTTGGGTGGTTCAGGCAGGTACAATGCACTTTTCCACAGCACAAACGTAATTCCGGCACCGCGACGAAACTCAAGAGGGAACACGACCCTTTATCGCATCAGAGGTTGCATACATCAACAACATCACTGGGTTAGCATGCTCCACTCCGCGCTCGCTGGCACACCGTGATCACGCCAGTAAACAGCCCTCTACTGGTCCTGACAGGCCAGGCAAAACCATCACATGCTCACAGGCAACACAAATCTGACAGAATTGTCAGTCAGCTCTCGCTCAGAGCTGGAATATGTTTGTCATAGGTGATCACTCCATCAGGTTGTGGTTTGTCAGTGAAGAAGACAAGAACAGGGTTCAGGTGATTTTTACTCACCCAGCAAATGGCTACAGTGGGGAGGACATTATATGGAACAGAAATTTTGACGAACGCCTATGTTCTGAGAATTTTCGATTGCTGCTGTAGCAGTCCCCACCTGCAGAATGGCTCCATAGGTCCACAGCTACCGTCTTTCCTAAAACGCATTAAACTTTTGTGTGTAAAGACATGAAACTCACCGAGTGGTCAGTAATGTTCACTGTTTTATCATAAACGATCAGAAAACAAGGTTTTACGTGTAAAAAAACGAACTTGTCCTTCAACATTTAAAAAGGCTAAATAAATAGTATGTATACAAATAATTCCAATACAGGGTGCATTCAGTGGCTGTTTACACTGCTCCCAGAACAACTATAGTCTATTTTACTGCTGGAGGCTCAACTCAGCAACAGTAAGAGAGAAGAAAACATTAAAAAGCTCTAACATTTTCTGGCCTAGCATGATGAGCACAGATACACAGAAACACACACTCACACAGACCAATACATACACACACTATCCTCATGCTCTTTCTCCTTCACACAGAGTCCAGCACTCTGAGAGCAACTAAACCAACTTCCAGCCACCAACTACAGTATCATAATGACTACTCTCCCCACTCCTCTTAACCCATCTACTCTCCTCTCCTCCAGCTCTCGCACCACTGTGGTGCATGTAAACATGTAAACTCATGGGGATGACAATGCCACTGGCAGTCAGGGGGCCAGGAGAGGAGAAAGCAGGCCAGGCCACGCTGTCCACAGGCATCATGTGCAAATCTGCTCTTTCATAGAACTTTCCCCTCCTCCTCCTCATCACACAACTCATCCCTCACCCCCTAATATACCCCCAACCCTATGGCCACCTCCTCGTCCACCCTCACCCCACCATCCACCTCAGCCCAAACCCCTAGCATCCACCCCCACGCCCCACCCCAATAGAGACCCCTCTCCTCCACCTCACTACCATCCTCTCTCCTACTGGCCCACCAGTACCATGCTATCTGCTGCCCACAGCTTTCCAGCCCATGGTGACAGCACATAAATAGTGTGCATGCGTTTACTGAGAACCCCTAAGAGAAAACACATTCAATCTGGTGTACGGGATGTGTGAGTGCACACATACACACACACACACACCAATACACACAGACAGGCACACCAACACCAATACACACACGCACACACACACACATGATTTCTCTTTCTCTCTCTCTCTCTTTCACTCACATACACACACACACACACACACACAAGTAATACGAAGATAAAGATGTAGACATATGCACACAGAGGAACTGGCAAGAATACAAATGGGCACAGGAGAAGAAGATCTATAAGGGTTTATGATCCAATATGCCACCCAAATATCAGCCTCTGAAAACCACAAATGCAAATGCAATAACGACTCAGTCATAATTATTACAAGAGGACGTCTTTCTTATCATAAAATGGCATACCAGCCTGACCTAGCAGTTACAGTTAGAAGTCATACAGCTTATCATATCATAGCAGTGAGTTATTTCAACATAAAATACAGTGCAACCTTGAGTGTTCTATCTATTTCTCACAGAAAAGTTAGATGGTAACTAGATGTTACCACAGAACAAAGAAATAGTGTTCCAAAATAGTGTCTGACAAAAATCCCATAATGCCATTAGGAGGATTAACAATCAGCTTCCAGCCAATCAGATGACGAGACACTGAGGAAGGTTGAAGGCTGGTGTTGAACGACTGCATGAAGTAGTAACATTAGTATTCAGTGCTGCCTCACTCTCTGCCATTGTTTTCAATGTTAGTCTGGTGCACGAGTCAGACACTGGCAGCGGCGAGATAAAGTATCTCTCCTCGCCAAGGTTGAAATCGACACTACAGGCTGTTGGACATGCCCTTCAGATAGACTTGCAAGCCTGTGGCCACTAGGGCCTGGAACAGGAAATACATTATGGAGCAGTGATTGAGACTGGGGAGAGAGAGAGAAGGAGAGAGAGGGGGAGAGGAGAGGAAAGAAGAGGAGGGAGGTGGAGAAGAGGGGAGAGGGGAGGAGGGCAAAAAGGAGGGGGTCAGGATGAACAGTGAGGATTTTATATGATCCGTAATGAATTGCACTTGGTCAGGGGCAGACCAAGAGCATGTCAAGGTCTTCAGTTATGGAAAAATCTGCATATCTCTCATCAGCCTGGAAGATGTGAGAGAGTTTCTGTATGTGCGTGTGTGTTTGTGTGTGTGTGGCTGCACGTGTGTGGGTGTGCATGTGGAAGGAGGATGCAGCAGATGACAGACACAAGTGAAGGACAAGCTGTCTCTTGGAAATGACAAAACACTGCCTTTCAGACAACACCTGCTCACTAATGCTAAAGATGATCTACCCAAAGAGGGCTTTGGGTGATGGCTTTTCAATTATCACTGCCTCACAGAACCTTCTAGAATTTTACTGAAACAAGACACAGATGAGTCAAGTCAAGCACAGCTCACATGACTACCACAGTAGAGCTCATTTGTTTCAAAACTTGTCTAATAAATTTCTGCCAGCCAGTGCCTCCACACTTGACTTACATCATGCTTAATTGACCGCTGGTGTCCGTGTGAGGCTACTGCGGCTGACCATAATACAATAAGGAATGCAGGGAGACATGAGCGGCAAGCAAACCAGCAGCTTGCTGACATTGTGGCCTAACACCAACTGGATGCAAGAATTGCATCATGCAATTACCAATCCAATCAGGTGATGTGTATAGTCTGTGAGCAGCTCGCTGACTGAGGTAGAGGAAGAGGTGGGCATAAAACAAGGAGTGAAACAAGCAAGCAGCAGGAGTGGGAGTGGAAGTTGTACTTTGACTCTTCTTACTTTGTCTTTTGTTTATATACTGTTGTTCTTTTCATGTTGTGTCAGCGCTCAGGAGGTACAGAGCATACCGGAGAGCAATAGCATCCCTCATCTCTATCACATACACACACACACACACAGGCATGCCTGCACATATACACACACTCACACAGACACAAGGATAGGTGCACTTGTACACACTTCATTTATAAACCCCTCACTGGGCACATGGAGGGCACACACACACACACACTGGCCCTCATTATTGGCTGCAAGCCTGGTGAGGTTCAATCTAAAAATATTTCCCTCTTTCTCTTCCTGCTGAGGATGGAACCTGGTCAATAACACATCCCTTCCATTCTTTCCCACCCTGAGCTGCTAATGCAGTCACGTCCCTTCATCAGCCCAGGATTAGACCACCCAAAAGCGCAGGTCAACCTTAGCTAAAACCATAGACAACTTGTAGTCTATCATGGGCAGTGCGGGCAGTGGTAGCATAGTGGTTAATGAACCTGGCTAGTGTGCAAGTAGCCTGAAAAGTTGTGGGTTTGAATCCCAGCTGCCACCGTTGTGCCCTTGAGCAAGGCACTTGCTCTAGGGGAGACTGGCCCTGAACAATTGATTGTTGACAAGCTGTAAGTCGCTTTGGATAAAAGCGTCTGCTAAATGCATAAATGTAAATGCCATGGTTACTACTAATTGTAATTTTCCTGCAAGACCCCTGGCAGTTGGGTTAGCCCCTTGAGTTGTGGATCTGCCCAAGGTTTCTTCCTAGACTAACTAAACATAAGGGAGTTTTTCTTTTCCCCTGTTGCTCTTGGGTGCTCCTTCTGTGAAACACCACGAGACAATACTATTGTAAAAGGCGCTGTATAAATAAAACTGAATTGAATCTCCTCTATGGGACATGAAACACTGGTACACATGTAGATAAGATGCAACGTGGCACACTTGTTGACAACCCTTCACTTCATCCTCTTCAATGTGTGTGTGTGTTTGTCTTCTGATGAC
The DNA here is from genome assembly GCA_027481765.1 of Tenualosa thibaudeaui. Taxonomy (NCBI): domain Eukaryota; kingdom Metazoa; phylum Chordata; class Actinopteri; order Clupeiformes; family Clupeidae; genus Tenualosa; species Tenualosa thibaudeaui. Next base: position 8,021,349 of record JAIFZK010000019.1, on the reverse strand, counting down.
AATAGTTCTAAATCTGGTAGGTGATGTAAGGAGGAGGTTGGTGGAGGGTTGGAGTTGAAGGCCATCAAATGAACAGCCCTGACAATCGTTGCTTCCTGCCAGCCAAGGCTGGCATTTCAAATGAAGACTTGAAAAAGAGTGACAGAAAATACCAGAAGGTGAGATGCTCAATTGCAACCTCTCCATTCGGGCAGGCGCTTTTCCGCTCGTGCTTGAACTTTTCCGTAACAGTGTCAGACACTTCACCAGTTAACTCAAGTACTAATGGCCGGATGAAATTGTTGCGTGTCGTGTCGACAGAGCTGCATTTTCTTTTTTGTTCTCCGCACTGAGGCGTCCATCCTTTTGAACAGAAGGTGAAAATGGCTGTTAGATGAGATTGCGGGCGCACTGAGGCCAGCTATTAACACCTCCCTGATGGATTGGGCTGCTGCCTCCGTTGTTAACGGCAGAGCCTGCCGGAGGAGCATGAGACAGCAGGGGGGAGAGACAGAGAGAGAGAGAGAGAGAGGTCCCTCATTAGTCCTTCACTGCAGTGAATTACCATTCTTTTCCACTGATTACTGGGCAGACAGAGGCATCCCAGAGCTCACACAGATGGCCTTTCCTGATCCTGCTAAAGGCATGGCCTCAGGACCTCATCTCAAATCTCCACTTGTTCATCACCAACCTAACGATGGCTAATCGGTAGCTGGGAACTATTCACAATATCCTACAATAAGACAGCATTAGAGATTCATCGATTCTGTCAAGTAGCAGTCAAGTATTACAGCAATGTAATGTCTGTGTCGGTGTCGAGTTCAATACCTGAAGCCACTGTCTAACCATTAGAGGAAGAATGTCTGTGAAAGTTCTCATTCATCCAGGTCATGGTAGTCAAAGTGCTAACTTTTTGAAGCTTGAAGACCTATGTTTCACCTTTCATCCAAAGGGCTTCTTCAGTTCTAACCTGATGGTAAAGAGCCAGGTGGGTGGAGCTGTGATCTGTAGACCACACCCTTCGTCATGGAACAATAGGTCACATGGGTCATCCATTAACATAAGTTAATGCAAGAATTGGAGTGAGTCCTTACGATCACAGAATCCAGAGAGTGTGAACTGCTCAGATGGTGAAGGCCTCCTGGGATGGGATCTCAGGACAGAATAGTATGTAGCAGACAGATGATGATGCAACCCCCCTTAGTTTGTTAGATAATCCAGATATGTAGGGGGCCACCATGTGATTTCTTCTGTTGTTCTTCTTGGTGTCGGTTTGTGTTTTGGTTCCTTTTTCTTGTCTCTTTCCTGTCTTGATGGATGCCCAGCTGGGGATGCCAGGTTCTTAGGGCTTGTTTCATGTGTGTGCATTCCTATTCTTTCCCTTCTGTTTTGGATATGATGCTGTCCGCCCGATGTTGTAAGGTCCTGATGACTCCACGTTTGTGTTTAAATGGGTGATGGAGAGTCAAAGAGTAGGTATTGGTGTGTGTGTGGATTTCCTGTGGATCTCTGTGACAAGGCCTCCATCATTCTTAGCAAGTACCTCACAATCCAGGAATGGCAGTTTTCCATCTTTGGATTCCTCCCTGGTGGACCTGATGTAGCTGTTCACTGGGTTGATGTGTTTCGTGAAGGCCTCCACTTCCTGGCTGTTGATCTTACATCAAGTGTCATCCACATACCTAAACCAATGGCTAGGTGTTACTCCTTTGAAGGCAGTCAGTGCTTGGCTATCCACCTCTTCAATGTAAAGGTTAGCCACAAGGGGTGACACTGGGGAGCCAATGGTACAGCCATAATTCTGTCTTTAGAAATCACTGCTGTACATGAAGTAGGTGGCGGTGAGGCAAAGTTCCAACAGAGTGCAAACCTGGTCTGAGATAAGGTTGGTTCAATTGGTGGGTACAATTGGTGAGGTGGGTACAATTGGTCCCTTTGTAGTCTAGGTGAATAGAGATGTCATGATACCATGGTTTCATCTGGGTGCAGTTTCAGTTTTCTGATCTTTTTGATGAAGTCCATAGAATTCTTGATGTGATAAGGGGTGTTTGTTTTCAGAGGCACCAGAATCGCTGCAAGGAGTTTGGCAGTGTTGTAGGTGACAGAGTTAATGCTGCTCACAATAGATCTGAGGGGGGGGGGCTTCCTTGTAGATCTTTGGGAGACCATATATGCATTGAGTGGTCTCCCCTGGGTATGTACATTTGTCAGTATGTACATTTGTCAAATGCTTCTGCATTCTTCAAAGCAGTCAATGACCTTTTTCTTGTAGCTGTTGGTTGGGCCTTTTCTCAGTCTCTCATAGGTGCTAGTGTCACCAAGTAAAGTATTCACCTTGGAGTGGTAATCAGTTGTATTTAGCACAGCAGTACATCTACCTTTGTCTGCTGGCAATATGGTGATGTTTTTGTCCTTGCTTGAAAATGTAAGTGTTCTTCTCTCTGAGTAAGTGAGATTGCATGGTTTGCTACATACCATTCTGCCTTGAGATCCCATCCCAGGAGGTTTAATTGCTCACAAGGACTCACTCTAACTCACACATGAACGTATGCTAATTGAGGATTCATGTGACATATAATGAGGGGTGTGGTCTACAAGTCACAGCTCCACCCACAGTGGTCCAGAGATACACCTCCTGGTTCTCCAACAAAGCCTTTTGGATGAAAGGTCTTCAAGTTCCAAAAAAGAAGTCCAGTAGCACTTTGACAATCAGAGGTAGAAAACTTTGGCTTTGAAAAATAAAAGTCCTAAAGTCCTACAATGTACAATGTAGACTTGGCATGGGTGATTTTATACTGATTAGAGTCACATGGTTTAATGAACAGTTGGAATACATACAGCATCGGCTATTATCCACCTGCGCTAACAATAGCTTGATGGTACAATACAAGTCAGGTGGCATTTCTACCTGTTCTTGCACTGCAACTCTGTAATTTCATCCATGCTTCCTGGTAATGTAATGGCTGGGTTGCGTCGGCAGCCTCTGCTCTGAACTGACTTTTGTGTCCTCGTACAGTCTGCGCTCACCACACCACAGTGGCTGAAATGCCACAAACAGGTTTGATTTAAAAGGCGCGAGGTGGAACAAAAGAACAAGCCTGCCACCTGTGTCCTGGTTATTTAAAGCCAGTGACCCTTCTCTACTGACTCACCTCTGTAGACACACACACAAATCAATTGATGTCGCTGTGCTACTCAGCCAAGCTGAAATTTACCAAGGCAAGTGGTGAACATTTTCCACAACTTAACATGGCTCTGAGAGGAATGCCCATTCAGAGTCACCTCCAAAGTAAGGACTATGGATATGTTGGGGGAAGTCACCTTTATACCTTTACACCTTTATACCATTTTATGAGATTTTGATTATTAGCATCATAGCTGTTTCCACAGGGCTTCTGTTTTAAAATATCAAACAATGTGGGCGGTGGTGGCGTAGTGGTTCAAGGACCTAGCTAGTGTGCTAGTAGCCAGGAAATTGTGCCACCGTTGTGCCCTTGAGCAAAGCACTTAACTCTAAGTTTCTCCATGGGAGACTGGGCCTGATGTAATTGATAGCTGAAAAATGTAAAATGGAATGTAGCCAAAGGAGTTTAGGAACAAAATAGAATGTTCACGCATTGTCTTGTTTTTACTGTTGAAAGGGTCTATAAGCCAGCCAGGTCCTCATCCTGATTCTCTCTCTCTCTTCCTTTCTGTCTCTGCACCTGTTTTGGATTGAGAGACGCTCAGTGTTTGGCCATTGAGTTCATAAAATATTCTCTGATGACATTTGCGAGTCTCAAGGGAAAAATACTCTCCCACAAATCAATCACCCTGCAGACATAATGCATCTCCAGCACTTAATGTCCTCGCTGATAAATGATCTGTGAACGGCTTGCAAGAATGGCAAATAATGGACATAATTCTGCAGCCTAACTACCATATCATTTGTTTGTAGTTACCAGGGACTGCAGGCTTTGATTTTCATCATCCAGTCAGGTTATACATCAGTCCTGCTGCCCTTCCTTGACCAACCATTTGTTTCCTAATACGATAGTTGCTATCCAGTTAGCAACATGGTTGGGCAATGGGCGATTGCATAACTTGTATACCATCTGTGATTTTGTGAAATGGATCCCATGGCTTTTTATGAAACACCACTCACATCGCTGAAGATTCTCATTCATCCAGGTCATGGTAGCCAAAAGTGCTAAGTTGTAGGCCACTGGACCTGTTTGAAGCTTAACCTTTTGGATTAGGGGCGGAATGTCTTCAAGCTGCAAAAGAAGTCTAAAGAAGAAGAACTTAGCACTTATGAAAACACTACACATGCACAAACCTTAACTGAAATAGGCCATTTTTGATTCAAGATCAGTGTGCTGCATAAAGGTAGAGGTGGAAACCGCTCATGTCTCTGGTATGAAACACATTTGTGTTTCCTCTCCTCAGATCTTTCAAATTCATCACATCATGAAATGCAACTACATTATTCATTGCACATGTATACTGCACACCATGGCTTGGTGACTAATCATTTCAGTGGTGTGTGTGTGTGTGTGTGTGTGTGTGTGTGTGTGTGTGTGTGCGTGTGCGCCTATGTGCGTGTGTGTTGGTAAGGCTGCAAGCTGTCCATCAAGCAACAGTCGTGTCACAGACTGCTCATGCTTGTGCTGCCATCTGCATGTCTCTGGCACCTTTTTAACATCACCTGCATCAGCGATCATCTACACACAAATACTTCAGCTGTTGACCATCCACAGACACACACATGCACACGCACACACACACACACACACACACACACACACACACACACACACACACACACACACACACACACACACACACACACACACACACACACACACAGCATGATGCTCACAGCCACATTAAGAACTATATAGACATGCAAGGGAGACAAAGTGTGCAGAGGAGAGGAAAGGTGAGGAGAGGAAAGAGGAGAGGAGAGGACAGGAGAGGAGAATAGGAGAGGAGAGAAAGGGGAGAGGAAAGGATGGAGAGGGGAGAAAAAGAGGAGAGGAGAAAAGCAGAAAGGGGAGACAAGACAAGAGGATAGTTGAGAAGAAGAGAGGGGAGAGGTGGGGAACAGAGAAAGGTAAGAAAGAGAAGGATGGCATTGGGAGAACACGTGAGGAGAACCTAATCATTCTTAATTTTCCACTACTTTCTTTTTCTCGCTTCCATCTGATATGGAAGTTTCCAGACATAAATTACATTTCTCCTCTCAAACCCCTACCCTTCTCTGAGCTCTCTGACTGGGTCTGGATAAGGTATTGCATCAGATTCACAGCACATGAGAATGAAGAAGAAACAGACAGAAGAAAACAGAGAATGAGAGAGAGAGAAGAAGGAAGGGATAGAGAAAATAAAATGAGATGAAATAGGGAAGGAGAGCAAGAGAGAGAGAGAGAGAGAGAAAGAAAGAAAGTGAAAGAGAGAGAGAGAAAGAGGGAGAGAAGGGGGAAAGAGAGAGAGAGGTGCAGGCAGAGAGAGACAGTCAATGATGGAGTGCTCAGTTCAGTCCCATGGCCCTATGAATGGCAGTGTCTGTGGGAGCCAAACCATGGGGCATTTGGAGTGGTGTGATGAAACAGCAGCTAATGATACATGAGAGACTTTAACGGTCTTTAGCAGTCAGCGATGCCGGAGGGTATCACTTTTGTTTGTGTTTGTTTCCTAGCAGACGCATTTGTTCAACACAGCATTCATTATATTTAAACTGTGTGCTGAAGAAATAATGCCACAGAGTTAGCTGAGGGTGAGCTGTTCAAACGTTGTATTTGCGGAGGGGACAGTTAGACACCATTTTGTTGGTTTCCTGTTTTCAGAGCCAGGGCAACATGAAAAGACATCTTATTATTATTATTATTTTACAGTGGAGAGCTAGCAGGATGTAATATGGTAATTGAGATATTAACTGAACAATATAGATAGTGTTGCATAGTGTTAAATGCTTGCAAGCAATTTCAGCATTGCTAACAGAATCTTTAAATGCAGACTATAAAACAAGCAAACATCAGCCAGTGCGTCAATGGGTCTCTAGGTTACACTTCCTGATTTGACAGCATGGAATCCTGACATAGTTATTCCACTATTTAGTTCCAAATTCCAATTAAGGTTGAGACTGAATCAACAGGGAATCAACTGGTTTTCTGATAATTGCTCTGTTTATCCACTGCCATGGCTTCTTCCAGCATCTTTAAAGTGATGAGGAGCCAAACGATAACAGGCTGGCCGTGGGTTGAGCCAGTGCTTCTCCGAAGACCGGGGGGACTTTTGTGTGAGGATGAAAGAAAACCAAAAAAAAAAAAGAGAGAGAAAAGAAGAGACGAGAAAAACAAAACGCCCCCGTAATCTGCCAGACACTCTCTCAGTCCCAAAGGAGCCCTGACAGCAGAGGAGCACACACACAAACACACACACACAAACGGGAACGGAAACACCCGGAAACATCAAGACATGCTTGTGTACCTATGGTATAGCCTCGCTTCAGATCGGCACTCCGCGGAGCACTTCGCTGGGAGTTGGTGGCGTTGTTTTCCTGCACCTCGAACGTGGTCGTCTTGGCAACGGGTGGTGAGGCCCTGTTGGAGTGCAGGCCTGGAATCAGTGCGGAGAAGCCTTGACTGGCGATATCCACCGACTGGGACTTCTGCTTCAGTCTTTTCCATAAAAAAAAGACAAGCGCGCACACACACACACACACACATAGAGAGAGAGAGATGGAGAAAAAAAGAGAGAGGGAGAAGACAGAACAGTAAGACTACATGCAGTCAAGATTTACTGAAGATATTATTGAAGATTCACAGGATGTTCCAATATTAAAACATCAAACTCAGCAAAAGACAGAGATAATCTGCACTAGTTTAGGCTACAATCATCACCCACAATGAAGCCCCCTAATCCATACTGATATGTCAGCAGTGTATGTCACTGTGGACTGGGGGAAGTCAGCTCACTGGCAAGAGCCATGATGGATGCAGAGCAAAATCAATAACTTAATCATGTCCTTGTTAAGAATTAATTCATTTTCACACTGAGGAGCCTCCATTGCCTTAAAATGATTTCAATAGCGATAGACGGACCACGGGCTGATAATAGCGAAAGGGAAGTGGTGCACGTGTGTGTGCGTGTTGGGGTGGGGTGTGGGCGTTACGACCGACGGCCAAGCTCATTTGTCTGTGATAACAGACGAGCCTGGAGGCCACACATGACTAACGTCTTGTTTCATGGAGTCATTTTTCAACATAATTGAGACGACGGTCATGGGAACACACTGCTGTGATGCTCGGCTGCTCAAGCCGGGTCTGCGTTTTAGGCCTTGTGAGGAAGACATCGCTTGCAGGGACGATAAACATGTGTCCCTCCTCCCTCCTCCTTCCCCTTAACCCCACACCCCAACCACATTGGATTGGCATTCAAGTGTGAATGGACAGACATTTGGATTAGTGCGAAAGATCACACAAAATAATTCCACAGGGGCCAGTTATCTGAAATTCCTTTCATAAAACATTTTGGAGAGGCAAGAACATTTAACATTTAGTACCATGAGCCACACAGGATCCTCTAAGCTGAAGCATAAGGGTGTTGCAACCTCAGACTGATCTGGCTGCTTCTGAGGTCACCTGACTTGATATTGGAACAAATAATCTGCTCGCATGGGAAATGAAGGCAGATTTTATCGGATGAAGGAAATGTTGCAGCATTGATAATGATTGCTTAAACCTTTACACTGCATCAGACTTGAAATATATATGATATGACTAGTCTGGTAATAAAACCAGACCGTCGTTCTACACTTTCGTTTTGTACAGAGGGTCTGGACATTCGGTAGTGAGATTCGATTGCTTGCTTGAGGTGTTTAAGTTTAAAAAGATTGGATCAGCCCCTGACTGATATCTTGCTTTGACTGATAGCATTTTAGCTCTGTAGGGAGATGATAATCAAGCAGAGGAGCTTGGAAGGCATGGTCAGGCTAGCGTATAACACAAAACTGTGCTTGAACTGAAATGGATCCTTCTGGTCGATCACTTGCAAATGATGAAAACAGGGAGATTTGCAAATCTCCAAGATGTTGGGTGGGTTAGGACAGACATCTCTGTGAACAGCCACTCCTTTTAGGTTACCAGGGGTGCGTTTCCCAAAACCATAGCAACCTTGTTGGTTGCAATGCTTTGCCCATTGCCAACCAACTAAGTTGCTAACTGGTGAGCAACTATGCTTTTGGGAAACACACCCCAGGTGGGAAAAAGAAGAGGTAGCCACCCCACACTGGAATCATTTTACTGATTTGATTAGCAACAAACAACATGTTTTGTTTGCCTACTTTTTCAGGTCTCCTGCATGAGATCACGCTGTTTGCTCTGGAAATAAACAGCAAAAGTATTCAGTGTGGGGTGGTTACCACTACTGTTTGGGGTATTTATATGACTTAAACAGAGTGCTCGGAAGTCCTCTGCAGCACTTGGAGCAACTCTCTTAAATCCTCAGTTCTCTCTGTCATGTTCTTCTCTCTTTTCATTTCTTTCTCTCACTACATCCTCATACGCAGCCAGTCTTTCTACTGGGTCTTTCCTCTCTTTCTTTCTCACACATACAAGACTCACATTTAGTGGTAACAAAAGACACTGCTCTCCATGACATATTCAAGAGTACTACCGCCTGACTCTTAAATGGTTAAAAAAATGCTGAGTCAGCTGGAGTGAGATGAGAGCAGAGTGCAAGCCAAGTCATTGTTCAGAATGTTAACAGTTGTGAAATACAGGTCTGCCCTGCAGCAAAAACTGGATAATCATGCACATGCACAAAACACTGCACCCAATACAACATCACTTTAGATTAGTGCACTCAAAAACAGGCGAGAACACTTTTTTTCTGTGGATAGATATCTTCCCTGACATTACCCTTTAGACTGGGATAAGATTCAATCCCTCTGTATGAGATACAAAATTGATAGACTGATGTACTTCAATCATCCTTTAATCATAATCATGAAGAGAAATTGCATTGTTCCAACAGCCATATAAACACACACACACACACACACACACACACACACACACAAGATTGGCACAAGATTCATATACAATCTGATGTAGGCGCAGAGGCCAAGAGTGGATTCTGCCAACAGCGAGAGGCTGTCATTCACTCTCATGTTTTCTATTTTGTCAGTTTTTCTTTCTTCTAGTTTGTCAGTATTTCTTCTCTGCTTGTTTTTGCTGTTGCATCAGTTGCAGAGAGCAACAGTGCTCAGCACAATGACAAAGGGGAAACTTGGTGGACAGTTGGCAACACCACTCTGCGGCTGGAGCAAAACTTTTCTCAAACTTCTCCCCTCTGCTCAGGAGTGTTGTGCTGCTTGGCTGTTTGTGCTAGACCGGTGTCTGATGAGTCAGGAAGAAGTTGGGTAATGAGGTGAGGAGCATGTGTGTGTGTGCCTGTGTGTGTCTGCGCGCATCTGAATCTGTGTGTCTGTATGTGTGTGTGTGTGTGTGTGCATGTGAGTGAAGGAGAGTTAATGAGGAGAAGATAGTTTTGTTTGTTTGTTTGTGGTTGTTTGTGTGTGTGTGTGTGTGCATGTGTGTGTGTGTGAGTGTGTGCATGCGTGCATGTGTGAAAGAGAAAAGACAAGCAAAAATAAAATTACAAGAGCATAGAAACAGAGACAAACAGGTAATCAAAAAAAAAACCTGGCATTGTGTAGACAGCATATTAAAGCCCCCGATTTAAACATCGGGCATGTAAGGCAACTCAACATCGGGCATGTCAGGCAACACAGGCAGGCAGGAAGGAAAAACAAACAAACACACAAAGGTGCTAGTCCTGTGGGGTAAGATTCCCATTGTCCAGCACGGCCCACGCTGATTAGCATAGCACTGCCACAAGCTCTTCTGTCTCTCCTGAGCTCCCTAAGGAACGGCCGCTGATAATGATGACAACACTGCAACGGCTTGTCTGAGAGTCACTGTCCTCTAAAATAACGGACAGAAAACAAAAATTAAACTCTCCCTCTGAAATGAGTGAGCCCTGTGAGATTTCCTGGCACAGAAAACCGTACCTTCAGGAATCGACTGGAGATGACAGAGACGACGAGCCGAGAACTTGGCACAAGGACAAACAAAACACACACACACTCTCTCACCTGAACAGGGATAGCCACAATTATATAACATCCTCCTGACTGGGCGGCCAACTCGTCAAACTGTTAATTAGGCCTCCCCTCACTTTGTGCCTGCACATCAACACCAACTGTTTACTTCTGTCGGTGTCTACAGTACATGTTTGTGTGTGTTTGTGTGTATGTGTATGCGTGTGTGTATGTGCGTGGTGTTTGAGTGTGTGTGTCTAAAGAGAAAGTGCTTAGGAGTTGAAGAGGAACAGAGATACACAATAACACATAATATATAAATACATTATACAGTGAGATTAAAACAGATGAATATTCATACGTTCACACGGCAAGGAGTGTGACTAGGATTCCAGGGGCATTCTCCTTTTCTCTATCTCTCTCTCCGTCTCTCTCTCTCTTTCTCATACACACACACACACACACACACACACACACACACACACACACACACACACACACCTTTCTCTCTCTCTCTGTGCCCTGCAAACCATAAACACCAGGTGAGGGCTAGCCTGATGAACAGCACACAGAGAGGCCAGTCAGGCAGAAAACAGGAACTGGCTGCACAGATAGATTACACAGCAGAGTAAGTCAAACAGAAAACAACTACCTGCTAGTTAGACTGCACAGCTGAAGCAGCCAGTGAGGTGGGTACAGGCAGTAAGGAGCAACATGTTGAGGCTAACCAGGCTGAAAAATAAAAGCCCTTTCAGTCCAGCAGGACACTTGTAACACTTATGCAGGCCCAGACAGAAACCTGCTGAGTGGAGCCAGCCAGTCTCCACTCACTAAGAGACAAGGAAGTCAAATCTCCCTAGCAAGAACCAAATTGTAAAGAAACTCTTTATAATAATAAAGTAAATAAATATAAGACATATACCATGATTATTCTGAAGGCTACACTGGATGGTGCAACCACAAAAAAATGTAAATGGCATATAAATTTTATTTCTTTGTGTGTGCCAGAGAGAAATATCACGTTTGGCTCCTTTTTGTGAAAATCAGAATATCTTTTTTGATTGGAAATTGAAAACAGTAAAGACCAGCATTACTGGAGCTTGACAGGTGGTACAGGCTTCATCAGTGCCCTCTCTCATTCCAAAGGCCACTGATAACCAGTCTACGCTGTGCCCAGCCACTCGCTCATTTAGAGAAGCGACGCCAGACTGAAGCAACATCCAATATTTAACAACGTCGCGTCAGTTTCAAAGACAACCACTCCTCCCCACCTCCTCCTCTCCACGTTCCCTTCCACAACCAGACAGACATTTGCCCACTCTAACCTCCCGTGTCTGATAGAAACAGCTGTGGGGGAAAAAAACAAAACAAAACAAAAAAACAAACAAAAAAAAACTAGCCTAAAAACCCAAACCAAAAAAACAACAACAACAGCGTCTGTGTTTTTGTCTGAGTGGAGGCGAGCAGACAGAGACCTTTTCTGTTTCTATTAGCTTCAGTGTTCTATGACTCCATGAGGTGTATTAATATGAATAAGGGATCCCAGAGCCCTGAATATCAGAATCTGGCAGCGCCTGGATCAGGAGCCTGCTGCAGGCTACTCATGTAACATACGTGCTTATCTGCTTTTGCTGCGAATCAAGTGAAAATGCATATAACACTACAACACTAACACTAAAATAACACTTAATAAATTCTATGTTATACAATTTTAAAGTGCCCCTTCTCCTGGTGGGTATATTTGATTTCTGCTATGCAGTACAACCAGTCTGCATTTTTGTGCCATATGGTTATCGGGTGTGAAAAATGGAATGTTCTGCTTAGTCTGCAAAGGGGTATTTCAAAGTGCAAGCAGGCAAGTGGCAAGAGGAAGTTCTGGTAAATAAGTGCCAAGGTTTGCAACCTAATTGCTGATTCAAGATGAGTACTACCAATGTTTTTTATTTGAGAGTACTGTAATTTCACTATTTCACTATTAACCACAGTTAATATATACATTTCACAAAATATCTTAAGCTATGACGTTAATACATGGGTGATGGCTATACATGGATATGCCATTATTTTCCTAAATTAACATCACTGCGATTTATTCTAAGTACTATTTAATGAACTGCAAGTAATACACAGGTGCAGTCAATACACAGATTACAATTATTTTATTTTTGCCTGAAACATTGTCCTGCAATATAATCAATTTGGGAAATTATACAGTACACACTTAAAAGTACAGAGATGTGGCACAGCTTTGATTGTGTTGTCACAAGAACATTAAAGAGAGAGAGAGAGAGTATATTAAAAGTAAACACACCTGCTAAAAAAGAGCCATGTCAGTAAAGCTCAATCAAAGCTAAGATTGCTCTATGATCTACATTAAAAGTTGGCTGACCTTACAGCATACATGGCAAATGAATATACAGCTAAAGAGTCTATCAGGGCATCACATAAATGCTGCCTGACTAGAAGGGCATCTGCTAAGAAATTCTATATGAATATAAATACAGCCCAGGGGACTGTTTTGATTATTCTCACACCAGCAAGGCCAGATGGGCCAAGTCGCTCACTTCCCCCCAGTGGGCATGATGCGGATCAGCTCTAGTGATGGCCAGCAAGCCAGGCTGCTGATGTGTGAGTGCATGTGTGTGTGTGTCAGAATGTGTGTGTGTGTGTCTAAATGTATTTGTGTTTGTGTGTGTGTGTCTAAATGTGTGTGTGTGACTAAATGTTTGCGTGTCTCTGAATGTGTGTGTGTGTGTGTGTTTATGTGTGCATCTAAATGTGTTTGTGTGTATGTGTCTGAATGTGTGTGTGTTCGAATGTCCAAATGTATGTGTGTATCTAAATGTGTGTGTGTGGTCAAGCAGCTCATCACAGATGGCCGGTGCCTGTGAGAAACACCGGTCGGCCTCATCACCACAGGACTTGTCGCTGGCTGCCCAGCATGGCTGCTTGAGGCCCACTGCGGCATAGAGATTTGCCTCTCTCTCTCTCTTTATCCCTCCCTCCCTTCTTCTCAAACTACTCCTTCCTCCACTTCATCGTCATCACTCTTGTCTCGCTCCACTGTTTCTCAGCACTCCTCACACACATCCATTTCCTTTCCCTCTTTTGATCTCCTTCGCTCTTTCCCTCCCTCAAGTGATTTTGTCATTTAGTCTGTTCTACTTGTTTCCTTTTGGGGAACACACACACACACATACACATACACACACACACAGAGACACACAGACACACACACACAAAGACACACAGACAAACTCCAATGGGGAAGAGGGGAAAAAAGATGAGAGAGCCAAAGCTGCCCAATAATGGCCATCTGCCTAAATATTATTGCTTTTTGTCCTTGCAAAAAAAGGACGCTGTGTGTGTGTGTATGTCTTTGTATGTGTGTGAGTGGGTGTGAGTGTGTGTGTATGGTTGGGGGTGGGGGTGGGGCTTTGACAGACTCCTATCTCTACACACTCAGAAAGCAATTCTGGTTTGTTTGTGTGCATGTTGGTGTGTGAGTGTGTGTGTGTGTGTGTGTGTGTTGAGGTACCCTATTCTGTGTTCCATCTCTTAGCCTGTGTGGAGGCAGTGGCTTGCCAGAGAGCCATGCAAGAGATTAGGCCACACCACAGGGACTCAAACGTGCTTGGCAAGAGAAGCATAAACAACAAGGGAGAAGGAAAGAAACACACGCACACACACACACACACGTTTATCGCTAAACCCGCTAAAGATGGATTAGAACCCCTGTGAGAAGGGCCTGGCATAAAACATGCATGCGCATACACATACACACACACACTCACACACACACACAAACACAATCTCTCAAAATCTCTCAAAGTCCCTCAAACATGTAATAAAACCTGATAATGTAATAACTTCTCAATAATATAATACATTGTACATTAATGAGTGATTAATACATTATCAGGTTAACCTAGAATTTGCAGTACATAATGAATGCAGTAACTGACTGATATTGTAATAACCTTGGTCAGTGCTGGTCAGCTGGTCAGTTCGGCATGTGGATGACCCCCCCCCCCCCCCCACTGTCATTCTGCCCATGCTTCACTGGAGGCCAAGCAAATTAGTTGCATAGGGCCCAACTGTGTTTCTACCTTCACCAATAGCAAAGCAGCAGGGTAGAGTTATCAGGTTCTTCAATTTTAAAGGTAACCTGATTATGTAATAACCTCCCATTAATGTAACAATTTATTTTAAGTTGTTACATTATCAGGTTCTACAACCACACATCAATTCTGACACACACACACACACACACACACACACACTGGTGACGGATCAAAGCCTACAAAATGATGGAAGCTAAATGTGTACAGAGTGTATGATGCGGACTCTAGCTGGAGGCAATAGTCAACTCAAAGTATTCAGTTGTTTGTATGCTGTAGTTTGACCACTCATTTTCATGGTTTAGAGAGACAGAGGACAGGAGTACATAATGGGTACATCTTGTGTTTTCTATAAAAAGCAGCACATGGTGCGTTCCTTCTATTGGGACAACAGCAGCAAAAATCACTCATATGAAAGCTAAGTTAATTTGGTAATAGTGAACTGGCAGCTAACAATAAGGCATCTCTATGCCATCTCATTTGGAGACTCAAGCACCTAAATTGAAGATTATATTCAGTATTGGCAATGTCCATATTAAATGTATTATACATCCATATGAAAATAATGCTAATAATATCAAAGTTTTTTGCATTGTGCAATTGTATTGGGCAAAAACATTTACCTCAAAATATGTTCGACTTGCAGGTTTAGGAGATTCTGACGATGTAAAAGCAAAGTGGCTGGTATTCAGAAGACAATTTTATACAAAAGCACCCGACTCTGGACACAAGATTCCAACCTGTGTCAGTCAATTGTCAGCCACTGACAATTTCTGGCCATTTCACATCCACATGGACTCTGCCACTCATTATTGAACTGGGTTATGGTGAGGTTTATTCTTGGCAGAAATATACTGTCTAATCTCTAAATCAGTTACAGCTTGTGTCCGATTCAACAAAGCTTGCCACTGGTGATACACTTACAAAGGTATCAACTAAATGACTTGTTCTGGCAAGGCATGAACGCTACCTAACACAAAGTCACAGGGAGAGCCTTCTTCATCAGCCCTTGGCCTCAATCCCTACTTGGCCGTGCAATCTTTGGCTCTGCTCTTACCTCAGATGCATCAGACAACCTGAGACCTTAAGCACAGTGATCTAAACGATGCCCCATCTCCATAATAGCCTAAGCTGGTCCTGGCCCTGACTGTACACTTGGACACTTGGACCGGAGCTAGCTGCTGTATAAGTATATCAGCTTTATACGCTTTACATCACAACAGCGAGTTTTTAAAAAACAGCAAACTGCAGACACCAGCCGATTGTTTCTCTTCTTAATCACAGCATGAACATGGCTATTTATCCATCAGCTCTGCTGCCCAGAGCATACGGCAGGCCTACATTCATCATCGTTGATCCATAAACACAACGCAAAGCACAGCTAAATCAAAAAAAAAGAAAGAAAAACTGACATGATGAGATAGCGAGAAAGAGACAGAGAGAGAGAGAGAGAGGGCTAGAGAGAGAGTTGACTCAGGGGCATACTTCTCCCACCATGGATCCCAGTGCATCACTCCAGCACTGAGTATGCAAGTATGCTAACACACACACACACACACACACACACACAAACGCCATGTGTGATTCTGACAACATCCTTGGTCTCTCAGTGCTCCCCAGTTGCTAGCCACAGTTCTGCTTCCCTGCTCACTGATTGGACAAACTCAGGCGCAGAGAGCAAATGTGATTGGTGGAGCTCTGCACAAGGCTGAGCAAAGCTGAGGACAGAATGAGAGAGTGAGAGAGAAAGAGAGAGAGAGAATGACCCAGACCGAAAGGATGGATGGGTGTGTGTGTGTGAGGCATTCTGACCAAACTGAACCCCCTAAGCTCTGCCAGTGCCACCCAATCAAAATCATCCACCAACTAACGCAAAAACAGACCAATTTTTTTCAGCACCTATTTAAACATCACCATCATAATGACAATGACTGTTTGCAAGCCCCTGATGCACTGAACATGTCGACCGGATAAAAACAAAACAAAAGGCTCGATTAAACAGGAGAGGGAGTGAAGCAAATGAATGTTTAGCTTTTTCGGAGGGGTGGGGGTGGGGTGGGGTGGGGGTGAGGTGGGGGTAAAGAGAGTGAAGAGCCCTTCTAGAGAGTTCTTTCAGGCAGTTTTCCTCCCCATAATCCTTTGCTTCCATCACACAGTCTCGCAATCAGCAATCGCTGGCTTTTGCATCTCAGCTCAGAATCAGAATCAGTCCTCAATCAGACTCGAGAGCGAAACCTTCAGCTGTAGGCTGGTGAATGAGAGAGTAGCAAGGCCGGTGCCACTCCTGCTCTTTCTGTGTCATTATTACACACACACACACACACACACACACTAAGCTTGCAGTCTAGTATACGTGACATTTTTAGAAAAATCTGAGCATGGAAAGAGCTTTTGTACACCTGGCTTTTTATTAAATTCTGTATCATGTACCCACCTAATGATGAGGCATGAGCTCCCTGAGGGCTGGCCTGCAGCCAGTCCCCCTCCCCCCACTCCTCTGCACAGTGAGAATTCGCCAGAGAGCACTGCTGGCTGACCTGGGATCAGATGGAGAGGGCTGGGGTCAGCCTCATTTACTTAATGCAGAACCTCTCAGCTTGGCCAGTCACTCTAATGAGTGCCACCACTGCCCCTCCATGGGGAGAGAGAAACTGGAGGGCCTTCTCTTTCACCCTCTCCTCCTCTCTTTCTCTTCCTCTATCTCTCTATTCTCCCTTCCCCCTCCCTCTTCTTCTCCTCCTCCTCCTCTCTGGTAATCATTCTCCTCACTCTGGCTTTCACTCCTCACGCATAATCACAGGCTCACTCACTCACAATTACTCACTCACTCACACTCCCTCACTCACTAACACACACAATCAAACACTCACTCACTCTTAATCATTCACAAACTCTAGCTCACACACACTCACTCTCAAACTCTCTCTAGATCAGGGATTCTCAAACTTTATTGGACCAGGGGCCCAGAAAAAAATCCAAGGACCTCTCCTTATCCCAACACAAATGTAACAACACAGGCTACATCTATTTGTTCTGTTAAATTCTAGATGCTAATTTTCGGCCCCCCTTGCATGGTGCTGCGGACCCTTGGGGATCCCCGGACCCCAGTTTGAGAACCATGCGCTAGATCATCCTCTAGTCTATGGTTGATCTCCTCAAGCCTTCACTGTTCCTACAGCGTCTCTATCTCTGCTCCTCTGTATTTAAAAAAAGCCCTGCTGTGTTAGACACCTTCTCCTCTCTGTCTCTCACCTCAGTGTCCTTGTGAAGGAGGAGACCCCTCTTCCCAGCACACTCTCACCTTCGTCCTGGCTTTGTCTCAGTGTGACACTGCTTAATATTTCATATCTCTGTGCCCCCTTGTACTGAGGGACAGGTGTGTGTGCGTGTGTGTATAGGGTCAGCTCCACATGTAACACCCCGCTTAAGCCTGCCGGAGTTTGGCGGCAGCTGCTGCTGCTGGTGCGGATCCCATCCCTGCCGCAACTCAGCGGCGCGACTGCTCCCAACATCTGTTGCCGCACACAGGTCCTTGGCACCATCTGAAGGCAGGGGTCATGGAGGGCTCGGGGTGGGACTTTTGGCACAACACTGGGTGGCTAAAACCCGTAGCCTGGCTGGTAACCTTGTCTGTGTGGACTCCGTCGACCCTCCACTCTCACCATGCCAGTCTAGTCACCCCCGCCCCAACACACACACACACACCACCGCCACCCTGAGTCATCTGTCATGCTGGCTGCCGTGGCCATCACCCTGGCTAGCCAAAGTCCCTGTGCCACCCGAGCACATGGCCGATGATGCTTCGTGCCCTGGTTCCATCTTAAGCCCTCTACCCCCCAACCAACAAAAACATGCTCCACTTCACTCTCTCTTGCTCTTGTTCACATCCCACCGTCTCACTCTCTCTTTCTCTCTGGCAGCATGAGATTTTGGCATAACTTGATGCAATCTGGGCCCCCCAGCTCTGGAGGCGGCTCAGGAAGAGGAGGATGAGGACACACTCGTCACCGATGACATATTATATTCAGAGTGACAGGCGAGAAGGACACAGGAGCAGTGTTTGTGTGTGTGTGTGAGAGAGAGAGAGAGTGGGCAGAACATGAACAACACTCAGACCAAGTTACAGATTCCAAAATGTTCCTCACTTTAAAACCCCTTCATTCTCATCATGTGGCCCTGTTGCTGTTGGAGAGCTGGCCAAAATTTAACAGAGGACTAAATATGACTTTAAACCCCTCAGTTCATCAATCCTCATAAAGCAACAGCCATTTCTTGAAAGTATGACCACCAAAAGATCCAAACTACATTTTCATCTTTCTTTCTGAGTGGCATAAAAACCAAACTCTGACTATTGTTGTCCCTCATCTATTTGACATGCCCTGCTGAGGCAACAACTTTCCATATTAATGTTTAGCTAGGAGGCCATTTTTCCTGTGTGTGTGTGAGAGAGTCTGTGTGTGTGCATGCATTTTAGGGTGTTGGTCTTTCACTTTAATGACAGCATAGAACCAAAGCCACTCCAGAGCTGTCTGGATTCTGGGCACGTCCCTGCCCGATTCTGGGCACGTTCCTGCCGGAATGGGACATCTGCTTGCTTCCTGAAACTGTGCGTAGATAAATCCATCCTAACCATAAGGTGGCACCGGGAGAATAAGGATGAACTGCTGGGGCTCGTTCCCCATATTAATTAGCGAGCCACAAATAGCCATCGACAAGGCTTGAAGACAAACAGGCAGGGCTAGGGAGAGGTAATGAAAACAACAACAAAAATAAATAAACAAACAAAAATAAAGTGATAAATAAAGTGAGAATAAAGCTTACTGTCCACCTGTCTAAATATACTCTATATTCAATAGTCGATCTATGATATTCCATTTCATATCTATCCGTCTTGCTTATATAAGCAGATCCCACTAAGGAAGAACTCAACGGCACAAACAACTCTGTCATTGTGGGAAAAAAGCTCAGCTTCGGCTGAATGCCAAGCACCCAACAGCTTTTAGCCGAACGCTACACATCTCCATCTTAATAAAGTGCCAAGCCCTGCAGGTTCGACCACAATGAAGTCCACTGTCAGCGGCTCTCCATCCTTCTACTCTGAAACATATAATCTGGCCTGCGAGAGCACCAATCACACCTGCAGCACCGCAGAGAATGATAGAAAGCAATTTGATGAGAGTAATGGGAGGAAGAGAGAAATGACAACAAATGGCTTGTTCTTTTGAAAGCCTGTGATTACATACAAAATGACAGCTTTGTGACAGGACAAAAGAGAGGACATTTCTTTTCATTGCATTTTTTTTTTTTTTTTTTTAGAGTTGGGGAAAAAAACCCTGGTTGGCTGATTGATCAGAGAGTTGATGACTGCTGCTGTGCTCACTGCTGGATGGACCCCCACAATGAATGGATGTAGAGAGTCCATGAAACAAAACAAAAAGATTTTGTCTCAGCTTTTTTGTCAATCTAAGATCCTCTTTCTCTCTCTTTTTCTCTCTCCCTACTGTTGTCTTCACCTTCTCTGAGTCCTCATTCTCTCTTTTTGTCTCTGCCAGTCACCAGCAATCGTCTGTCTCTTTCTTAGCTTGTCTCTTCAATGTTGTACCTGCCACTTTCCCTTAGTTCATTGGGCCTCATCCACCAATACCTTCAAGATTTCAAGATGTTTTTAGTTTAAATGTGTTAAGGTCACATTAAAAAAAATAATAAATAGAAAAACTGCAAAAATTATGGCATTGCAAAAATCCACTTTTTTGCACACACCGGTCACAATTTTAAGTACTCTTGAGTGTTTAACCTATGAACACATACCAGACAAGAGAACTGGTGCTGTATACAGATCCTATAGAGTGCAAGATCAAGTGGGGCACAAGAACGCCTTTCTTGGTAAGACCGGTTAGTGAATGAGGCCCATTCTGTCTGGGCACTTGTCCTTTCCTCTCCTTTCCTCTGTCTTCCAGCGCATCTTTAAAGCATCGCCTCAACTTTTCATACAAGTCTTACAGGGAAGCTACACTGGATACACTACCTATGCATTAAGTCATAGCCGCATTTGCCATAACAATTACCTTCCACTATAATCAGTGGAACTAGCTACACCAGATGCGGCAACACAGCGAACATTCCAAAAAATAGACCAGTCTTCTAAATGTAGTTTGACACAGCTTGACTTAACGCTTCTGTAACGCATCCAGTGTACTATTGTCTTCACATCTCTCACTCCACTTCATAATGCTGTAGCTGCCACTGCCTTCTCATTCTGTCTGGACACATCTGTCCTCTTTTTTCTGTCCATCTCTTCAAGTGCATGTCCAAAGCACTGCTTGTAGGAACACCTCTGGAACGAGCGATCATCCGTTCTCAAGGCCCTCTGCAAATGGTGCCAGGATACAAGAAGCCATCACCAAAATAAATAAACACAAATTGCTATCAAAACATGTCACGTCCTCTAACCACAAAGGTCACCAGTGAAGCGAAGCTTCCACCCTACCTCGTGAATAATATACACAAAGCAGTGCCATCAGCCACCACAGAATGTCATCCCAAATTCAATCTTTGGAATTATCCAGATGACATCACCTGAACTTTTGTGGCTTATCCTTCCTGAAAAGGTCAAACGGTCTGTTAAACATGGAGACTCTTTCCGTTTATTTACATTTGTCTGTGTAACAGATGCTGTTATCCAAATAACCCGCTGTAAAGTAAGCTCATGCCTGTGTTTGTCCTGTGCTTGTGCCAGGGCGTGACTGCCATGACACCATGGCCACCAAAACACTCTGGGCATTTTTTGGAAATGGTCGAGACGACCATAATGAAAATAACCAGAGCCTCTGGTACACAAGTAAAAGAGGTATCTGGGCAGGTGTCTGGGCAGAGGTGCTCCACTTCAACCCTCTCTGGTAACCCTTTGTACAACAAGTATGTTGACAAAGAACAACCTGCTCAAACTCTTTTCGCGCCTTTGCAAACTTTCGCAGGCAGATAGAAAACCGCTTGCAAATTGAACACACCTCAGTGGAGTTTCTTGTGTTGCATCATGTAGCGCTTCCAGAACCTTCTTGGAGATGAGCATCATTAGCCGGTAGTGAGGCCTGGCAGTCACGTAGCGGCAGCCTCACAGCCTTAAGCCACTGGTAAACATATGGCCACGTGGGTGACCTGCCCAAGGGATAAGTTGGTCAGAACCCCACCCCACCCCACCCCACCCTTACCCTCACCTGGCCTCTAGTCTACATGCTCAGTCAGGAGTAGCCTGACCAGCCCCAGCCTAGCCAGTGTCCGCCAGGGGAGTGAACTGTGACCTCTCCAGGGGATTACTGCCATCATCCCAGACTTACCAACGGTTCCAGTGCAACAGGGCTTTCACGTCTGACTTGGCCCAAGTGTCTCTGTGACATATGACGCACGGTGAGGCCACCATAAGAGATTAGCATGGAATCTACGGCCACAGTCATAATTATGGCCACGGGGAGATTGGTTTGGCGACTGCTCTTGGCATTGGCTTGTGTGGCCTACGATGGTGCATGACGGCAAGCAAACACCGTCAGTTAGTACAGCTGTCTAGCCAATGAAGCTTTAAAACAAGAGTCAAGCAAATGACATACACAGTCTGTGGACTGGTGTTTGTTCATTTCCACTATCCAATGACTGTTTCAATCTTTTAGTGTGTACACTCCAGATAGATACTTTATTTATGCATGTGCATTTTCATCATTGCTCTATGGGTCTTATATTGTGTAGACCTCAGAATATGCATTTTTATCATTGTATCACCGAAGGGTTGCTCGTTCAATCCCCAAGCAGTGGACCATGGCTGAAGTGCTTGAGCAAGTCAGCTAACCCCTCACTGCTCCCTGGGCGTCACTGTGGCAGGCAGCCCACTGCTCCAGGTTAGTGTGCACCCCACCTCACTGTGTGTATTTCACTAATTCAGGATTGGGATAAATGCAGAGACCAAATTTCCCACACAAGACCAAAAGAGTGAAATAAATAAATAAAGTTAAAATGCACTTACAGATATATCCTGGGTCACTGATCAAGAACACTGGTTCAAGTCTACACTTTGGCTGATGCCACAGTAGTGGCCATGGTCATATGGTCCACCTGGGGCTCTTCACAGAGTCCTCATCCAGAGACCTCCCATGATCAAGCAGCGTCTGTGTTGGTGCACTGTCGCCGCGCATCCATCACCTGGCAAATCACCAACTCTTCCATCATACCCTTGCCTACATCACCTGTGGCCAAGTCTGGTTGAAAATCAACCACACTGAATCATGAATACCAACAACAACTGCATAAGCTTATGGCAAGAAGCCTACAAATATATCCATATCTTTGGTATACAAGCAGACGATACAATACACACTCAACATACAAGTGACAATACACAGACCATCTAGATGGTTAAATGTATCCTCAAGCACACACAGAACACACACACACACACACACACACACACACACACGCAATGCTTGTCGATCAGACTGTGTTTGGGGACTCCTTTGGCTTGAACGCAATTAAACACAATTAGCCATGCACTCAAGTCTTAACTAGCTGTGACATCATGTGCCTGTGGGGTTGACAAGGTAGAACACAACAGTGAAAGTGCGAGCGAGACCGAGGCAGAGAGACAGAGGAGAGACAGCTGTCTGCATATATACAACACTACACATCACAACACATCACATCACGTCACAGGCAGGAATGGACAGCCACTGACTAACACGTAACATCAGTGCCAAATAACACCAGTGACCAGTGACTAACACCAGTGCCAAATAACATGAGTCAGGGCAAAGGAATCATAACACGTACCGCTTAAGAGACAAAACAGCATGTGGTACGCACAGACGCCGGGGCCTATTTAAGCCATGTTACATAAGCAGAGTGATGGAGTGAATGAGAGCAGGGGGAGTAGAAAGAGAGAGTAAGAGAGAGAAATTTTATGTGCAAAAAGGGGACTAAAAAGATGGAAAAAATGCCTTAGCCTGCATCACTAGCTGGAGCGGCATGAGAACAAATTTAGGGCTAGTTTTCTTCCGGGTATTTTTAGTTTCAATTACAAGCAGCAGGCACCTCGGGGGGAGGAAAAGTTAAAAAGCCTCCTGCCACCTTCCAGCTGTGGTGCACCCCGCCCTTCTGTGCGTGGGGGAGAGGGGAGGGTGTTTTTTGAAAGCCTAATTCCTCCAAACCGCTTGACATTAAGTCTCTGCCATTTTGTTATTTCACTGATCCCGAAACCACTTCACCGCAAAAGGCTCGTCATGGGTGGCTGGATGGAGTGACGGCAAGCATGGAAACAAGACAGACTAGCCATGTGACTGCAGAGCCCATAGCGAGAGAGGGAATGAGAGGCAGAGGTTACAGTAGCGGCTCCAATTTGTCAGTCACCTTTGTTAGCTGTATTTAATGATAGAGACATATGCAACAAATATGGATATGATGTCCATTTAGTCGATGGGAACGACGCAAATAATCTGTTGAGGAAATAAGATTTGCATCTTCATAGTTTTCCTGGCATGTGACTGAATGAACACAGAATTCATTGATTTGTCTCCCCACTCCCCCATACGCATGCCTGTAAAATGAAGGCATTTAAGTCCTTATTAAGGGCTGAAGGGCTCATTAACTCTGAAATAACAGCTGAATTCATGCTAGTTGTTACATAACCATCAAGATTTTCAACGGCATAAACATCCACGGGCATGGATGGCACACAGCACGTAAGGATTAACGGGCACTGTGGCCAATTCAGATTATTTATCTGTTTATTATTTATCTATGTATTTTTCTCCATTGAGTGACAATATGAGGGGTGACCTGGCTGTATACAGTCATATTTGAGGTGGAGTTGGTATGACAACAACACCCGCACCATTTGAAGACCCATATGACTGACACAGGGGTTCACATTTGAAGTGGGTGGGTAAGGGAGACCATTGCTAATGCTATCTGACAGGTTAAATTCTCCTGGTGCATGTTACACCATGGCACGTCCAAGGCTCATTGCCAGCGAGCCACTGTGCTTGCCTCCACACTCAACTCTAATCGCAACTGACAGAGGAGGCTGCTGCTGTCACTGTTGTGACCTTGCCTGTGGTGACAAACAAACACACGCACACACACACACACACAAACATACGAACAAACAAACATGAACACAATTATGTTTCCTGTCCTGATTGAATGCATGGAGCCTAGCTGTGCTGCTTGATGTTATTAGTGTGTCTTGGTGGCCTCGCAGACCCTGACATCAACCTTAAGGCATAAATCAGACAAACATAAACATCCTACTTCCATCAGTCCACACACACACAAACACACATCCACACACACTTCATTTCATTAAATATACATGTGACACCCATGCTAGATGGTAGAATGACCTTATGACCTTGCCTTCTTACTTGAGGCTCTCTATGTCCACACCTTCGTGTCATGTACACAAGGCCAGACACAGTACAATGTCATGCTAGCAAACCATTATTGCACACTAGAGATGGTAAACCAGTGGAGCAGACATGCACACTGAGGTCTACACATACACACACGTGCACTCGCATGACAGAAAGCATGTGTATATGTACAGTATGTGTGCGTGTATGTGCATGTGCAGTGGATGTTTTTGGCTCTCTGGCTACATTTGTTTGTGTGTGCCTGTGTGTGTGTGTGTGTGTTTGTGTGTATAACAAACCACCAATCCATCCTCTTCCTATCGTTCTGTCCCATCTCCCTCTTCCTCGAGGCTAGGCTTCAACAGGCCACTGTATCTGGGAGGATAGGGCTCATGCCCGAGCCCATGATGGTTCAATCCACTTTTTCTTATCAAATGGGATTAAAGCAGTGAGCAGGCACTGGTTGAGATTAGATGGCCGTGTGGCCTGTAATGCTCATTTCTGAGGCAATGCTGGTCCCATGTCTCCTCTCCTCTTCAAGGAGTTCAAGGAACTCACTTAGGGGGCCTCTTACATGGACTAATCAACGGTAAACACACACACATACACACGCAAGCAGAGAAAACAAGTACAATGCACACGATATGTACATGTGCACTTGTACAACATAACAAGTATAAAACAATCAATCATGTCAACACAAAAACAAAAAAACAATGTAAACAAGTATATCATACAAATCTATTTTTCTGTGTTAGGGGGCTTTTAAGCCATCAAGCCACCTATACACACATGTGCAAATCCAGGCATCTGCTTTGCCATTCATCCATATTTAGGAGATGGATATGTGCTATGCTTCTGCTGGGGAATAAAATGCCTATTATGTCTATTCCTGCCTTCACAGCTAAAGATCTTTCAATCCTCCTCCCCCAACCCCCTCAAAAATCTCTTCATTCTGTTCCAAACACTAATGGTAAAATACCGTTGACTTAAGGTAAATCTGCTATTTAGTAAAGAGGGCTGCTATTTCCAGTGGTATCGACTGAGCATGGCTTAAGACAAATACAACACTCAGCATCCTTTCACCAATGATTTAGGGGAGTTTGTTAAGCGCAGCTGCACTTGGAGCGTTTCAGCTAATTCCTCTTCAAAGGACGAGCTTCCGGAGCTTTCCTCTGAAATAAGCTTCCCAGACTCAAATTTGGAATGCAACACTAGAATTCAAAAACCCTGAAACCACTTTGGCAGTTGTTATAGCTTAATCATTGATCTTGCCTTATGACTCCCTTTACAAGCGAGCCACTGATGACAGTAGGATGACAGCCACAATTAAAGACTGCGAATTACCAGATTTCTCCAGTGCTTTGCCTGGTTACGGTAACAAGCCCCTTCCCCCTGTTTTGAAAAGTCCAATAAGGTGAATGATGGATTGACAAGTATGAAGGAAGAAAGGAACAACAGGAAGAAAGAACGTCTACATACCGAGCTGCTTGCTCTACAGGTTCCATTGACTCCGTGAGCGCTCACTAAGATAATGACATCGACCTGGCCACCAGCTTAAGTTAAGCTAAGGAAGGGGGGGAAGCTCTGAGTCATGTGACAAGCCCACCCCCACCCTCTCCGCATAAACACACCGGGCCACTAGGCTAATGTATTTACCCAGTACAACCCAGCAACCAAAGACACAGAGAGGGAGGGAGGGAGGGAGGGAGAAGGAGAGGGAGAGAGAGAGAGAGTGAGAAAAAGAGTGAGTCAGTCGCTGCACTACACTCTTGGGACGGGCAAGCCAATTTTGATGCGGTTAGCACCTGCCTGTGAGGGTGACCTGAGGATGGAGAGCGAAAGAAGGAGGGAGAGAGGCAAGCGGGCTGGCTGGGTGGATGCGAATAAATCCAAGAAGACGAAGGGACGAAGGAATCCCATGTCGAATTCAGAGGTGTGCCAAAAGGATCCAATCCAGGCAAGGAAAAGGAAAAAAATTGGAAATTGGAAGTTGGAACACCCCAGATTGGGGGAGCCTAATGACTGACTGATTAGGAAGCCTAATCGCTGCCATCAGGAGACGAGTCCCATCCTGCTCCACGTCTCACATTATCACTGCTCTGTGTTTCCCTCTCTCTCTCTCGGAGGCTAGATCTTTCTCCATCACTTCTTGAACACTCAATTCTACACACTTCTTGTGTCTTTACTCCTTTGAACATGATGAGCACACACACACACACACACACACACACACACACACAGACAGACACACACACATCTTTCAGTCTGATTGTAAACTTCAACAGAGGTGTGCACCATACCTCTCACTTTTAATTCTCACCCAGCACAAGGCTGGGTGGTGAGAATTGCATAAAGGAGTCTCCTTCCTGTGCATGACTTTCACACCTCTGAATCAGATGCCGGGTTCCCTCTATGAAGCTGGAGAGAAGCGCGGATGTGCCGAGGTGAAAAAAGGCCTTTGATTCTGATTGCAAATTCTCGCCCACATGGCAGGACACGACATGCCCCACAGCCATGTTTTAAAACCGGGAGAGTTTAGAGGCTGTGTATTCAGACATATGAAACACACACACACACACACACACACAGACACAGGGGATGGACATGATTAATCCACGAATCGATGATTGATTATTAAGAATTTTGTTAAGTTTTAATTGATTAATTGAACGAAGGTTGCAGGTTGTGTTTCACAGTCTGAGTCTTGAAGCGTTACAATGAATTTAACTGTGTGGCAGCAATTAATAATTTTACCACCCAGGGGCAAATCTCACTACAACGCCATAGGCTACTCAGTTACCTACGAGTTTTAGTAGATTTCAAAAGTAATAATGAAGAGGTCAGGCAAAGGGTAGTGTGGGAACATTTCAGTCTGTGAGTTAGAAGTTATTACCTCTGCCAAGGAGGTTATGTTTTCTCTGGCTTTTGTTTGTTTGTCTTTCTGTCTGTCTGTCTGTCTGTGTACAAAATAACTCAAAAGATACTGCACAGATTTGGATGAAATTTTCAGACAATGGGGGTATTAGGACAATGATAATAACAGATAATAACAGATAACCTATTGCCTTAACGTAGGTCTGCACTCTCCGAGGGCTTTTCTAGTTTTTTTATGAGGCTTTGTTAGGTAGCCTAATTGTTAGGTAGGCTAATCACTCTCACCCTCTTTTTCAATGAGTTATTGTTTAATGTGATCATTCCCCAAAAATAATATTAATAATCAAAAACAAACAAGGGTCAGTTCAGTTGTGTTTAAGAGCACCAACTTGCAGCTGCAGGCTCCGCTGCTTTAGTGCACCGTAGGACATATCTTCTAGTTTAGCCCAAGCACTGAATGTCAAGTTTGCCACAAGACTTGTTCTCATCGTAAAGATCACATTAAGGAAAAACATACTGTATTTCTGTACTTATATTGAATTTTTGATATATAAAAAGTAAAAATTATATTCTTAATACAACACACACACACACAGACACACATAAACTCTTTCTCACAGAAACACACTGCTAAGATAAGGTGCGTGACTAACATGGAAAAGCAGTGCGGGCGGCCAGCAGCATGAACGCGGCCAATGATTGAGCTCCACGGCTACGGATCCACTCCCCCGGCTAACGCTGACCCATATTCCCTCAGCAGAAAGAGTGGGCATGTACGAGAATGTGTCTGCCCATGTGGGCTCCCTGGAATTGTGTGTGTATGTGTGACACACTTTTCTTTGCCGACTCCGTCTTGTGTGCTGAACTTTTGTCTACTCACTTGACTAGGCTTGGGGTAGATGTGTCCATGTACAGCCATGTATAGTATATGTTATTGTGTGCACATGCTGTGAATGTGTTCAACTGAACCATAAACATGTATGGATATCCATGTTTACATTCACATTTGCACAACTACAATAAGAAGATCAGGATCAGATCAGATAAGTTCAGGACTACCTGAGTGTGCAGGAGTACCTGTATGTATGTGAAAAGGTCTGTGATTATTAATATTACACATGAACATACATGTGTGTCTGTTACGTTTGTGTGAAGTGAGTGCCTGGGAGCATCTGCGTTTTCATTTTATACACGGACCTTGTGCTGTTTGACGTCATTGCACAACAACCATCATTGCAGATGTTCAGCCTGACGCTTTCCCTCAGTGATGCACTGTTGATTACCCCCACTCCCAAACTCATCTCTTCTGGGGGGGCCGGGGGTGTTGTTGAGTGTGACTGGGTCAAAGATAATGTCTGAGCTCTGAAGTGTTGGAAGCAAGCTTTGATGTGTCTGCACATCTCCTTTTTGATAAAAAAGGGCTGCAGTGGGGTGGATCAATAGATTTGCTATGCATCAAACGTCTCCAATGAAGGATGACCTACATGTCGCTGAGCACCATGCCAGCGTGAGTCAACCAATAGGACGCAAGAGAAAACTCGCAGCCATTAAAGGTGCAGTGACTAAAATTAGCCAACCCGCTAGCCTCTAATGGAGGTAGAAGTGATGGAGAGGTAGAAGTGATTAAGTGATCGTTAACTGATTTGTAATGGTTCATTGACCAACTTTAGCAATACCTGATGAGGAGATTAAAGAGCTATACTAAATATGTACGGGCTGGCAAGCGACTGCAGCAGGTGGCATAGTATGTCATGCCACTGAGAAAGGCTAAGTTCAGCTCACCATAAGAGGGATTTGTGCATTTGCCAAAAGGAAAGTTCACCAACTTTGGTAGATGCCAGGGGTGGTAGTGGCTGCCAAATAGGTGAGCGCTCTAATCAGGATGAACTTGGATTCATCACGGTGAATGACAATGCAAGGAAGGAATCTGTTCCTTAAACAAGAGACTGGTCGCTGAGAGATGTAAGGCAAACTGAATCAATCTAAGGAAATGTATTCCATCTACCATCAACCAGCATAATTACTGCTGTAATAGGGGATTGAAAATGTAGAATCTTGCTTTCTTTGACTGCCTCATCATGTGTATGTGTGTGTGTGTGTGTCCAGCCCAAATGGAGTTCAGCTGTGCAGGGCAAGGCCTCTCACCATTCAGCCATGCTTTTAGTTTCATGAAGACCAGCCTCCTGTACAAATATGTCCATTATCTGTTTTTGGCAGGGCGTATCTGAAGGCATTTTTTTCATTTTGTTCTGCCTGCTGCATGATGATATTTCAAAGCCAAGGCTGAAAAATGGGCTGCCCAATCAAAAATGGCTCAAGGACAGTCGAGTGGAATACAAAAAAAAGTGTGCATGATTGGGCGTGTGTGTGTGTGAGTAAGTGTATGTGTGTCTCCACATGCAAGTGCATGCACACTGTGGGACAGATGGGATGCTTAAGTGATAGTAACACACACACATTTTTTAGGACCCCAGGGTGCATGTGGGCACAGCCTACAGGCAGAAATATGAAGAGAGCAGATTCCGGCACGAAACATTGAAGGTGCTCCGTCCTAGTCGGTTGATCCTCTTTCATGGACGGAGGTTTAATTTGGAGCTTGGCTCTTCCGACCAGTGGCTGGATTACATGCAGGAAATGAAACGCAACCGGGACCAAAGAGAGAGAGGGAGAAAGAGAGACTTAAGGGGATTCAGACACAATATCTGGATCGTCCTCCTTCTCCTCATCATCGCTGCAAGAGCTCCATGACACTGATGCCATGGCCTGCGGTACACCGGAAAACTAGGATCCTATTTGCTCCATCTCCTCGCCAACCTCAAGGAGAGGCTCATCCTCCCCTTCCAGCAACAGACCCTCTAGTCCTTCATCGCATCCCCCCGACCGGCACACACACACACAACACACCACCACCTATTAAAGTTCCCAGCATGAGTAGATTACATTCGCATGGGCAGTAAATTGAAATTTGTTCTATGCCCGCCCGCTCCAGGTGGCTGATGGGTAGGTGTTGCGCCAGGAGGCGTGTCATCTACTCACGCTGTCAGAGTAATGGATTGGCCCGAGTGGTTGGACCTTTTCATTAGAGGCGGCCTTGACCCCAAACATGGAGGCAGGCAGGCAGACAGAGACAGACAGACAGACAGACAGACAGACAGAGAGGAGAGTAGGAAGCTACATCAAGGTCATTAAGGGTCAGGTGAAGGTGAACTAAATCTAGTGGTTAGAAAAACTGCACACCACATTTTATTAAAGACAAAATGTTATAAACATGACGTGACACACATCATGAACATTAATGACACTTCACTAATGTTTATGTCCGTTGTCATTAATTGCCATTCGATGTATGTAATTGATTTATGTAATGTAAAAGATGTCCTTGTTTGGGATGCAGACATTACAAAAACAACGACATTAAAAAACATGACAACATGTAAAAAAAACAATGAAATGTCATTAAAATTAATGATATGTATCATGTCTTAATGGGCTCATGTTAACCTTATGTAGAGACCTTAAGATAAAGTGTTACTGATAAAACTTTGGAAAGGTAGATAACATTCTTTAAAAACAGAAAACAAACAGGCTGGCAACAAAGAACAGAGTGGGATTGTCCTCAAGCATGAATGTGTGAGAAGATGGTGTTCTCACAGAGACTGCTGCTGTTGTGGGTGAACTATCTACTACTTGGCCTTTTCATGGACCTCTGGATGGGAAGGGAAGAGAGTTTAGGCTAGCTGGAGGCTAATGTACCAGCTCAGAGATGGGAACGTCGTGCCCCCCCCCCCCGCCTCGTTTCATCTCCTCTACCTGTCCAAGTTTTGCTGTCAAAGTACAATGAATGACGCACTAAACATTTAGCTTACACACCATCATGCATCAAATTCTGCACAAACAGACCGCTGCGCTAAGCCTGCAGCAGCACAGACAGACACACAGATATATAGACACACACACACAGTGTGTGTATTCACAAACACACTCTGCATTGCCACAATGCCCTGAGGAGGAGTACCTAGTGCTGCCTAAGCTGAAACAGGCACAGTGAGCCTGAGGCCCTACAGCACACTGGAACAGCAGTCAGAGAAGAGCCTAGAGCATTATCCACCCACCCCACACACACACACACACCTGAACCATTACAACTGGTGGTCACCAATAGATCATGAAAAACAAATCCTAATGTGAAAATGCTGCCATCACTGATGCTTACTACTCGTATAGCTAAGCTGGCAAATAGAGAAGTCTTGTAACAAGACAATACACAGCTAAGCAAATATACCCAGATAAATATGTATGACTTTGGAGAGAAGTAAGCAAACAGAAATGACAACAGTCTCTCACGTCACGTTGTGTGTTCCACCTGGCGGCCTGTCTGCTCCGTCAAGTGACTCTGGTAGATTTGCTTCCATGGCAACAAAAGTTATGCATCCTTATTAATTGGATGGGGGGGGGGATTAATAGCCAATTAATCAGCCCAGGAAGGCATCTGCTGATGACAGAAACAGTGTTAAAAAAATGTGTTAAAAAAGTGTTGAAATGGGCAATCATATAGGGAAGGAAGCAAACCCCACTGAGATGATTCTTTTCACTTCTAAAGAATTTTATAGAGTCGCTTAATAGGATGCACTACATATTAAGGAAGTTATTGCCATTTCCCTGTGCAACACTGCTTGTTAATATATTACCATTTGCCTGACTTCAGGCAAAGAGAGAAAAATGACATTACAACATACAAACACACACACACACACCTACGCACGCACACACACATACACACACATCATAGTAGATGAAGCACATGTTGTGCTGTTCATTATATGAAGCAAACATTAAATTCCATTTTCAACTATAAATTGAAAGGCAAATTCAAATCCAATTGTTTCTGACACAAACACATACACTTGTGTCTGTAACACATACACTCTCACACACACAAACAAGATAATGAACAGATACAATATACAACTAGCCCAAACAGGCCACAGGAAATGCCTTCTCACACCAAAGTGTTCTCTGCCACACAGGGTGACCTTTTGTGATAATTGCGGCCCAGTGTCTGCGGGCTCAAGGCGCGGCTCAAAAGCGTCAGAGTTATGCAATGCCGATGACTCGGATGAAGCGTCTGCCTCAGAAATGTCAGATGCCCTTGGATCATCAGTGACGAGGTGTGTGGCTATCCCACGGCCCTTGCTTTCATGCAAACATAATTATGCAACTCAAATTCACACTTATAGCACCCACACAAGCTCACATGCACACACAAACACACGTGCACGCACAAGCACACAAACACACAGCAGAATGCTTGGCTGATCAGCATGCAGAGTCTTCAAACAGCAAGATGTTTATTAGAGTTGGGATTTTTTTTCCCTCCAGCAACAGTGGGTGTGTGTGTAGTGTGTGCGTGTGTGTGTGTGTATATATAAATGTACGTGTGTCCATTTGTGCATGTTCCTGTGTGTCTGTTATTGACAAAGGGGGGTGCGATTCATTGATTCTTGCATCCGTAAGACGGGGTGCATGAGAGCTCATTATATCTGACTGCAGTGGGACTCCTGACTGTGCACGCCTCCAATCATGACTCTCTCCAGAACATGACGCCCCAAAGCTCTCCGCGCCCAGAGGGTACATGCCGGGACCTCACCGACGGAACTCACTCTCTTGCTCTCCGACAGCAGTCTCCACACTGAAGCATCAGCCAATGGGCAAACAGGGTCTTTCTGCACCAGCTCCTTTCCCTAATCACCAACGGCAGATGTGTTTTCACCACCGTTTCATTTCTACTAAGTGCCCTACTGTCAGAGACTGCAGGGCCGTTTCATTGACTTTTACTGAGGGTTGCTGTAGCTACGAAGATCACATTCAATTAAAACAGATTCTTCCAGATGCTCGCTGCTGCACTCGTGCATCTGACATTTGGTCTAAAGGCTGTTTTGACACAGATAATATTTAACAAGTTCAGTATAGGCCAAGCTCAGGCTTGAATTCTTGATGTGTATCAGTCGTGATGATGTTTTACCTCAACTAGAACATTCTTCAGCTGACAGTATAGGTTCTCTATATGACAGCTTACTTGGCATGACTCTAGCCTCTGGTGTGGGACTGTGTCTGGCAGTAACTCGAGGTAGAAATCCACCATGGGCAGTGTGAGTAAATTATGTTATCTTTAAGGAACACTGACAAGTGATGATGCAACAAAAAAAAGTGATCATATTTTATGATCCAATATTTTTATCACAATTTGGACTGGGCGGTAAAACTTCAAATCGATCATGTTTGATCGATTGGACAGGGCAGAATCACATGACGACACATATGGTAGAGCAGTTTTTATGGAAAAGTACATGAACACACAGAGTCCAATGCAGAATCTAAAGAAAAAAATTCACAAAACAATAACAAAACAAAACAATAATACCGATTGATAGGTCATATGCTTCCTCATATCAAGAACAATGACAAGCACAGATCGAATCAATAATAAAAATTCTGACATTTATTAAAGCCCAGTGCAATATTAAAAAAGTAACTTTGCAAACTGCTTTGATTCATTTTGAAACAAAATATACTACAGAGGCTTTTTGTTTGTGGAATATTTCTATGCAGGAGTGTTTCTACAAATCTTCTACAGCCTTGCAATGTTGAATAAATATTTTGCCATTTGCTTTACTTGTATATAAAAACTGTGCCTTGTACACAAACAAACACATTCTCACTCTCACACTCTTTCTGTCATGTACACACACACATATGGGCAATTCCAGCATTATGGATGTGACATTTGCACTCTTACTGATGAACAAAATGCGACATAGATTTAGCAAGTATAGCAGTATTTCATAATTTATTATGCAAACTCCATTACTGAATAGACTCAAGCACACAAAATTTATATCATGATTTACGATAAGAATATGGGCCTTTTAATTTGCGTTTTGGACGTGACATTGAATGAACAAGCTTTTATGGGAGATTACAGTTTTCCTGTGTGTAGAGCAACATCAAAATCATTAACTTTATACCATGCAGGACACCTGAGTGAACACAGAAAACTTAGTTTGTTAAATAAGTTGCTTTTGATTGGAGTTATTTTGGGAAAACTGGCCTAATGGATGTCACATATTTGCATTACGGATGTGACACGTCTGAACCAGGCTTTCAAAAACTATACACTATAAAACAAGTGTGAATGGTGAATTTTAACCTGTACCAACTGAAATAGTAGGTGTGGTAGTTTGATGCCTGGGTGGGCATGTAGCTTTAAGACCGTCTTTCCGAGAGGAACTTACTAAAGCTAATAGGCATTCTAAAAGCATTGTGTTATTTTCAATAGCACTGCATAAGTTGTTACCAGTGGTACAAATAGGTGTGGATCTCAAGGACACCTCTCCATTTAGCCCTCCATGGTCATAAAAATGTTACTTAACTTTACAGGTTGACAGTAAGCATCAGTGGCGTGGCGTGGCGTAACGCAAACGGATGGGGCCCCCTGTAGGAAACCAAATGGGGTTCCATTCCTTCCTCCCATCCCATATGCACTAAATTTCAACTTTTTGTTTAGCTGTAAATAACAGGCTGAAAGTTACCGTGGGCTAAAGCTATTATTGCTTAATAGTATGCATGGACCAGTGAATCTGCGCACAAAACAACATTGGGAACAACATACATTGGCAACTATCACAAGTCAGCAACTGTAGGCCTTTACAAAAGACGTGCACACTCAATAAAACAAACACTGTGAGAGGAATACATGGAGCACTTCACATCGAATACTTAAAAAGAGCACTACTCTACTCACTATGCTTTCTTTGGAAAAAAAGTGTTCTGTTCTCTTGATCGCGCACCTCAGCGCTTTAAAAGGATGCTGGTATGACACTCTTCTACTGACCATAGCCTGTTAATTGTATGCATCGAGACATAAAACTTACCATTTGCATTTTCATTTTGTGAGCTTGTGAATGTGTTGTTATTGCCATTTTTGCAGGCCTAATAAATGAAACCATCAGGATGCCAGTTTTGCTGACCCATTAGCGTGTGACATTCTTTGCTGTAAGGTCTACATCATCAAGTGCACCTACGCTTAAAATTCCCCAGTACTCCTCTGTATGGGTACTGGCCATTTTCTTGTCAGTCAAGACGTTGATGATTCACGAGTGGTATTGCATTCCCATGTGAAAATGGGAAAACATTTGTCCATGTTTACCATGACTATGACCTCTGACTTTGACTTCCTTTCACTGTAACTCCTATACTTCTTTTGCAACACTTGATATAGGTTTTGCGATGCAATAGTAAAGTGAATTGTGAAACATTACGGATGTGACACAAACTTAACACATCAACAAGTATTTTAAGCACCAAACAGGATAAATTTATTCATCATATATTACATTGATATGAACATGCTTTGCACATGAAGTTTGAACATTCTTGCCTAACATTTTTTGAGTAGTTTATGCTTAACCTCAAATTCATTATGGATGTGACATTTCCATGAAATGTCCACGGCTTTTAAATTACCTGAACATACAGTTAAGGCAAAGCAAGCAAACTATATCTTTATCATCACTTTAGCGCTGCAAAATGGAGTGGAATTGGAATTATCCAATTCTACTACAATGGAATTATCTGTACAAATCCATCAGATGGTGTATCATACAATAAAATACAGACCTCAGTGAACATTTTCAGATAAGTTTTGTTTACGTGTTTTCTATTATAAGGATAACTGCACTATATAAATTCATACATACATACATATACACACACACATACACATACACACACATATATATATATATATATATATATATATATATATATGCTTGTGTGTCTGTGGCCCATTCAAAATATTCATTCAAAACACATTGTTATTTTTATTCCTCATCTGT
>JAIFZK010000019.1:7740000-7980000 GCA_027481765.1 Tenualosa thibaudeaui | reverse complement strand
TCAGCAAAAGAGGACATTAAAAAAAGGACACAACAATGGACGGGCCTCACTGCATTGCCGCAGCAGGGGTGGTCACGGGCAGACGGCTGGATGCTCTCACTGTGACAAGCCCTGCACTCTAATCTGGGCTGCTATAAGGTTATGAAATGACTTGATGCGCAGCATGACAGTGTTGACTTACACGCTGAGGTGGAGTGAGAAAGTGTGTGAGAGAGAAACGGATGAAAAGAAATAAAGAAAGACTTGATTCAGAGGATATATCATTGGAACAGCCCCATCTTCACAACATCCACCAGGCATAAACAACAGAACTCTAAAACAAGAAAAAAAGACACTCTCAATGGCAACATGCTAATGAGGTCTGTTTAATGAGTTTTAACACGCAGGTAATAACAGGGTAACAGAAGCAGAAGCTACATGTTTTTTTCAAATGTTGTTTATGGTCCATTTACATTAGGGATACACTAATCTGACTTTTTTTCCGATACATGTTTTGCATATCGGTTGATACCCAATTCTGATCCGATATCCCCACTGAATTAGTGTCATCCTCAGCTTTTAATTCCCTACTCTCCTAACAGGGCATCAGTTTCCAAGCTAAGTTAAAACAATAACAGACAAATATATTATACAAGTTATGAAATATAATTTGAAATATTTTGAATAGCCTATAATTAAAAAATAATGTGTGTGCCAGTGTCTATAACACTGTATTTGATGTTTGAGAGTCACTTTAAATTTCTCAGCATGAGGGATTTTGGTGAAACAAACATTGTTTCTATGTAAGGTGCTGGTGGAAATCAGCAGGCTTTTGCAGATGTTGATTATGTTTTCTATAAGCAGAATCTCCATTGGATTATAGAAGAGATGTGTCTTGCAATATTTTCAAGCAGACTCAACATGAGCTAAGTTTACTAACAGGAATCATTCAGGTTAAATATTTGCAGGTTGTTCATTAAAACTTACAGTAAATGACCTAAACTTTGTGATCATTTTATTAATATCCCTTATAATAGCTATAGCTACACATAGCTGACATGCAATAGGCTACCATGTCTACCACTACTGAAAGTACAGTAGTGTGGCAGGGTTGTTGCATCAGTGGATCAGCTAATTTTTCAGATTTCATTTCAGAAATCAGATCGGTGCATCCCTAATTTACACTGCATTTAATACAAAAAAGCAACCAGCAGCGTTGTGGTTCACCTACAGATGCACTTGAAAATGGCAGTTGTTTCAGGGAGGGACTAATGAAATTAGACATTCATTCGACTCTCCCAGGATATTCAGGCCCTTGGCATCTAGCAAGGCTCATTCTCCCAGCACCAGGGCAATGACCATGCTGGTTTGGCATGCAGAGTCCTGGCACAAGCGCCATGCCGAATTATGTCTTTCAGTAGGGCCATCTGATTAGCAACTTGCCCATTCCTGTGTCACAAGCATTATAATAATTTCAAGGCATTTTTGTGAGTGTTGGAGGGGACCTTTTCTGACCAGAAAATTCTTTGAAAAAAGGGCAAAACACTGCCTAACAAAAGAGGAGATCAGTGCACTCTGAAGCTCTGAATTACGGTGCAATGGGCTGGAGTTAAAATGCCAGCCACGCTAAACCTGTCAGCCTGTTAACCTGTTAGCCCCCCTGAGGGAACACATCCACATGCACCAAACTAGTTTTCATCTGCATCTGTAGGGCCACTAGCAGAAGGACATCAACAGATAGCATGGCAATAAAACAAGTCCATCTTGAAAGAGGGAGCAGTGGTAAAAAGCCTGTGTTTAAAACCAGTGGCAAACCAAATGCATTCAAGCTCCATATAAAAACTATATATATATATATATAAAAAAAACATAATTATGATACAAAAAGCAATCAAGGCATCCAATTCATGAGACTGAGTTGAACCCTTGAAATTTCATGGATGATTTTGAGATCACTGGAGATAGAGGTAGAGATGCTAAATACTTGGTTATTCCAAATCAGTACAGCATGCAGTAGGCCATGCTGTCTAAAAACCAATTGGATTTGCGCAGGATTAGAACAAGGATTGAGGGGGTTGACCGAGTTCCCTATCCCCTTCCAATCGTTCCCTGTCTGGAATGGCTGGCATGAGTGCAGTGCACCCCTCCATGTCAGACTAGTGGACAGCATCCAAGCTCTCCACACGCTGCCATGCAACTTCACAGCATCCAGTCTGAAGGTGACCTAATCTAATGCCTGGAGTGTGTGTGGGGTCTAGAGGGGATGGACGACATTAAAATTTTGGTGTATGTTACTTGTAGAGGTGATCAAATGAAGAAAGTAAATTGTTAATTTGAAGAAGGGACAGGATGAGGTATGATAAGGCAAGATGGAGTATGCCACTACAACTGGCTTTGGGCCAGTAGCTGATCATTAGCGGTCACTGTAAGCCTTTTAAACTCTTGACAGCTTTGCATAAAGTCAAGCCACTTTTAAGCAATTTGGTGCTTTGCAATTTTAATGTCAGTAGGAGGACTGAGGGCCCTTTTTTCTTTCCAGTTTTCCTTTTAAGTGCCTGACACATTGCTGTGCGTATGGTCTTGCTGTGCATTACTTTAAGTAGTCATTTCAAGGTCATTTAATTTCATAGCTGTTGCCTTGACATTTTCTCAGTGCCATTGTTCATAATTTTCTCCATCAAATCAATATTAACTACAGAGTTAGACTTAACATTTCACTGTTCTTCTGAGATCTCAGGAAAAATATTAATGTAAGGGAAACCAAATAATTCTAAATTAATTCTAAATATTAACAAAAAATTCCACACCTTCAGAACCATATTTATGAGCACAACAGGATATTAGTGAAATCCTGCACTCTCAGCTGTACTGAGTGCTTCACTGCACTTGGAAGCAAATTCTCCTCATATGCTTCTAAGGGCTGCCAAACATCAACAGACTTGATGCAGACTTGATGCAATAAAAATCAGTGGAGGTACAAGCATAAGATAGCAAGGCAACAGCTGTGTATTTTTTGAGGGGAAAAATAAAATAATCTTTGCCAAATACTATTAGTTGCCTCGTTTCCTTTGTGACAACAGTAGAACCAGCAGCCATAGGAGAAAAATTGCCATGTACTTTATGTCTATGCATTCAACAGTCGGTAGCTTAAATCGCTCTTGGCCAAAACATGACCACTGCTCAACGTTCACCAGCCTCATCTTGCTGTGTATTGTTTGTCAAAGCATAACTGAGTGTCCATAGTGTCCTGTTCCAATGTGATGGGTTAAAAAAAAACAACTCTCATTGTTACATGGCAATAACTTTTTTCCTATGGCTGTGGGTCCAACTGTCTGAAGGGACCACTCATTAAAGCACAAGCGTCACTGATTTTTTAAAATATATATTTAATTTTTGGAGGTGAAAATATATAAAGCCCACATAGTACTCAGAATACACCTAGAACTTGAAAGGCAGATTTTGAAGCACTGGTGACATGACAGTATAAATGGTCCCATTTCCCATCCCAGTTCCCATCTCAGTATGCAGCACACATGACGCTTCATGCACCTCTGAGAGGAGGGAGGGAGGATCTGGAGGGACTGGCAGCTACGGGGAAACCACATCAATTTGAATCAGGACTGCTTTGATCACTTCACCTCTACATCTCACTCCTTCACCACCAGCAGCTTTTTTATCATTTTCAGGGAGAAAAAAAGGATGCATGGCACCCCAACCTAACTTCCTGTGTGTGTGTGTGTGTGTGTGTGTGCTGGTGAATAGGGCAGGGAGCTGAATGGCACAACCTTCACAGCTTCAAGAATAAAACAATCTAGAGGACAACTTACATCTTTTCTATGACGAATGATATCATACGTTTCCCACTCTGGGTAATCTGTTATCTACACCATTTGCTCCTGAGTATTCATTAGAGAGTCCAATATTTATAAAATGCAGTACATTAAGTTCAATTGGGAGCATGGCGGTGGAGGTGAAGCAGTAGTGGTGCTGTAAAAAATGCAAATATTGCCATATTTTAACATGCTAGGCCCACTGGTGTTGGGGGTGGTGGGAGGTGTGTTTGTGATTTTGATGTAAATGTGTCGAACTGAGCTGGTCTGCATAACATTTTTGGCGAAGATATGTTAATATTTTGACAACTGCACAGAGAAAAGTGTGTCAATTCAGGAAAATTTGCAATTGCATCAGTTAGAAAAATCTGATATCACAGTTGACATACTGCAAAGGTATACATTAATACTAAACACCTTAAAGGTTATGTGTACGAAAACTCTTGTTGATATATTTGTGTTAACATACTTTTCTAAGCCTTTGTTTGAGAGCTTTGATGTGACAATCTGATTCTCTCGGCTTATTCCCACTGGAGTATGTAGTGTTATTGTGGCCTTTTTGAGGACTGCAATCCCGGTCCCTGGAATTTTTTTTTTTGACAAATCACTGCACACGTAAAAAAAACAATCTGCAATGATTTTGAAGGTCACTTGTCATTTAGAAATTGTCTTCCTTTTAAGGCATTTAGGCTTGGCATACATACGTATTAGGGGGCAGGGGTAAAGCTGAGCTACCAAATTAGAAAATCTATATACTAGCTAAAGACACCTATAACTTTTTGCCAAGTACTTTTTGTTTTTAATGTTTTTGTAATGTACGTCGCTTTGGATAAAATCGTCTGCCAAGTACACATAAACTTAAACCTCCTGTCAATCAAACACTGATTCCCATTAACACTATTAAATTAACCAATCACAACCTTACTGGTAATGCAAAGTGATGTGCCGCTCCCAGTGGTGGGGTGACGGTGTGAAAATGCTATTTTTTTTTTCCTTTTGTCCTTCCACTGTAAAGTCTTTTGACTGGTGGGGTGAAGGAGAAAAAGAAAAGGAGTGCATCTCTTTGAGATTCTATCAGCAAACTCCTGTGTAATTCAACTCCTCAAGGTCAGAGCAGACAGCATGGTACCGGAGGGAGGGTGCGCTCTTCATCCTGATTGGGTGAGAGTGTCCATGCAGGGGGTTATCCCTGCATGACTTCCACTCCCCAGAGAACGCTCCCGTCCTCTGCATACATAACTAGTGGGAGCACCATCCCATTGATGTCAACATACCCAAGCGGCAGCACTATCTGTCAGGTGCTTCGCATTGGTAATTGCACTTCATGAAGGATAAGATCAGTAAGTGAAGGTTAACGTCATTCTGGCGCTACGTTTGCAAAAGCACTTTATTCGACCTCATCAGCAACACCCAAAGTCAGCCAGTTGGTTGAAATGAAAAGACCTCTGTGACTAAACTTCATCAGACGTCCTCAGAGAAGACACTTCCACAAGTCTTTGACTGTGTTAACCTCCTCTCCCCTCCCTACACCACGAGATTAATCAAACATGTTTGATATCAGAGACGGTCGATTAATTGGTTCTAAATGATTTTTGATATCACCTTAACTGGTCCGCTCTATGGTTACTATAGTACCAATTGTGACATTAAATAGCCAACAAATCACATTAGGTTTGTGCTCATATATCCCAAATAGCAGACTTGGTCTGTTATTGGCCTTTTGGCCTGTTCAATCTTGTTGTAATCGTATTAGACTGGAAGTCGGGAGGTCTGTCTCCAACTTTACGGACGACACTGGGAAGGAGGACACTGGAAGTCAATATCAGCTTAAAACTAAACAGTGGCAGCGCCAGTGGTGGAAGATAAAGGGTCCAGAACCAAGTTTGACATCTTCACTGTTCTCAATGACACTCAAGTTCTCCGGGTTTTACTTTACAGCACAGTCAAAACCTCAGCCAGCGGGGAGGAAGAAGAATAAAGACTCAAAGAGGGTTGCATTAGACTCCTGGTCTGCATTTGGACACTAATGAGTCCAACTAATATTGCTGTAATTTCATTACAGCCCTGCACTGATGGCAATTATAGCCATGAGCTTGACAGCTTGACTCAAAGCTACGGAGATATCACAACAGGCTGAGGCAAACAGAGTAGCGGCAGGCTACGCACAGCTTCTCTTTTCATGAGTGGGTGAGAGGAGGGAGAAAATAAAGCTACCAAAGTTAAGAAAACAGGGTTGTTTCAAAGTCAAACCTGTGTGCTGGCATATCAACAGGATTCCTTTAAGATACAGTGTATGATAAAACTAGTACACAAACATATAGTTTGTATTGCCTAAATACAGGCAGCATTCTCCAAAACTCCTAAACTGCTGATTTGAATAAGCAGTATAATGCTCTGCCATAATTAATTTTGATGTATTCCGGTCACACTGATTTAAGGAAACAAGAATTTCAAGAAAAATCTCAAACATATATGATATATGGCCTACATACATGGCCTACACCTGCACCTACACCTATTCTTATTAGTTTAGTTTCATTATTCATTTTGGAGAGGTTAACAGAGATGAAGATTATTATATCTTTTATCTTCTTGGACTTGATAGCATGTGAAAACATCATGCTTGAGAGAACAGTAGTGCAGAGGTAGTATTGGTGTCCCATGTCATATTCTGGTCTTTGTGTCAGCATGGATCTTAGTTACCATATATCATATCTGTTACTACACTGTATGACTGAGCCTTTGTTTCCTATCAATAAAGGTTACTAACCCAGCGGCTAACAAAAATAGAAAAACAGTATGCCTTCATGTGTTGATGCGATGGGTTTGGGGGACACAGTGGCTTTGAGAAAGGACACAGTTTATCTCAAAATTCAGAGTTCATTTCAAAATTCTCCAGCCTGAACTAACCTGATGCCTCACATGCGGTTCATTTTTTATTTCTTGCTTAAGATTTATGGCAGTGTGTGTATGAGTGTCTGCATGAGATGGGGCCCAGTTTTAATGAGTTGCTTAAACTGCAACTTGGTACTTAATCAACGATCCCCTCTGACGAAAGAATTAAATTTAATACAGCTCCAGTTGCTTTTAATGAGCATGTGTAAACACAAACGATTAAACTGGCCAATGCTACATCTTTCTGCCCATCCACAACAATAAAACAGTGCGTGGTGTTAGGAAAGCAGGAGGCTAAATGAACTCGCAAGCACACTATGTTAATGTGCTCAACCCCTGAAAGTGCTGCGATTTATTACCTACGCCTCTCTTCCAGACTTCATTCCAATATAATCGAAGGAGGAGTCCTATGTCAGCTGCTCAACTGATTAAGGTTTAATGAAAGACTTTTAATTAAAGTCACAGTCTGCGTGTGCGCGTGTGTGTGTGTGTTAGTATATTTTGGCTGCAAATATCTCTGGTGGCTTACTGGAGGGTATCAGTGTGCATCTCTGTGTATATGTGTGTGCGTGTGTGTGCCAGCGAAGGGGAAAAATGAATATTGAAAAAGAAGATTAGGGAGGTGCTCCAGACAGATAAACTGATTTCCACTGTCACACTGGATTCTTCAGCTCCCTTTTTCAACTCACGGAAACTCACTCTGCTAAATGTGTTTGAAAAGTTCAGTCACAATCTCTGTTTCTGAAGCTGGGACTTGAGTCATATCATCTGCAAATCTGTGCCAGGCCAACTGTACATTTTGTTTTCTCCTCCCAAAGGAACACTGAACTAAGTGCAGTTGACCTGGTCACTGAAATGTTGGTTTCATGATTTTTATTTAATTTGTTTTGGTTATGATTGAAGGTTATGATTATTAAATGAACAATGTATGCTTGCACACAGAATAGTGTATATATTCATATA
Organism: Tenualosa thibaudeaui; assembly: GCA_027481765.1. NCBI lineage: Eukaryota > Metazoa > Chordata > Actinopteri > Clupeiformes > Clupeidae > Tenualosa > Tenualosa thibaudeaui. Next base: position 7,972,333 of record JAIFZK010000019.1, on the reverse strand, counting down.
TGTTGATTTAAATGTTAAATGTAAAGACGTGAAATTGACTGTGTGCATTTACAGCATCTCTGTAAGTACCATTTCAGCAGTATGAATTACAAACAAAAAAACACTCCTTCAACATAGTAACTTTATGATGGTGGCAAAAGATTTTGACCTGACGATATCAGTAATCAATCATCATTGAAAAAAATAGCAAAATAACCAAAATAGCCTCCGCCAGGTGCTAGTTAGGAAAAGAGAAAGAGAAAAAAAAAGAAAGTGAAAAAAGAGGGAGAAGCAGTATGTCTGAGTGATACCACTGTATGTGTGCACAGGCAAAGAGGTCACAGCCCCTTCCCATCATGCTTTCTCTGATTGGCACCACCTGTATCATAATGGGCCCATTATTTCATCAGCGTATGTGGGGGGTGTCCTTGAATACATACTATATAGTATGTATTCAAGGACACCCCCCACATATATATATGCGCATGTGTGAGCATGAGTGTGTGGTAATGTGTAGCACCATGACAGACGGCACTGCCCTGCACCATCAATACCGCTTTGATTAGAGGGCAAGTGTCACATATGATGGAGGCCGCCGCGCAAAAACTGCACCCTGCTATTTCCATCCTGCCGAGCTGGTGGTCGCGTGGCTACGCTGATCAACAGACGCAGTGTGATGGATTGAATTAAAGCTGATTTCTTTGCCTTCCACAATCCAGGTGAATGGCACAAAATGCACAGCCTTTTTCAGGCCTGACATGCACAATGAAACATGCATACTCTCCAAATTGATACAATTGAAATGGGACTCATTACCATAGCAGAGAGGCAAAATTACCATTTTGAAATTGCTGCCATGTTCATAATATTCTGCTTTGTGGATGCTCTGCTGTTTTTGTGTGTTGTGCTCAGGACAATGCAACATCATGTTGTCTTCAGTAGAGCACCAATATTTAGCATGCATTTTGTAGACTTGATTTAACCACATGCTTATGCTTTTCCCAACGGAGCTGTTTAGTGTGCAACAATTAGTCCTTGGGATAATACAATACTCACAGCTTAGAGCAGAAACAAATGGGCTACTAATGTTGCTGGGCTCATGGTGGAGAATGCATTCAACAGAGGGATCGGCCCTCACATGCAGAAGGTTAATATGGGCAATGCCTTCCCTAATTGTGCGATTACTCAGAGCTTTTAGTGTACGACAAAAAGACCCTGTTGGTTTTGTCGAAAATTCAGGGTCATCCCAGGCTAGTTTTCTTCTATTCAATAGCCCAGCCTTGCAGCCTTTCAGAAAATTAACCTTTGTTTTGTTCAAACCATGCACACTGGAGCCATGCACTTTGAATGATGTGTAAGTATTATGCAGAAGGAGGGAGGGTCTTGGCCTGAATAATAATTTAATCTCCCATAAACCTACAGTAAGCCGATTCAGTCTTAATCAATACCAAAGACCACAGCATCCCTGTGAACGTAATTGCTTCCCCTGCATGGGTAAGTATATGTGCATGTACATGTCCACATACAACATGTGTACATTGTGGCCCATTAACACCAGTGCTCAAGGCTCGCTCACAAATGAGGCTTGAAGAAAGGAAACGAACATAGTGCGAAAGCAAAAGCCATTGCGGCCATTTGTGTTTATGCTGTGTGTGTGTTTGTGTGTATGCTGTGTGTGTTTGTTTCTGTTTGTATTTATGCTGTGTGTGTGTGTGTGTGTGTTACGCATATGAGCGTGTGTGTTTATGCCTGTGTTTGTGACTCTGCTTGTGTGTGTGTGTTCGTGTGTGTGTGTGTGTTTATATGCATGTGTGTATGTGTGTGTGTGTGTACTGTGAGGAAATCTATGGGGTAATTTCCCTGGTACTGTAAAATTAAAAGCGACTGAGTCCAGAGAGAGAGAGAGAGAGAGGGGGAAAGAAAGAGAGAGAGAAGGAAAAGAGAGAAAGAAAAGAATGAGAGAGAGAGAGAAATGTGTTCCTCTACACTAGCTCCACTGCCAGAACAGCAAACTAATGAATAGCTGAAAGCTGACTACTTGTTGTAATTACATTCAATGCGACTATTACAAGGTGTATAAAACAATTTTACGGCTAGTCAGAAACAATCAAAAGCAGATAGTGATCTCGCGGTGGGTTTTTAAGGAGAAATTTACAGTGCCGTTAGTCCTTTTAGTTCACTCGAGACTGCTTGTATTTACCATGATAAACCAGGACGAATGCTTGGAGGGAAAAGGGGAGGGGCAGCTGGAAAGCAGGAAAGAGCTTCCCCATTCCATTCCAACTAGGAGAACCACAATGTGAAACTGTGGATGTTATCTAAAATACACTAAAGATGTGTGACTGCATTTTCCAAAACAGAACACAACAGAAAGAGACACAGTGAGAGAGAGACAGAATCAAGGCATGAAAGAAAGAGAGAGAAAAAAATGAAAGAAAGAAAGAAAGACAAAAAAGAGACTGCAATAAAAAAATAAAGAGAAGAGACTGATATCACTCTGACCTTTTGGTGCTGAACATGTTTGCAGTGTGTCTGCCGTGTGATGGGATGCTTCTTCTGCAGGTTGAGGTGAGACACAACGTCTTCAGAGACTAACCCTTGAAAAGAGAATACAAACACACACAGACAGAGGAGAGAGAGAGAGATGTTATACTTCCCAATACCCTCCTTATGAACTTTCATTAGCTGTTTTTATACTCATACTGTTTTTATACACATTCAGCATTTGGCTTAAATCTAGCATGTATTTCTTATGATCACCAAAAATCACCATTGTCTTCAAAGTCAAACTCAGCTTTAAAAGCTGGATTATCAAGGTTTAATTAAGCTAACTTGTAGCAAACTCATCCAGCTCTTTCCATTAAGTCTTTAAGCCTTCAGTTTGAGCTTGCGCACCAAGGCGTCTCTGATGAAGATCAATACCGTGCAACTAGACTAGTGTGCCCAACTCACTTACATCATTAAGATAGCCTGGTATCTCTCCATTGGGAAATGTTTCCAAATATAGCATTGTAATGACAGCAGACTTGGCATTAACTTTGGTTAGGTTGGACCAGTGATTTCAACCATATTGATCAAGGATTCCTAATATAATTTCCCATTTCACGAACAAACCTTGGATAATAAATCACATTGGCTGTCATGTCAGAAAATCTGCATTTGATGTATACATTTATATACATGTACCTTCTTCTGATATGACATTTAGAGTAAAATGTCATGTCATGTAAAATACTTGAAACATTAGACCCTACGTCTTACACCATACACAGAGATTGAAACAACAGTTACACAAATGACTGAAGTAAACAAATAGCAATGTTTATGAGTAAACAATAAACAACCCTCATCCTTTTTCTCCCTTTTCCCCTTGGAGATCCTAATCAGCTAATTGCATGATGACTGACATGGAACAGAAGCAGATGGAAGGGGAGATGTCGGAAACAACGGCTGGCGGGGGGTGGAACTGTACTCACGCACCTTGACAACAGCAGGAACTATTCTCTTAAAGACAAATGCCACCTGCTGATAAACCCCTGCCATGGGTGCACACGCGTGCCATACACGAGCACAAGCCGACAAGGCTTAAGACTGCATTACCAATGTACTCTCTGCTACACAACCATAGATTTCTCACCATCTAAAGGATTCAGTTATCTAAAATGGACCAAACAGCATAATTTTCCAGGTTTTCAGGACATGAGACAAAACATACAAAATCATGCAACCTTGCAGTATGTGTCAGATCTCCCAAACTGCTGACATTTCTACTAGAGAAAAATCTATATATCTATATCCATCTACCCATAAACCTTAACCTTATCTGTTAACATAAGGAAAGCTTTTCAGTCTAAAAACCCATGTTGGCTCATCATCACTCCCACAGGTGACTGGAGACATTGAGGCATGCCATTGGTGTCAGTGTGCCTTTTCAACCTTTATTTGTCATCATCATGCCCACCTCTGACCTTTCAAATTGGGTAAATACGTAGATAAGCAACCTCCCACTCAACACAACCAGGGCCTCCACAATGTAGTTTGTAATGGAATTGGGAAGGCATAGAAAGCCTTTTACAGATGGAATCACATACATATGTTATGACTGCACCACTGGAGCTGGGGAACCTGGGCTCTTTGGAGCACTTTTATGTAGTGGCTAAAAGAAAGACAGAGAGAGAGAGAGTGAGAGAGATGCAGAAGAAAGAGGGAGAAAGGATGAGAGTAAAAATTGAGAGGTGAGAGAGAAAAAAAATCTGACTCTTTTATTAATGCAGAGTAGCGCATAGGCCACTCTCTCGTGCTCTCCTCATGCCTCTCTGTCTGTAATGAGCAGAGCCAAGCGGAGTCAGAGGCCGGTGATTAGCAGCGCTGACCCCATTCTCTCCGCCTCTCTCTCTCTGTGTGTGTGTTGCCACGCTGCACCAGACCTCCGTTATCTTTTCTATTACACCTCTTTCATTTCCCTCTTTTATGGGTACCAGTGGAGGTGGCTGAAGGGGTTGGACGCACTGAAAGGGGCCGAGGGGGGAGAGGAGGGGGACTCACTGTTTTAAATGTCAGGATCAGAGAGGGTGCACCAAAATGGAGAACCCTACTGGCCTCAATGCCTATATGGGAAGAGACGCTAGCAGTAGCAGCGACAGAATCAGAAAGGATGTCCTCTATCAGTAAAGAGGGACAGATGAGAGAAAGAGAGAGAGAGAAGGGAAAAAAGAGGTAATAGAGTAAAGGAGGAATTCATCAAGGTCCATTATGGTTGTCTGTGTTAGTGTTAAAATCCTGTAGAAATCATACACATGGTCCCCAAACACTGGAAATGATATGACATCCTTGTATTGCCTCACATATCATGATTGCACTCTATTTGTGTCTATGGCAAATGGCGTGGTCGGCACTAGATGGTCCCGGATTGCCGCACACAGTGACTCAGGGTATATAAAATCATACACTGTATGTGCCGATGGCTTGTGTTGTGAGGATTTCATTTAATGCCCATATTGAGGTTGTAGACTTTTTCTCTACTTGCTTTTCCGTTACAGTAGGTGAATATTATGTGCAGTCTATTTGTGTCTACAGTGATTGGAACAGTTGGCTCGGGGTAAAGCTGATGATGTGAGGATGACAATATCCTATTTTGTGTGTAACAATACTCAAAGAACGGTGATATAAATCAGGGTTTTAGAACCCTTAGCATAGTCTCAAACCAACTACAACCTGATTGCCATCTGATTCTGCCATCTAGGGGGGTATTCACACCAGGGAAGTCTGTTAGTTCATTTGCATTGGTGCAATTTTTTTTTTACCAGTGTGTGGTAAGGTTGTTCAATCATTGGACAGAAATATTTGGGGCAGGGGAGGCAGAAAGGCCAAAGTGAAAGTAGATGTACTTTCAGAAATGGAAATGGTCATGGAAATGGAATTTTTGAAAAATTAATTTTTATTGTATTTAACCATTAAACAGTCTCTGATTTAACAGCTACAACACATTAACGAATTTCATAGGCTTCAACGTAAAATTTAAAATGCTTTACTTTTAATATTGCTACAATAACTTGCATGACAGCTGCAAGCGAGAGAACATGCATCCATCTGCACCAGAAGATGAAACTGTAGCCTAATTTGAATCAAAGCTGTCAGAATAATAAATATATCTATTTTTTTGCTCATAATGCATCACAACGGGAGCTAGTTAGGTCCAAAAAACATATGCTTTCTGCGTTTGGGTCGGATCAAGGTCTGGCCAGTTGGGTCTTGGTACATTTGTTAGGTTTGAGTGCTTGCTTCGTTTTAAGTGAACTAAACAAGGCAGGTGTGAATACCTCCTAGGATTATTTAGTTATTGATGTTTTTGTAAGCATGTTGTGTCAATATTGGTGTTGAAATACTTTGACACTCAGTAACATCAAAGTTGGCATTGTGCTAACACTACTGTCTTGTTCAGACATAATTGGCCCAGCAGGACCACCCAAATGTCTGAGCAGGCCTTAAATAAATTGGAGATTCATGAGCTACATGGCACTAATGAAGGTACTGGGAAGGGATTCAGGATTCATTCACCTCTCTCTCAAGGCTAAGCCTCAGGCTCCAGCACAGTCAAGACATGATTATGATGTTCTATTCACTGCTCGAAAATATGGGCTATATTAAATGTCCCAGGATTATGTTCTCAATACAAATAACCCAGATAGAACAGCATGTACTGAATTTAGTTGCAAAGATGAAGAGGGATGCTACAATTAACAAGGAAGAGACCACCAGAGTGGCCATCTACTGTACTGCAGGTAGAAAATGACATAATGGAGAATAGACATGATTATGGAGATGCTCCAAGTAAGTCATAATAATCCTTAACAGTCTAGGGCAATTGCAGATATAACCTTCTTTTTATATAACATTTCACTTCTCTCTCAGTGCTCTACAGCAAGTATGGAGAAAGATAGTACAGTATGTGTGTGTGTGTGTGTGTAACATTCAGAGAAAGAAAGAGAGGGAGAAAGTAAGAGAGCGAATGTGTGTGAGAGCAAAACTGCAAGCACAAATCATGTTAAGGGAATGAAGAGTGTATTTTTCCTTTGAGCTGATCCCAAGGTGACTCATCTCTGTCTCTCACTGTTCTTTCAGTGTGATTAAAGAGGGAGGCTTTTAGAGTATGTCTCTCTTAGATGACAGAGCCACATTAAGTCCAACCAGGAAACACTGAATCCACATTACACAAAACACTTATATCTATGACATATCTGAAATGTAAAAGATACAGTATATTGTTTGTCTACTCTTTTAGAGAACATTTAATACCAAATGATTACATTCCATAAGCTCTGTTGTCTCAGATAGGGCTGGGAGATTATGAACTCAAACCAAAATTGTGATTAAATGAGCATTTTATCTCGATTACAGTTAATTACGTTTTTTTTGTTGTGTGTTTTTTTAAGTCACTGATAAGGTTTGCGCTGTAAATATTCTCAACTTTTGAAGCTGGCCATTTTTTTTTCCAATGAAAAATGTGTACATGTTATCTCAGTGATTTTAAATTAATAAAAAAACACATTAAAAAGAGAGAAAATTAAACTGTTTAACATGGCCAAGATAATATTGATTAATGGTTCTGAATGTTGATTTTTTTTTCTTCTGAATTTTGATTAACTGCCAAGCCCTACTCTCAAGAGTTGTCATCTAAAAATCGGTGGAAAAAACCTTGCCTCTACTGCAGCCATAGCGAGGGTGGGCCAGTTGTGTTTGCAATCATGGGAGGCTTTGGCAGAGTGAAGCATTTGCCAGGTGCTCTGACGTTCTAATGCCCATTAAGATGCATTACTGCGTGGGGCTTCATTGTCTCAAACCAGACAGACGCCACAACAAAAACAATTAACATCCATGCAGCCACCAGAGTTGGTGGTGTTGGTGGCGGTGGTGATGGTGGTGGTGATGGTGGCGGCTGGCATGTTGGGCAGTGGAGGAGGCACGTGTGGGTAGAAAGAGAGAGTGAAATGCAGTGAAGCAAACACAGCATGATGTGCATACACTCAAATACACACACACACATGCACGCGCACACACACACATTGAGAAAGAGAAAGAAAGAGAGAGAGTGAGGGAGAATTATGCTGACAAAAATCCACTGCCTTTCTCACAAGGAGGCAGGAGTGTGTTTTGGCTGAGCAAGAGACAAAGCAAAACAAAAACACCAAACAAACCAGTTGGTACGCTGCCAGGCTCGTCTGTATGGGAGACACGCTACAACATCAGCCGCGACAACAACAGGATTTAATATGGCCCCCTCGCTTCTATTTTCAGCCTGCTGCATTTAGCCCAAACCTACCCTCATTCCCTCACAAGCCCCTATCCCCTAAAAAAAGAGAAAACAAACTACTTATTCATCCCCTTTTGCCTAGCGGCAGAGAGGGATTATGGGGGCTGGGGGTAAATCAGTGGCTGTGTAACTGCAGAGGTATGAGTCATCTAGGCTGCATTTGGTTAGGCCTACGCTCTCTCCCAACACACTCTTTCAAACCCCATCCTCCATCCCTTCCTACCTTCCTCCCTCCCTACCTTTTCCCTCTTCCTTTATGTCAAACCCTTAATCTCCTCTCTCAAATCCATTTTCAATACATTTCGAGGGCCCTGTAATGTTTCTGCAACTAATAGGGGTCACATTAGCCTTGCGGGAAGCACAATGTGATTATGGAAATGTGTGCTCACTTATTATGCTGTGAATAAGCAGCCACCTCTACTCCATCAGACTCATTCTGTTTTGCCTCCTCTTGCGTGAGAGAAGGGGAGAACTCAGACCTGGTGCAATCACTTGCCACAGAAGCACATCAGACATGAGGGGCACCTGAATGCCTGGTTCACATTACATGATATCAGCCACAATTCGGAGAATGCCAACACCTCTGCGAGCTCTCAGGTGTTCAAATTACGCAACATTTTTGTGATCGGGAGTCTTTCTCTCACAGCTTGTTGACTGATCTGTTACACATTCACATTACACGTTTAACCTGGGGAAAATCCCAGTCAAGTGGGCCTATAGCCCATCGCTAAAATTTGTTGATGCATTTTGTAAACCCCATCCCAAATAATCTGTTTGTGAGTAGCCTAATTTCTTAGGTCATGGTTTATGTCTGCAGTCACTTTAAATTACAAATACATTTGCAATATGTTATGTGAACTTTCATCTTTCTGACTGTGAACTTTCATTATTCATCAAAACACTTCGCCATTTTGATTTCTTCAGCATAGCCTATTCAGCATGTGAACCAAAATATAAAGAAGTCCAAACGCTGAGGAGGCAAAACTGTTTATATCACCTTTTGGCTCACAAACATGGGAGATGGGAGACTAGATGGGAGAATGTGATATCCTCGATTCAATGCAGGCTAACTGTTTTTACTGCAAACAGTCAAATGGCTGGTACTCTTTCCCATTAACGTTAAGCTTATCTTATGGAATACCTTGGATGGTTGTGCAAATTTGGAATTTTCCATGTGGGTGAGACAAAGGCAATGAATTAAGCTTTCTATTCTTGACATTGTTACAATCTACTTGAATTTACAAGCAGCATGTAGTCTTATGGCAATATTTAAATGTTTTTTTTTTGTTTCCTTATACAATGATCTTGAGTGTTATCAATTATTAGACTATGTAGAGTAGATTTGCTTTGAGTGATCCCAGTTTTCTTTTGCCTGGGGCTTGGTTAGCAAGTCACGTACAATTTCTCCAGACATCCTTTCTAAAATTGTGCAGTCCGAACTTGGTTTAACTGGTGGTTAACCCAACAGGGCAAGACATAGAGACCCTCTGTTGATGGAAAAATAGATCTACCAAGGGAACGTCGCAACTAATTACGATGCATAGGAACACGGTGAGGAATATGCAACAACAACAGCACAATCTTCTGCAAACACGCTGTGTTGTGTTGAAAAATAAATATGGCAATGTGTTGGTCTGGGCTGCTTGCTTTGCGCCACAGTTGAACAAATGAATCTCGTTAGGAAGCCCTGGGGCTCCCGGAGCGCAGGTCAGCTGTGCTGCGTTACGGCACACAGAGGAGCATCATTAACACTGAATGTCTTTTTGTGGCGTTCACCCATCCCCGCACCGCTCTCCTTTGCCTCTAACGTAAATAACTCATGGCACACATCCACAATGCATTTTTCATCCACTGCAGGCCCTCTGCAATCAAAGCTGGCCGTCTGTCTCGTCTCAGCTTTTCTTGGGGTTTTTCTTGGGGAAACAAAGAACACAAACTATGCCATGGTCCAGCATCCCGCTGTGTTCAAAGCCACTAATGGATGATGAATGCTGAAAATGCTCAAAGGACTTTAATGTCGGTTTAGATAATACTTACAGACACAGCTGCGTTAAACCACAAAATCACCCTCTGCCTACAGTGCAAATCCCAGATCAATGGGAATCTGTTTAAATGTACTCAGAGTAATAATTGAAATTGCTCTATACCATTAACAGCCCAGTGATATTCACAACTATCCATGCCAATTATCCATCCAACTCCCTACATATTGTGTTCGCTACACTGTATTTAACAATACTTGTGACAATACTTGTGGATAAAACTCAGATCACATTTTGTGGCAAACATAATGCAGAAAACTAGAAATAAACGTAGTAACTCAAAGGAGTTCACAAAACTGTATACCCAGCCAAGTAGATGTCAGGACCCACCCAACAACACATGTTCATCTAAGCCCAACGAGGTGTTGAGTGCTCTCAGCAGCACAAGTGTGTCATGCAAGTGGACAATAAAAGCATGTGCTATTGGCCTGGCTGCCCCACTTCATCTGCTATCAGTTTTTATAACATGGCCCATGGCCAACATGAAAGTGCCGCTTACCCCCATCCCAAAGTTAGAGAGATTAAAAAACAATAAAAAAAACTGTTTAATAAGCCATATCATATCTACCCGAGTTAGCATCATTTGACAGAGCAAACAGCAAGCCATTAAAAGCAGCCTGAGAAAGTTAAGCTCCATATGACATAAAAGTGGGGTCAGTGCTCCGATTCGTTTGTGAGAAGCACAGGGTTCCTGAGCCACTAACACAAGGGCCGGGTGCCAGGCCTTTATGCCAGTCGTGGCTGTTTGCCAAGGGTAAAATAAATAAATAAATAAAACTGGCCCAACTCCAACACTAGTCACTTTAAAGAGATGTCTGCCCCTGTGGAATGCTGGAACATTCTACGGAAATGTAATTTCAAATTGATTTTTGATATGGAATGAATTAATGAAGAGCCTTAGAGGAATGTGAGCGCAAACTGAGAGTGTGTTTCTCTTCGTTTCTATTCCTGGGGTAGTGACGAGAGTTTTCAGTCAGTAATTTTCTGGCCATTTTTTCTTTTAATAACATCTAGTTCATGCAGAACGGATCCTCTCATCTTAAGCACTGAGGTAGCTTTCTTTAACATGATTCACTTGTTAACTCACCAACAGAAACTAATACACCACAAGCAAAACATTAATGCAAACACTGTTTATAAGGAGAGTGGCACTGAAAATTACGCACAATCAACCAGCCACAATCAGGAAAAAACAAAGACATGGACATTCATCAAAAAAACAAACCATTCCCACTCAAAGGTACAATTGGTGATGTTTGAGAATATTCACAAGAGCAAACAAAACATTGTCATTTGATGGCCTCCACGTGGATAGCAGTCTTAAACCTCAGTCACACCGCAATCTTAGCGTTCGCAGTGAGTGCACGATGTAACGTCCGTTTTCGTTTAGAATGCATGTTAACAGATTAGACAATGCACACCGCACGTGAGTTCTATTTCTTCACGCGTTCTTCTATTTCTTCACGAACGGAATAACACGGTCTCCATAGACTTTAAATGAGAGCTTGGGCAGCCAGTTCACGCAGTGTGAATACAGAGACCTACATGCACCATAAATTGACAGCAACAGTTATGGATCTCGAACACGCAAATTGTATGTGAATGAGCCCTTAGAAGTGACCCACCTGGGTGATATTCCAAGAATAGGAAGTTCAGTGCTAAGTTAGCGAAGAGAGAGTGCTAAACCTGCTTAAAGTGTAGCCAGCTTTGTGTCGAACCGAATGAAGACTCCGGGCTCTTCTATTACCAGGTTTACAACGACCTCCAGCTCAACTTACCCAGGTTTGCCACTAAAGCAACTTCTCTGAATACCATCCAGAATATAAACAACAATAAACAGGGTTTACTTTCTCCATCTCATTCTTCACGGTGGGAGGTGTATGGAAAGGCAAACTATATAAATAGCGGACCATCCAGCCCAGGGAGGTGAAATTATTTATTTACAAATGCTTCAGCTTTCATTTTTAATGAAGAGTGAGCCACTACTATACTCTCCATTGCACTACAGGTCATTCTGACTAATCATCATTCTGGTCTATACTGCAAACCGGACAATAACATAACAGTAACAAAACAGAATCTGGAGTGCGTTTCCCAAAACCATAGTTGCTAACCAGTTAGCAACTGTGGTGGTTGCCAATGAGTAATTGAATTACAAGTTGCTAACACAGTTAGCAAATTTGGTTTGGGGAAACGGACCCCTGGCTATGAATGTGGTAGGCTACTGTAGCAAGGTGGCAAACAAGATTATACAGACTATATACACTTTAACAAACTAATATCCACATCAAAGCACCAGCCTGCTTCTGCTGAGCTAACTGGACAAAGCCCATGAAACAGCACTAATGGAGGACAAGTCAGCACAGACACTGACAGAAGGCCACTCGGTCATCGATAGACTTGATGCCCAATCAGTCACCATTGCTTTTGGAACGTGTGCTGTATTCCTCACTTGGCAGAACAAACCTGATTCTGACTCAGACTCCTGGGATATAGGGGTCTGACCTCTACACTTTTTATTGGGAAAGGTGTTTGGGTTAGGCCTCACTCAGACTGCAATCAGTGTGTGAGCAATGCTTAGCAGTTGCTGTGCACGAGCAGTGCATTTGCCACCTTTGTATTCAGACCAGAAATGGCCTCCTGCATGAACTGGCTACTGTGAGCCCTCGTTTAAAGTCTATGGAGATTGCCTCCCACCACTCCCAGTCTGCAAATTAAATACAATTCTCTTCTATTTGCTAGTGGACCTCACGATCTCAGGGCAATACATAGTTATTGCTCTATGGAAGATGGACTAGAGTAGATTTTCATTAAGAGAGTAGCATAGAACAACACATACATAATAACTTTAATATTATATGAGCATGGGTATACATGGCATGACACACACCTGCAGGCCAACATGGCTGTGTTGGATCTATTATTGATCCCTCATTAGGGGCAGCTCTGCAGTCATAGAAAACCAGAAATGCCATGAAACCCTTGAGCTTACAACAGCTCCCTAACATGGCAAAATCAAAAAGGAAGACAAGGCATGGCTGATTTTATTTGTACAGCCCATTTCGTACGCAAGCGGTAGCACAATCATCAATAAATTAACTAGAAAAGCACTCGTAGAATGCAGACCTCCACCAAAGTAATACAGGGTCACTGACGCGACACAAATTCCAGTGTTCCAGATCACCACCAAAATTTAATCATCTGTTCCTTGTCCTAAAACCCACATTGTCCAAAAATTTAATCCAAATACATGCAGTACTTTTTGAGTTGTTTTGTACAGACAAAACAACAGATAGACAAACAAATGCCGGTAAAAAACATAATTTGACTTGTTACCTCTACCAAAGAGGTTAAGACATCGGGGTAACAAAGCTAAAAGCAATTACAATAAACACAATTAATAAGTGAAGAAATAAAAATAAATAAATAAATAAATAAAAGCCAGAAACTAGGCATTGATAGAAAAACATTATCCTGTCATCTGCATCCTTACCATACAGTATGTTCCAGCTGGGCTGGATTTAACATGTCAATAAGCATCAACAAACAACAAACTAGAATAGTTACATAATTTTACAAATTATGTGTAGAGACAGTAATACCAAAAATTATGAATTAACTGCTACATTAAATGTAGTGATGAAGGAGAAAGAATATACAAAAATGACATTCAGTGAGAGCATGTGAAAGGAGTCATTTTCAACAGATTCCTTAACTTATCTGTACACTGATCTTCCAGGGTTTGCCTCTCGGACTGTTTTACACCCATAATCCAGAATTCATATGTTATATTATTCAACAATAAACAGGCCAAAATTAGAGCCATTTGGCAATTACATGTAGTAAATCGTAGCGCATAGACACACAGAACCACAGTGATGGTGCAGTGAAGCATGTATCTATAGATTCGGGTGTTTACACACTGTGAGGTGTTTCTAGTGTTTACACACTGTGAGGCGCTCTCCCTGCAGCAGTTCCGTGTTACTCTGCAAAACAGCAGGAAATAAATTGCCTTTCGCTTGTGTCTGGCAAAGTACAGCACTGTCAATTTCAGTTAGAGGCACCAAGATGGGCGGTTTGAATTTAGTCTGTTGACTCATTGCATAAAATGATATTAAGCTGACAGTGACAAATGCCCCCAGGGGCTGCACTTAAAAAAATACTTTGTTTCTACGGCTTTAATTCAATCGCACAAGCCAGCAAGGTGGCTAGGTTTATTTCTGTGCAACACAAGGGTACGCAATAGGACCCGTTCCCTAGACCCACAGCCTGGCTGAATGGGAATTTCATTCTCATCAATGTGTCTGCCACTGCTGTGTGAAATATGCCCGTTATTTGTAATATTTATCTTCCATTTTGTCAACCATCGTCCCTCTCTGCGGTCGGGTGGGTGTTGAGCCCGCCGACAATTTGAAAGATTTACTGGATTAGGTGTTTGTATTTCCAAGAAATCCACCATAGCAGGGGCCTTCGCCTCAAAGAAGCATATTGGGGATGTCCATATTGAGCTCTGGATGCTGGACAAGAGGGGTTAATTTTTTTATTTGATGCACCAGTTCTGACACATATCCCATTCCAGCCCATTCCATCGCCCATTCCCCCTCTTCAGTCTATACTGCTCCCATCCATCTCCAGGGAGTACCAAGACATCAAGTGGGTCACCTGGTAGCTTGCCCAAAGAGAGCGGTTGAGAATGGGTGAAGATGTTCGTCAGGCCACGCCGATAGGGTGGAGCTGCCGGGTCAGTGGGCTGGGTCAGTGGGGCTTAGTGCGGCAAATCCTTGTTAATCCTGAGGCAGCCCGCAGTGGCACCGTTTACCATGTGTGTGTAGGCACAGCTTAATACACACACACACACACACACACACAGACACATTCTGGAGCTTTTGCATGCAAAAACAGCTGGTCATATCAGTAAAGACATGGTGGGGTTATTTCTGATTTCAGGCCCATTTCACTGCTTCCTTTTTTTTCAGTTGAAATGTGCTTTTTAGGTTAGATTTCAAATGGCCTTAAATGGCTCAAATGAAAAAAGATTCTAAAAACCAAGAGCTGTATTGGATCATAAAAAAAGACAAACAAAAAATGCAAATGAGTAAATATAGAAATCTAGTGGAATTACATTGACATAGTAAAGATCTGGGCTACTGTGATTTTATTTTTGCACATTTTTCTAAGGCCTCGGGAAGCATTTCCACATGATGCTGAAACAAGAGCTGATTTTTTCAGTTTTAACAGATAGAAGCTGTCTCTTGTATTATCTTTAGTTAAACTACACTTCATATATATGAATTTATGTAAACAGTCATCATCTCCAAACCCTTTTAGTCATTAACCTAAAATGCCCGTCTGAGATGAAAATCAGAAGATTCCCTGAATTTTTCTTACAGGGAACATTCCTAATACTACAGTCAATATCTTTAAAATAAGTAATGTTTTAGCTTCAATCGGGGACAAAGTGGGTTTTCTTGCATTTGACTAGGGACTTTCCCCAGAAATCGGGGTCATCTGGTCACCCTACATTAACTCGAACAGGCTTATCTACTTTTAAACTCCAGGAAGCAAAGAATTTGTTGTTAACAAATGAATGTATAGGATTTAGAGACAACATTACATAATGGTTTTAGCAAGCTGCAGTAACAACACTGTGCAAGGGAACTGAAAGGCTAATATAAATAGCCTAGTTGTTTTAAATGACAGGCACATTCCTATTAGCCTGGTAGACCGGACTCCTTCGCTTTGTAAGGAGTCTGGGAACTCTGAATAGGCATACGTTTATGTTGTGGTGGGTGGGACCTGAAATCTGCTCAATGTAAACTGAAGCCTTTGAAGAGATCCCTGACTAGTACTGTAGCAAAATGCAATATTGAGTGTAGGTACTAAGCAGCACTAGCCTGGCTACATCTGTACCATTTTAATTTCAACCAAGTTATAGACAGCATTTTATGTTGCTCTTTTCATGTCAAAGTGTGAACCATTTTGAAAAGAATTGAGTTTCATGTTCAGCATGACATTATGACAGCATGCTGAACAAAAGTTAAAAGATGAGAGCTATGAACAGTTGAACAGTATGAACATGAAAAGATAAAATGAGAAAGACAATGTGAAATAGATCATTATTACATTACGTTATCACATTGTTTGTGTTTGTAAATTGTTGTGTTTGTGTTTGTAAATAAACATGGCAATAATAAATCATTTAATTTAAGAACTACTACTCATGTGGATACATGCAAGTAACTGGTTCAAAAAGCAAGCCGTTGCATCACCGTCTTGGTCCTCAGTTACAGTCTCAAATGATCCTCCAATACCACTTAGCAACTGCCTGTGCTCTGTAAGTAGTAATGATTACAGATATCCACCATACGCAGAACAAGATAAATACCTAGGGTTAGATATCGCACAAGAGAAAATGTGATGCAGAACACTCCAGGCCCATCTGACAGAGATGTGTTACACATAGCCTTATGGGACGTTATTAGGAGTAAATGCGCTCTGGGACACTAGTAGTCCGCAATGATTAAAGGAGCTGTATGTATCTTCTCAGGGAGCGGTAGGTGGACTATCTTTTCATGCATTCAGATATGCCTCCGACTGCGGCACAACTCAACACTTGCTTTTCAATATTTCTGTCAGGAGATGAAAGACGAGGACAGACTAGAGAAGAGGGAGAGAGAGACAGACAGACGGAAAGAATGACAGACATAGAGAGGAGGGGGGTGTAGATGAAGGGGTAACTGCAAAGTCTTTTCACTTCTTCATGTTTTATTCTTATACATCTAGAGCACAGTTTAACCTTATGCCACCATGAAATTAGCAGAGCTGATGCACACAAAAAGGTAGAAAATACAATGGTGTTCCTTTTATTCCTTTGTCATCATTCTACACACATTTATTCTGCGTGTATTCTCAACTTCTGCCAATAGCCTACCTCCTTATCCTTTCCTATCTCCATCTTCCTACCCTTTGCAGCATCCTTTGCATTTTCTATCAAGGTGCTATCAGTTTGGAGATGGATCAGGTTTGATACAAAAATTCTTGCAAGAAATATGACAACATAGGTTGATGTGTTCAGTTGATATGAATAAACTAGGCTGGAAATATAGTCAATAAAATCATTTAAAAAAATAAATATTTAATGCAAAGTCAACTGTGAAACATGGTTAATTTCAGCAACTGTAAAGAGTAGCCCAACTCATTTAATAACCTAAGTCTAAACGAATAAATGAATTTTGTTTGTCTACAGACAGTATAGCCCATAAGCAGTCGTGACCTGACACGATCGTGGTCTAAGGTGTAAAATATTGTTTTGGCCAAATCTCTTCTATGATAGAAATATAATATATAATAAAAGTTAAAGTGAGAT
Organism: Tenualosa thibaudeaui; assembly: GCA_027481765.1. Lineage (NCBI taxonomy): Eukaryota > Metazoa > Chordata > Actinopteri > Clupeiformes > Clupeidae > Tenualosa > Tenualosa thibaudeaui. Next base: position 7,955,136 of record JAIFZK010000019.1, on the reverse strand, counting down.
GTTGTAACACGGCGTGTAACAGATATGAGTTTCCAACTGACGTCACATAAAATGTTTCATTCAGTATTGGCATGCTTTTGGAGACGTGTCCACTTCAACCGTGGACTGTGCGTCTGACGACCGAGCAGGGAAGGCACCTGCTTGCCAGACAACAACACAAGCCTACTATTAGGACCATGTTAAGTACTTCGGTACAAAATAGTGAGTGCAGACCACATTACTTGAACGCCAGAACTGTTTATGCTACTTCAGTCATGGAACTGAACGGGACGGGACGCCGGTGAGCATCATTTGCACAGCACACAGCAAACAGCTATAGGCTACTAACGTTACACATTTTCTAAGAGACAACAACAGAAGTATTAGTTTACTCACTTCAGCGCAGATAACATGCCACGGTGTCTTCAGGCAGATGCAAGTTCAACAACAGCCCGGGTAGAGAGCTTAAATGTTCAGGTATGGCATCTTTGCCGACTACATGCACATGCACAGAAATTTGACCTTCTCCGAAGAGAAAGTACCATCACAGGCAGAGGGGAGGAGCGGACCGAACCAATGAGGTGATCTTTACACTTGTCACAACTTTCACTGATATATGAGGGGCGGACCGTGGAAGTGCTGCACACAAACCATATTAAAATACACAATAACACAATAACTGAGGAGTTGTCGGTCAAGTGTGAGTATGATTGTAGTCTAACAAATGTAGGTTACGTTTAGATATCACACTCCAAGAGTGATATTGAAAAGTTGTGAAAATATTTGCATGCTCAAGCAAACAGTCTTGAGAAAAGGGGGCTGAAACCCTGAAAGTATTTGAGTTCTGTGTTAATTCGAAATGCTATTTTGCAATATATTTATTTAAATCCCATGTTTACAAAGGCCAGTTAGTGAAGAAGGAAATCATAATAAAAAAAGAGAAGAAAGAAAAAAAAGAAAGGGAGGATCATCACTTAAAAGACATGGAACTAGAATGACACCCAAGTAAGTCACCTCTATGTATGCCATTTTGTGTGTGGGGGGTGGGATGGCTCAGCACTGCCAGCTCTCTGTGTTATTACTGGAAAGGTGGGGGCCGTTCTGGTGGAAAGGTACTACTGCTGTGCCTGCTGTTATGCACTGCTCTGTTGCCACAGCAAAGTAAAGCTTTCATCTGAAGGGAAACCAGAGCTGCCAGCCCACTTCCCACATTCTGCTGTGTCACCTTAACTGTGTTGGTGACAGTGGCAGTGCCTAATGCGCTCATCAGCACGCTCTCTCAGCTCTATTCTGCCTCAGCTTCTGTGAAGCCACCTCCAGCACAGGGCACAGACAGATACACACAACACACAGCCACAGTAGGCTACAGTATGTCTGACTAACAGCCCAAATGCTGTTTCTGTGTTCCTTTTGCGTGTCCACACACAAATACTTCTGGCTGGCTGCAAGTGTAGGCTGGGATACTGGAGATGGTTTAAATCAGGGGTGTCAAAGATGCGGCCTGCCTAGCTTTTTCATCTGTCCCGCGGCCCGTTTTTAATAAAATGTAACTTTATTTTTTTTATAATATCGTGTAATAATATCGGCGCCTGTGTGCGCGCTGGTTAGCTTAACACCGCATGTGTAGCGGGCGCTAATGAAGGCTTGGTTCTTTGACAGGCGCATAGCCACATCACACCAACGTGGGCCAGTGCCACTATGATTGACAGCTGGCCCACCCTATCAGAAGTGCCCGGCATTAACTTGAAATTCAAGGAACAAACCAAAATAGCCCATAATAATGTCATACAAAGTGTTGTTTCAATGAAGTATGATTATGTTACAAATATTTACAGAAATGCTATTTTAGTGCTATTTTAAGTTCTTTAAATAAAAAAGATTTTCAATTGCACTTGTTTTTAGCACATTTTTTAATTATATATTTTTTTATTTTTTCAAATTTATGCAATGATTTTTGTGCTCCGGCCCCCTTGAGCTCATATGTAGTTGTATGCGGCCCCTGGACCAAAATGAGTTTGACACCCCTGGTTTAAATGTTCTGAATGATAGCTAGTCATATGTGTGTTGGGAAGATGATCAGATTGAGCGTGGAGGTGTCAAGGCTGGCTGTTGTTTTTATGAGTCAGGAAAGGCCCATCCATTGTGCACAGCATGAGTGATGAGGACCAGTAAGTGGCGATTCTGACAGAGAGCTGTTGAACTGTGACACACACACACACGCACACGCACATCTCGTTGTCAGTTACGCCTCAGCCGTTCCAAGTACCTGACAAACATGCCAACACAAAGACTTGCCCACAACACCCATTTGTCTTCTCTGCTTTTGAACACCATAATAATGCCCTTGGTTGTCATAGCAACTCATTGTCATGCCTCCCCAAATCCAGTCAGACAAACCTCCTCATCAGCACCAAATGACCTGGCTTCACATTAACAAAAAAGAGTAGGCTATCCTGTAAGCATTTACCACTCAGAGAAAAGTGATGAAGCTTCAGGTTAATAAAACTTAAATGAAGATACTGTTATGCTTTTTTCTCTCTAAATACCCTTCATTAATAATTGATATCTCTTCAATTATTAACAATGATATAGATGTCAATAGGTCTCTAAGTGTAAGGTGCTTCTCTGTGTAAACTACATTCATGTTGCACTATAGCTTTAAACAGCCCTCTACTAATCACCCTTTTAAGAAGATGAGCTAAGCTTAATCATAGCTATTGGTCTAAAGGTTTGCCCGTGTAAAAAGGCTTTTAATAACACTGATAGAGTATTTGACACTTGTTATGTAACACGTCATGAAGCACCATTCAATTCTTTTTAATGGGTTTTCTGAGACCATCTGATGTCACCGTTTACGTAAGTGCATCACGACGGTCCAGAGTTAGTGGAAGGCATTAGGTGAGCTAAGAGCATATTTCTGAGAGTCAAAATGTGATGGTTAGTAGTTGAGGGCTTGAGTCATCGTCAAGAAGTGGAACATCATTGTCAACAAAAACATTATCAACAACACAGTCAGCCAGCTACACATATTCACGCACACACAGTCACTCAAAAACATGAATATATGTATGGATTCATAATCCACAGACACTAACCCACATGCACGTGACCCAGATACACATGCAATTTTGTAAAATAAAAGTCTTCCAGATAAACTGCTACTAAAGAGAATATAGACAATGCTCCCCACTCTCAGTTCCCTGGTGTTGTAATGCAGAACCCTGACTACGAACTTGACGTGTGTGTTTGTGTGTGTGTGTTTATTTGTATGTGAGTGTGTGCAAGCATGTGTGGATTTGTGTGTGTGAACACGTGAGCATATCTCTGTGTGTGTGTGTGTTAGTCTGTAAAGTCCAGCAGGTCACTGGCATATGCTTCAGGCACCCAGTGTGTGCTGGCACTTTGACCTAGTGGCAAATGAAATGCCACAATGTAGCTGCACACAGCGATGGGCATGACAGGCAGGGGTGGTGAATCCAGCACAGCCCAGCCCAAGGCAGGCATGCTGCCCCACCACAAGGGCACTATGAATCATTTTATTTGAATACATTAATATTCATGTTTCTATCACTTTGTGCATTTGCTGGGCATTTGAATCTGAAATATATGTATAAGTGCCACTAGGAGGTTTACAACAGCAAAAGGCCTCTATCTGTGGAACATAAACAGATTTTTAAAAATGTATAGCAAATCTGGATCAACTATCCAAAACTGTGTTCTTGTTTTGATTACATTTTGATGTAATTTAGTGGTCATGAGAGAAGGCATTTCCAAGATACATTACTTTTATAGAAACATATATTTCAGGCAATAACAATGGTAAACATCTGACAGCTCTTGCAAGTACCTGTGACAGCAGCAGAAATGGAAATAAACCTCACAGTTCTGGAAACTTCTGCAATCCATATTGTTTTTTGGGGAAAGAAAAAATGAAACAGTCATCGTAGTATAATATATTTGTACATTAAATGGACAAATAAGAGCTCAAAAGCAAATGTCCAATCTTGACCTATGATGTAGTACTCTTTCAGACTGCCGTCTTTCAGACTTGCCGTCTTCAGTTAGTAACATGTCTGTTGTCCATTTTAACACTCAAGTAATTCCCTCTCTCTCAAAGCCCCATAAATCATCAGGGTGCAGGGAAAGAGAAAAGCGTGGAGGTGAAGGTCATTTGGATGTAATAGCTGCTCTATTGAAGCAGGAGCTCTTGGAGCTGTTGCCTGTTAGACGAGCAGATGGTCTTTAAAATCATATTTATGAGTTTAGTGCCAAGTAATTGCCTTCTTCCCACCCTCAGTGTACTGTTGACCAGATACAAGCTGATGAGGAGCAGGTTGTCTGGAGCGTTGCCATTCTTGCGGCCTGCAAAAACAAATTTTGTCCAACATGCCAGGCTGTTGTCTCAGCACAGTCACATATTCCAGAATGAGAGCTAGTTTTGGTAAAACATAACACTCAGTTGGTACAGCACAGAATAGCAATATAAAAGGCAAACGCAGGAGTATTTTAAGTTCAATGAGAATGGTTGTATGTAAACATCCGAGGATGGCAGTAGTAAGTGCAGAAATGTATAGTCTGCTGCAAAGGAAAGATGAAGATGAAGTAAGATGAAAATGTTTCTTTTTGGTCTTTGATGGCGTTTGGGCAGTCCTGTGAATACATATCCATTAATGTCTGCTGAATTTGCTTTGCACTACATACCGGGACATAGCCTAGATGACAGAGAATGAATAAAAAAACTGCCTGCAATTACAGTACTGCATCATTCACTGTCATGTTAGGGAAGACTGTTCTCCGCTCTCTGGTGCCATCGAATCTGAAGCCAGGTACGATCTCTAGGGATGTGCAGAGGTTAGGTCAGCATACCAGAAAATTCACTCTAGACACAAAAGGTGAAGTTACCATTTGATTAGATGTCAGAGCATCACACACTTACACTCTGGATGGAGTGCAGATGGCGTGTTAAGATGGCATGTGTGTAGCTGAGTATGGTGTGTTGCATTTGAATATGAAGGCTAGTGGGACCAAGGATCTGAGATGTAGCTCATTACTGAAGACATAGTAGGGTACAGTTCTTGGCAGTTCTTTAAGTGTGTATGGCACCAGTCCTTTAAGTGCGTATGACACTTGATGCATCGCTCCTCTCGATTATTCCACACCCAGGATACAAAATGAAAACTCATTAGGAGGATATTTATTAAAACTGGTTAGCGGTCACTGCATTAGCCCATTTTTATTTCGCTGCTCAAATCCCACGTGACAAAAACCTCACTACAACAAACTAGGAACATAAAGGCACATCTTATTTCATTGTTTCCTTGAGTTGTTAATGCTCAACGGCAATAATCATTCATTAAATGAAATGATGGCATAATATTGAAATCAGTGCTTAAGGGTGAATGTTTACAGTACATGTTTGAGCTGGACCATCAAAATCCAGAGGATTCCAGAATCTATCTGCACTGGCCTTTTTCCTGATTAGAGGTACACTGTTCCTTTTCAATTTAATGTTTCAATTCAAGTCAGCTTTATTGCCAATTTCTCCACATATACTAGACATACAGATTCATCACCTGACAACCTGACATTTCAGAGTTACTGCATCTTGGATGTTGTTCTCAGAAGCTGGAGATTGTATATGAGTGTGTGTGTGTGTGTACGGGTGTGAGTGCGTTTCTTTGTATGCGTGTGTGTATGTGTGAAGATGGGGATGGTCAAGTTGAAAGCAGTGTGTTTTCCCAAGTAGAAATGAAGACTTGTTACTGTATTGATTGATTGTGAGTGTCAGCGGCGCAGGGCGGAAATCGATGGGCACTGTGTGAAGTCCGAGAAGGGCTATGAATGATGCCGCCGAAGCCTTCCTGCGAGCATACTGCTGGGATTTCATAAATAAGTCAAGTAGCCCACGGGACTCCTTGGAGCTAGAGACGAGGTGGGGGAGGAGACAGTGAGGAGAAAAACCCTTGTGGTAGATAGACAGAGAGGATGAGAGAAGAAAAGAGGAGTATTGTAAAAGAATAGAATATATATTCTATACCAGTTAAACAACATACTAATTATTCTGAAAGAACAAGAAGCCAAAAACATGGCTGTCACAGAGCAGAGAACGTGAATGAAATAAGGAAAGAAAGCAGAAAAGAAAGAAGGAAAGAAAGAAGAAAAGAATTTCATCTGCTTTGCAGGAGACAAGCAGATGGCATTTGCGTACAGAGACACACGTACAGCCGAGGTGGCTTCAGCCCCAAGACCATACCCCCACCCACACACACACACCCATTTCTCCACCACCTGCTTCAGCTCGGCTCTGTACTATTTCTGCACCTGAGAGGACATCATTAAGCCCCGCGGCAGAGACAGCAGCAGGAACCAGCCACAGCAGCGCGGTGCGGGGCGTCGAGCATGTGAAGTGACCTTCAGAAGGGCAACACTGTCGTCGATGACGCTGGCAACAACCTGACACATCTGACAACCAGCGTTGTTCATCAAACCCTCTCTTCCACTACCTCTATGTGCCTCCCCAAACACACACACACACACACAGACAAACACACAAGAACCGCCTGGTGCTTCTACGACTTGCATGTGAGAGAAGGGGGGGGGAGTCATTCCCATATCATCCAGACAAGTTGTTTCTCAGTACTGTATAGGCCTACTGTCTAAATGCCATTGCCCTCCCTTAGCATTAAGCCCTGAACCCTGACAAACTTAACTTGCATGAACCAGCCAATCATGAAGTCGACTGAAGTCTGCACACATTTGATGATCATATATTTACTTCATGGTGGGTTTGCATTTTGTTTGACCTTTAGACCATGTATTTGTTTGCAAATAATTTCAGTTCTCTGATTGGTTGCTAGAAAAACTAGTTGGGGAATCTGGAGCCTTCAGAGAGTTCCATGACAAAGTACTGTACAACAATACAACCCCCCCCCCCCCCCCCCCCACCCCCCTGCCCCAAAGCCATACCGCATTTTGGTGTGCTGAAATGGCTCATGACAGATTCACACAGCGCTTTCCCTGATTGTTTGACCGCTCATCAATATTTGAGAGCATAAATGCACTAAGGGGGACAGGAGCAGCTCACAATTCTCATTTTGAAGTGGGGGCCTTTTGGGGGAGTCTATGCCTCTCTCTCTCCTTCTCTCTCAGCTGTGGTCTGTGTTATATAAGCAGAATAAGAAATTGGCCCCTGGCCTGGTGATTGCTTGAGGCAAAGCGGAATTATTATTGGCAAAGAACCACGACTGGAGATATGAACACCTGCTGGTGCTTCGGAGTGCTTCGATGCAGGCTGCCGATGCCCTTTGCTGATAAGGAGAGGTGAGTGGGAGGAAAAAAGGAAAAAACGCGGTCTTTCACTGATATGTTTTCCTGTTAACCTGCTTTATCTGATGAACCGAACAGGAAATGGAGTTTCACAGGCTCTCGTGTTATCTCAATTAGGCCTACCACAACTACATCTCATACCAGCACTTACCAGATTTGCTGAAACGGGAGGTTATGGTTCGGACTCACTTTGTACTGCTGCACGTAGAAATCTAATTAAGTATGCTTGTGGATTGCAAATATGTGCTTTTTCATGGTTTGTTTGATGTAATTGCTGAAGTGTGGAGAAAGCAAATTGGTATATATAAACGATAAAACAATCTGCATGCTGACTGATATCGCACATTCAGATTGATAAACTTAAGAGTAAAAAACTGAACCCCACTTAATTAAAAAAAAAATCCAAATCACTGCTGGAGGAATTAAAACATCCAATTACCCCCAGTTTGCTTATTGGAATGTTGAAAATGATATGTAAACCAAATAGCATTGAATTAGTGAGTACAAGAATCACACACAATCAACTGATCTACAGTGACCAAACCACATTATGTATGCGTCTCTATATAAACTCTTGGTATATTCATTGTGATTGTGAATTTGTGTGTGTTTGTATATCCCTTGGATGTTTTTTTCCTCACTTGAGCCTAACTCTGCTGTTTTTTTAATTGTGTGCATGTGTGTGTGTTTTTCTTCTTAACAGAACGTACTGAACGTGAAAAGAACCTGAAGAGGAGGCATGAACTCGAGCCGAGAAGGAAAGGAGGCTGGGGGTAAACAGAGAGGACAGAATCACAGATGAAAAATGCCTGTCCCCACGGTGACACAAAAGAAATGTCAGGAGATGTCAGGGACACCTGGTGCTGCCGCTGGGACCTGCTTGACCCATATGGCTCCCTCCTCCAAAAAAAGTGTCTCTTCAGCAGCCGAGAGCCAGCGCACCATCCCAGCCAGTAAAAGGAGGAACATCTATTTGCCAAGCAAATTTGCACCAGTGTAGATCCATGCAGTGTAGATCCATGCAGATGCACAGACAATAGAATAATCTCAGAGTCATCTCTGGATTCAAATGAGGTATGGGCTGTTTAGCTTAGTAAAAAACTGAGGCTATTTCCAACAACCTGATTTTCATTTTGAAAGCAGCTATTTCAGATCAGCGGCTGAAGATATTATGCGATCTGCATTGACTGAATGACGTCGACCGATACCTGCCCTGTGTTATAAGAGGTCAGAGTCAAAGACTTTCACAATGAACCAAAGTCATCATATCCATATAGCAGCTTCATGGCCCTGCCAGAGACCTATCAAGTCTGAAAAGCACACTAGATTGTGAACTCAAACCCATTTGTGAGGGGCTTAGCCACAATCTAGAGTGTGCACAGCTCTGGGACCCTGCATGAGTAATACAGTGCACAAATAACAGACGACGCTTTTCTTCGCCAAGGTCGCTGAGGATGTTGGTTGTGTTACAGGCAGGCGCCGGGGAGGTGGCACATCCATGTAAAATGCTGCGAGGATTATTCATCCCTCATTCTGAGAAAATCACCGCAAGAGAGACAACACAAAGACAATACAGTTATGTAATGCTGCACCACTACAGTTTAAGGCAGCTGGAATACAGGGTGGGAGCTTGTAGACTATATAGGATATGAATAGCATCTTCATGACCATTATCATATACATTAAGCTCAGTTTCCAAATGACAATGATAGCTTCAAGGTTATATCAAGGTTATCCTAAATGTCATGTCTCACATTCCATGTAACTGCAGTGGGGATGCATGTCTATGTTTTCAGCAGCCTAAATCTGGAATTAGGCTCCACAAGAATCATATTTAAAATAGTAACACAGTTTTATTGTGCTACAAGATGACAAATTTGAGCTGTTGGGCATTTAGTAGAATGTAAAATGGTCGGGAGCAATAATTACAATTGGTCGGGATAGAGTTAGCAGCAGGGTCACCTGGTTCAGGTGGTTGACTGTGGCTAGGATGACTGAAGTGAATTTATTTAACTAGACTTTGTGAAATAGACATATAAGACACTGTTCCAGCAGCCAGCCATCAGTTAATGAGGGGATTTAGTAGAACAAGCCAGTGAACTCATGCTTTGCCCTCAGGACAGGGCCCCTGTGATGTGCTGACCATGTTGGAGCACTACCCATAGCTGGTGTGATTCGTAACAAGTAGCTTCAAAAATATGGCTCATCAGACAGAAGAGGGAGGGGGGAGGGGAAGAATAGCCCTTAAATGTCAAAGGCAATGCTGGCTGTTAAAATTCATGGAATGTGCTATCGACTCTGTAAGGGTTTATGCCCTTTAAATGATTCATTAAAAATGTATCCCCCATCTGAGCGACTGTCTGAGAGCAGACGTGTGCTTTGGGCATGCAGAAAACACACTCAGAGGCATGAGGAGTGATGACTGTGTGTCAGGGACTTGTTTTTTATTGTTGTACGCATACAAATATAAGCTTCATCCATAGTGCCGCTAATTAATTGGTATTCATGACCATGGGTAGACTGAATTCATAAATGGCAGTCCAAATACCAGTCAAAATACGGTGTATGCATTTTGTGCATATACCAGTGTCTCTTGGTGATTGTGGCTGGCAACCTTGAACTTTGGCTTCTGCATGTCTTTTTTCTTGGCCCAAGAATTAATTTCTGTGAACTAAACAGTAAATCAATGAAGAGGTGGAGTAGGCCTGCAATTCCATTTTTATGCGGCATCTGCCGTGCTGGCAAGTAAATTTATAGGGACAGCTAATGGCAGAACGTGATGGATGCACCGGCTGACGTCTTAATTTATTTAATCGACAGGCCAAAACGCAGGCCTTAAAAAAAGTCTCCAACAGGCCTGAACACATAAATTCTTCAGCACATCGCACCCAGGGTTGTAGTGGGAAAAAAAGAGGTGGGTAAACTATAAAATCTGGATGGGGGTGGGTGTGGGGGGACGGGGGACGGTGCGTATCACACTAAGATGGTCCGCGGCGAACTGGTATTGTCTACAATTACCCAATGTCTATTTTCTACTGTATTCTAAACACATTGATACCAATTGATATCATCACTAGATGTTTCCTTAGGTCTCTTTCAGTCAGTTTGATTGATTGAACCACCGTTGTAGCGTTTAGTGTTTCCTGGCAACAACTTCCCCAAAGGCACTATATGTTTTGGTGGAAGAATGGTTAATGATTAATACACTTTTATTTTTTTAATTTGTGTCGCTGTATTTAATAAAATCTTATAAAATATTTGTTGTAACAGTTTTAGAAAAGCAATAAGCCACTCGAGTACCTGGGTTTGTGCTGGATTTAGAAGAGCTAAGGGGGTTTAATGGCACTCTGCTTCAGGTTGTGCCAAACAACACCCCTTAGCTGTTCTAAATCCAGCACAAACCCACAGCCTCTTAATCTTATAGCTTAAGTGTACCTACTCATAGCTGGCAGCATTTGAGTAGCAAAATCTGGGGATTTCTTTTTGGGTGGCAGGGAACGATGGGCAAACATATTCATTTGATTATTCCTAAAGAAGTATGGGCGTAAGGGAGATTCCAGGGAGAAATGACAAAATAGGCAGATTATGTGTCTGAAATACGAGAGGAACCCCACTGAGTGTTCGCAGCTATGGACCTATGGACCTCGTCATCATCCTCATCATAATCATCATCATCTTTTTCTTCAACTTCACTCCACTGCCTGTAGATGTGTTTTCTGAGAACGTATCCACATCATTGTGATCCAGACCTAATGCGCTTTAACTTTGGCTTCTAGCGCTTGCTTGCATGCAGTGCAGCAGTGATGGTGAGCGTCTCTGTCAGAAGTTGAGCGCTCTGGCTCTCCAAGTTTAATCAGGCCAAGAGTTAGAACAGCTGTGGGGAGTCAGGAGGGGAACGCGACGCTCACGGGTAAGACGTTACCCCTCCACCAGGTCCCAGCTTCTGCTGTTTAAAAATATCTGACGCCCACGCTCCCTGACAGTTGAATCAACAACTGTCATTCATCATCCGGTCCTCTCTACTTGGGGCCCTTTTAATTACAGCAATGAATTTACCGCATGGTTGCAACCCCCCCCCCCCCCCCCCTCTTCTCTCCCTACTTAATGTATTTATTTTCTAGATCCCTTCCTTCATGCATAAAAGTGATTTGTTGCTTGAGATTATTATCAAGCTTCACCAGGATCTGATAGTTTGGCACACTCACACACACACACACCACAGACACACACACGCAACACACAGCATGCTGTTTCTGCCTTAGGATTTGACCCCTTTGACTGGCAGTCCTGTCTTTAAGTTGCCTGATCGACAGGATAAGCACCACCTATCAGCCTCTTCCACAGTGCTGCTCTGCTACAAAGCAGGGCTGTGCACAGTTCAAAACTGAATTGTGAATGATTCTTGAATTTCTGTTGAATTTGAATTCGTAAGCAGCATGCAGATTTGCAATTAATTAGAATTAAGAATTAGCAGTTAAAAGATGATTAAAGAAGAAAATTAAATGAAATTTCATTTGATTCCACTTGCAATTCCTGAATTGAATGAAAGGAAATTCTAAAATGTCTGGATTTTGCACAAACCTGCAGGCAAGGACAAAAACAATTCCAGCCTGGTGGTTGATTGTCAGGATGTTGCATCTCTTGATTATGTGAAAGACTGTATGTTACTGCAGGAAGCACGGTGGGGAGTCTCCTATTTTCTGTGACCGATCTCTTATTTGTCATGTTTGCTTGCTGAGCTGCTTGAGGTGCCCTGGAGATCTCCCTTTCTCTCTCTCTATCTCTCTCTCTCTCTCTCTCTCACACACACACACACACACACACTTTCTCCTGTTGAGAATGTATGCTCTGATGTGTAATTTTCCTCTGTCAAGTCCCCTCCATCCATTTTGAAGAGAGCCTTGTCGCTCCACAAACAGATGCCAAACGACTGCCTTGTGGAGACTGGATGACGCAGACAAGACTCAATATGGATGTCACTCTTAGCCTGGCTGACGCAAACTGATTCTCTTTGGTACAAGCACAAGGGCATAAAATTGCCTATTTACATGAATTACAGCACTGCATGTAGCTTAAGTCAAAATGTTCCCTGCTGCGTGACTGAACATTAGCATTGCATACATAATTAACTCATAGCAGGGCTTTACAGGGAAATGGAGGGTCTTATTTCTGTGACATTTTGCTTCTAAGGTCAATGTGAATGTCCATTCATATGTGGCATGAGTCGCATGACACACAGCAGTCTTGACTCAAGGTCCTCAAGTGCATAATTTTATGTGAAATTTCTGCTGACATAATTTTTCATTGTTCCGAATAATCCCTAAATCATTGGACCATCATACCATACCTTAATTACATCATGTTTTTCCTACCTGTTCTTTATAGCTGGGTTGGACAGTGTAGGCCAGAGAGAGCTATCACATGCAAGCCTTCTACATTTTACCAGCAGTTAGCAAGAGACAGTGGCCCCTACAGTCCGCTTAGGGTATTGCATGGTGATTCTAAAATAGAACATTCTAGACATATATTGAACTTATGAATGAGGAATGAGTTTGACACAGCACCCATTAAACTGCTCTAGCCTATCAAAGTCACAATATATATAGAAACATGGTTCAATGGAGCAACACAAGTCCAATGTACCAACTCCATTCAGAAATTGCTTAAATTTTGCCTACAATCAAGATATAGCATGTAGATCGCCTACTCATCCTCCTCATCCATATAAAAACGGAAGTGCACATCTGATTCTCTGATCCCCTCAGATTATCTGTAAGAACAAACTGGGGCGTTATTAACCAGCTACCGAACATCATGGGCTTCAGCAAGGCATAGGTGTGTCTGTGTGTGTGTGTGTGCATGTGAGCACATGCGCCTGTGTGTTAGCAGAATATGCTATATCATTTTTCTTACAACAAGAAAAGGTATGCTTAAGAGATCCATAATGATAGCTGAATGTCAGTAGGGTGCTTTTGGTATCTGGCTGTGGAGTAATGAAGGTGACCGGACTAAGGGAATCAAATGCACTACTTTCACACCCTTACTAGACACCCTTATGTGACAAATAGATTCCTTATTTGACCATATATTGTTCCAAACATGTTAAGGTTGAAGCTTAGCTGCATTTATGCCACAGAATGGACTAAAATCTCTGTGTAGGCTACTAACTTCACTAGGCACAAGAATGGCATAGCCTATGTTTTCTTTGTTAAAAGTCAGATGAGCAATAAACGTGTCAAATAATTTGTTTTACAGCTAATGTTTTTATTTTTCCTTTTTCTAATTTTCATTTTCATCTCATCAACTGGTCAAATATTGTATATTAGGCCTAAATAACATTTTGACAGCTGAGACCTCTACTGGTGAGAAAATTGTCGATACTTAAAACATATTTTGACCCAAAACGGCCGCCGTCCCTGTCAAACTGCAACAGGAAGTAAGTTGTTACACGCAGCAGTAGCCTGCGAGAAATTCATTGATTCACGCTGAATAAGAAGTCTTGAGTAAAAAAATAAAATATATATATATCATGTTGCGGAAAAGGACAGACGCTCATGAGGGCAATGCCAGGACAGACAAAAAGAAGGTATTTCGGTGAAACTTTACGCTGTAAAGCTAAAGATAATTAATTAGTAGAAACTACCACGGTGCACAGCGTGGCTAATCAGTCGGAGTTTAACGGTAGTGTTACTATATCTACTGATCATGTCACATTTCATTTGAACATCTTAATTAAAAATTAAAACAGACTTGTTTATGCGAGTAAGAACATCACCGGTAATGTTTTGCACATCTTTCAGATTACAACTTTGTTGTGAAGAGCAGTAACATAGACTAGCAAACTGAGTGCTCTGCATCTCTTTTGCAGAAGGCGACGTCACCTAGCGAAAGTACTGTATCTCAGCATGCCAATGCTGAGAGGTCATGTTGGTCTACGTTGATTCTGATGGGAAAGATTCTACTGCTCATTATCTTCGTTCCTCCTTTTCTAAATTACGCTGCATTGCAACGAGAGGCACAGATGCTGTCACCTAAAGGTAAGTTTTTTTCCCTTAAAAGTAGCCTACTAATAATCTCAGAAAAGTGATGCTTCTTTGAATGATTCACTATTAAAAATTGCATGCATTTAATGCAATCAAATGTTATATGGTGGTGAACATTGACATCCAGGATTGAGTTTTTGCGAAAGACAGGAAGTACATCAAAGATATTTTGAAAATGGTTGATCTCTTATTTTTCTTTTCTAGGTGGAGAGTCATTTGATATTGGTTTAGGTCAGAAGGTCCACATGGTGTGCAAGGGAAAAGGACAACCAGTTGGTAAATAACTGTCTCTTTCTCTCTCTTTCTCTCTCTGTGTGTTTGTGAGATAGAGAGAGAGAGTGAGTGAGAGATTGATTGATTGATTGATTTCAAGGTGTAATAGTGTTTGATTGGCTGTAGGTAAACCTAACATTGTGTGTGTTTCAGTTGTGCTTGATGCTCCTACTGGCATGTCTTCTGACATCTGGCACCATGTGCAGGAGAATCTTTCAGAGCTCACAAAGGTAAAGGAGCAGACTTTGTCCAACTGTTACAATCTATATGGGCACTGATAAAGAGTATATGTGTAGAAAGGCCTCATATTTAGGTGGTGATTTTGGTGAAGATTATGAATAGGGCATGATGAGGAACACACTGAGTAGGCCTGCACAGAATATTGTTTTGCTGGTGGTGTACCTTATGACTTTTGAAGCTTGCATAAAGAATGTTTATTCATTGGCAGGTGGTTGACGAGGCATAAATACCCAAGGCAATGAAAGATGTTATGTAGCAACTCTGCAAAGTGTCTCATTTGTTTCAACACTGAACTGGTGTTGCACACAGAAATGTCAGCAAACTTTCCAGCAGAGCATTCCCAATAGATGCAAGGAAAGTGTCACAAATATATTTAATATTGTTAATTGGGGGTACCATTAACTTATTGCTTGTACGGATAATTGGGTGAAATAAAATTCTGTATGCACACTAAAGCATGATATGGTCCTCACATAAGAATCACATGAGGCAGCAAAGAACATTCACAGGCATCAGGACATCATACAATTTTATCATGTTGAAACAATCTGGGTTAATTTTTATGTAATAGTTATGCTTTAGTATGAGTAGTTTATGAAGACCCTTTTACAAATAGTGGTAGTTTTCTTAAAACTATTGTTGCTTAAGAACTTGGAAACACATATTTATGTGTGATCTATAGCATTTATTCAATGAGCTAAGCATGTTTGGGAAACACATTTAAGGTCAAAATGCTGTGAATATGATACGAAACATGATGCAAATGATCCATCTCTATCAGGAAACTTTAGCCTAATAGTTAAAACAGTTCTGTAAGAAAAATGTTACCACATTGCCAACCGGGTGTGGAGAAGCTAAACTGCACAGATGGGGCAAACACAGGCTATTAACGTGAATATAATGTCATCTGGAGGACAATGCAAGTGGTAGATAGTGGTAGCAAGTGGCAAGATGGATTTTCCTCTTTTGTTGAAGAGACACACAGGAACTCAGGAGCTCCAAATGCTGCTAGGGGTATAGCTGTAAACACAGGCTATTAACGTGAATATAGTCATCTGGAGGACAATGCAAGTGGTAGCTGGATTTGCCTCTTTTGCTGAAGAGACACACAGGAACTCAGAAGCTCCAAATGCTGCTAGCCTCTGAATAGTCAGACAGGGCTGTCTCCTTAAACAAGATAAAAACACCCCCTTCCCCCCATCTCCACTTAGCCCAGGAAGCCTACGTGGCCATGTTCTTGAAGGTAAAAGACACAAATAGGGACATCTCCTAATGTAATAATTCTGCATTAGTGAGCAGCACATATAAAAATCCTACGGCCACTGAGAGCAGCCAAGCACAGGTAATGCATCACAATAAGTAATGCATCACAATAAATACCCCTTGATGAAAGTGCCCTTAAACAATTAAATTCTCAAAATGCCTTTGTATTCTTTTTTTTCCCCCCTGTCTAACGTTGTCCTCGGCTTGGCATTGGCCTCGGCCTCAGCGTTGGCCTTGGCACAGAGAGTAGTAGTAGTGTATGTTAGAGTATAGAGTTTGCGCTCTCCAGACACACTGCCATGTCACCTCTCATCACCAAACACGCAGCTCAGACTGGAATCCAAGGTGACAGGGCACCCTGTGCTGTTCTTCCAGATTTGTCTGTGCGCCTTCATCAAGGCAGGAGATTTTTGGACAGGCTTCTGAGAAAAGTGTGGTTGGATGCACATGGCCTCGCATCTGCTTCACCCTCTCCCTCACCCCACCCCACCGTGCAAAGTAGCCGCAGTGCCCTGCAGTAAAGGATGACACAAAAAAAGAGGAAAAGAAAGAAGGACGGAAATAAAGAAAGAAGGCAATAATGCAATATGGGTCAATCTTTGTCTGTTGATTTACCTGAAGCTGCAGTTGCTTACATAAGGCTGTGGAGGCTAAAACTTTGTTTGGCATTTAATACTTAAAATAGACTTGTAATTTTGACAGCTCATACTCCCTCAAGTGCAATCTTGCTGTGATTCATCTCAAATCTGCCTGAAGAAGAAGAAGAAGGAAGAAGAAGTGGCTGAGTTACATTACTTTTTCCTTCAACATTAAGAATGAGGCAATGAGGCCAAACCCATCTCTGAGTCTCAAACTGCATTGGCACAGTGCTACTTTCATTTAGCTAGAGCTATGCAAAAACACTTGACGTGAGGCGGATGAAGAGATCAAACACACAAACTCGAATGGAATCTTTCTTTGTTTCTGACCCAGTCTGTAAAAATGCACAATCTCTGACAGGTGTTCTCCCCTCTCTCAGCTGAGTTGCATCCTTCAGCAAACAACCCCACCCCACCTCTATTAGGGCCAAACTTTTTGTCCAAGGCTCCTTTTACTTAGTGGTGGCTTTGTGATGACACGTAGTTTAGTGCTATTCTAAATCTCTGTCTGAAACGCCTATTTCAATATAACCCACCTCCTTTTTTTGGATTCAGCCTTATTACGGATGGCAGTAGTTGTATGGCAGTAGTCCCTTACAGTACCCCCCCCTAGATGGGCACTATGGGATGACGAACAAGTCATATTCAGGTGAATTTAGATAGCCTGATAGCCTGCTTTTTTCATTGTTTTTTAAAATGTACAACCTTTGAACTCTATTGTAATTACTGGTGTATTCAGGTGTATTCCCCTCTTCCAGGTGTGTACCTATGATCGGGTCGGCCTGGGCTTCAGCCGCAGGGTGCTGCAGAATGAGAGCACAGGCATGGAAAAAGTGTGGGGCATGTCCACCACTGGCAGGTAAGGCTTGGCTGCCACTCTTGACATTGTTGAAGTCATGTCACCTGTAGTGAGCCCTTTTTTTTTTGGGGGGGGGGGGGGACTGGCCAGGTGGAAAAGAAAAGCAGAACTGTGCACTTGAAAAGTGTGCTTGAAGGTCTCGAAATATACTTTTTTGTATATACTGAGTGGACTGTTTATTTAAGATTTTTTGCAAGAGTGCAAGATTTTATTCAATATTGAGTGGGATTTCCCACCCCTGAAAATTACATTACATTTCAATTATGCAGTTGTCTTCATCGTTGAAAGCAGGGGCGTAGTGGGCGTTGGGCGCAGGGGTACAGAGTCCCCCCACTTCTTGGAACAGATCATTTATGTAGGTTATTTCTCACTGTTTAAATATGAAGCGTTATATATAATGTTATATAGCGCGCACCCACTAAAAAAATACCCACTATACCACTGCTTAAAAGACTTACAGTTAGCCGATTAATTTAATTAATAATACAGCCCCACTTCAAGGAAAAAATCCAGTAGAAATCAGTCCATAACCCTGTTATTCAAGGTCTGTCGCTGGAAAAAGAACCAGAAAATTTGATACAACATAGACTGAATAGCAAAGCAGTTTAATTTTCCTATGTCTTATTCAGTTAATTTTAGGTGCTGGTTCGCTATTCGGTCTATTTGGACATTTGGACATCCATTTGGGCATTCCTTCATCAAAAATAAATAACTAAATAAAATAAATTGAGTAAATAAATATGTCCTGTTTTGTTTTGTATGTTAATTTCCACGTCTTTGTTAGTTCACTGGGTAATCTCGTTGTTCACGCCTCTTAAAATCATGAATTCGCATCATTATGCGTGGCCCACTTTAGCATATCAAATAGGCTTATTTTACAAGCTAATGAGTAGCATTGTGCTCATTTGGTCTTGGAGGCGCTGATCGCTGTTCTGGATCCTCTTATCACCTATTACCCTTTTAATAACGTGCACTAACTTCACTTGAGTAACACCGCTGCTGGTGTCTCTTGGCTATTAGCATGCGAGAAACCTGAGCCGCCACTTCCTCCGCATGCTGCCGTTCTCATCAGTGCTGGTGTTGGACTCCCTCTCTGTCAGTGAGAACTGGAGGTCATGTTGCTGTGCAGCGAGACTTGGTTGATGAAACACTGTTGAAACATGCAGGCACTGTTGTGTGCGAGCATGTGTGTGCTTGTATGTGTGTGTCTTTGTGTTTGTGTGTGTGTGTGTGTACCTCTGTCTCTTTCTGCATGTGTGTGTGTGTGTGTGTGTGTGTGTGTGTAGGGGGGATTGGAAGTACCACAGAATGTCACCACAGAATGTTAAATCTGTCTGGGGGGTGTTGTGGAGTTGGTTGGATTGCAGATAGGGAGAAAGAAGGGCCATCAGTTCATCTAGTTGTCAGTCCCTAGTGCCTAGGCCAGACAGGTGGGCAGACACTCTCTTCCCCCTCTCTATTTTACTTATTTATTTATTTGTTTATTTATTCCTCACCAGATGTGGGCAGTCAATTTCCCAGAATCCAATAAGCACAGTGGGTTGGCGGTTTGATGGCCGACTTCCTGCCTCCTGCCGAAATCACTTTATATGCGATTGTGTTCCTTTTGTTAATGCAAGGAACTTTCTTCAGCAGATGGACATGAACATGCCAAAGCTCTGTAGTCAATCATGACAAATGCAATGCAGCTTTCCCTCTCACTTTCTTCCATCCATCCATCCTTTCCTTCTTTTTTTCCCCTTTTTTCATTATTTCTCCATTTCTTTTACACTATGACATCTCTCTACTCTGGAGACACTTTGACATGTATTCAGCCACTGAATATACACAGACATTTAGTGATTTGTGTGCTTTAGAACTCCTCAGTTTTGCTGTCGTTACACTGCATTGGCACATTCCTTTGCTTTAAAATGGCGTTTAAAGTGTGTCTCCTACAGTGTACTACAGTGCACTATGCCCTATGCTGACCCCAACCACTCACACTGCAGCTCCCAGTGTAGACATTGTCAAACAGTAGGCCTAATGCAGTTAGAATGCTGCGTGGTAGACTGAATGGGTTTGGTAGCAAACTGTTTGCCTCAATGCTAAGTTTAGCAAGTGCATTGACAATATAACCTCCTCCAAGACCATCGCACCCCAAACAGAAACCGTGGATGACCGCAGGGGTGAGAGCACTACAGAAGGCCAGGAATACTGCCGAGGCGGGCAAAGTGCATTCATGCTCAGAAAATTCACAACCACATCACAGACACCAAAAACACACGCCGCCTATGGAAGGAAATACAAGCTATCACCAACTACAGACCAGCTCCACTCTCCTGTGATGGTGATGGCTTCCTCCTGAATCAGTTCTACTCAAGATTCGAAGAACAGATTGACATATTAGCAAGGAAAGACACCATTCCCCCCAACGTCCACTTCTGAAGTGTGGAACCCGTTGGCCAGACCTAAGATCAGGTTGTGTGCTGAGAGAATGTGCAAAACAACTGGCTGACATTGTGACTGATGTCTTCAACATCTCTCTGAGAACCACTGTTGTCCCTACTTGCTTCAAGACCACCACCATCACTCCTAACCCATGACTGTGCAGCTGCACACAACTCAAACCACATGATCAAATTTGCTGATGACACAACTGTGGTGGGTTTGATAAGCAGTGACAAGAAGGCCCTGTGCCAAGAGGAGTTGACAGCTCAGCAACTGATGCACTCACAACAGGCCAAAGAAATAATCATTGATTTCAGATGATCTCCAGGCAAGCACACCCCCTTGTCCATGGATGAGATTGTTTAAAGCACAAAGTTTCTGGGCGTTCATCATAGATGACCTCACAGGGACTCAGAACACCACAAAGAAAGCTCAGCAATGCCTCTGCTGAAGCTGCAGAAAGCTGCAGAAACCCACCTCCCCTCCCCCATCCTGACAACCTTCTACAGAGGGACTGAGTATCCTCAGCAGTGCCGTCACAGCGTGGTTTGGTAATTGCAGAACGAAAGGCCCTGCAGCAGAGTGTGAGGATGGCTGAAAAGATCACTGGGACTTCTCTTCCCTCCCTCTCTGACATCTACAACACTCTACGCCACTGTGTGTGCTAAGCCACAAACATTGACACACTCATACACTCTTCTCCTTACTGCCATCAGGTAGAAGGTACCACAGTATAACTGCCCACCCTTCCAGAATGTGGAAGAGCTTCTTCCCTCAAGCAGTCAGACTGTTGAACAAAACATGATGCAAATTATTTACACTGAACTGGAATGCACTCCTGCTCTTTTCTTTCTTTGCTGCTAAATTCTATATATTTACCTCCACTTCACTGTGAACCTAATGCAGTCAAAGTTCTGTTACAAGTCTACTTATGCCCTCTCTTTTGTTGCCTGTTGTCTGTCCTGTCCCTTGTCTGTATTAAATGCAGAAAGTAGTAACTGCACCATATATCTATAAAATTTGTGCACTAAATGTAGTCTAAGTGTGCGCTGAATGTACCATGTAGCTTGTCACATGTTTTTTGTATATACCTTAAATGTAACACTACTTGATCCTTGGTGAAATATTGTTTTGCCTCACTATATACAGTGTGTATGGTTGAAATGGCAATAAAACTCACTTGACTTGATATTTTTTTTCAGGATGGTGGATGACCTCCATCGACTGGTGAAGGCGGCTGAGATTGCCACCCCCTTCATCCTGGTGGGATCAGAACTGGGCTCCCTCAATGGCCGCTTCTATAGCCACATCCACCACATGTGAGTAACGCTTGCCATTCAATAACTTTGCATGGCTAGCAGACAGTTTCAACGATACACCCACTGCTGACCATAAGGAAAATACACATGGCTCAGAAGCCTGTAGAATAGTGTGGCTGGCGTGGAGAGTGATGTGCTTAGACTCTAAGACTAGGAATGTGACATCATAATTGTGACTATCCTATGACTATGGCTAGCATTGAGCTTGGGGACTCAAAACTCAACCACTCCAGTTATTACTCTCAAATATCTGCTACTACTATGGTAGATTAGCGCCCTTAATTTAATTTAATGTAGCTTGTTGAAGAAGGCTGTTGGCTGAGGAGTATTCTATTTTAAGATTAACCTCCAAAACTGTGGTTTATAGAGCCCACATATTTTTAGAGAGAGAGAGAGAGAATGACTAGTCAGGTTGGATTGTCAGTGCCTGAGTCTGTTCTGTGGCAATAGTTGAAAGGCCTGTGTGGAGTCCTCCTCTCCTTGCCTCCTGCCGTAAAGTCAGCCATCTAACAGCGAGCACTTTATAAAGTGGCTCCCTTGCTACTCGTATGTCTACCCACAAGCCCCTGCACCACCTCTGTGGCGATAGAGATGTGTGACCTAGACAGTAGAGTTATCGTAAGTCTTCACACTCAGGCGAGGGTTTAGAAGCCAGTGGAGTGCAGTTCTTCCCCTCCTTTCCACTTCTCCCCTCTTTCCTCCTCCTCTCTTCTCTCTATTCCTATCCTCTCCTCCTTTCTCTTCCCTCTTTCTCTTCCATCTTCTCTTTTCCACTCCTCCCCAAACTCCACTCTTCTCCAGTCCTCTCCTACCCACTCCACTCTACCTCTTTCTACTCCTCTCCTCATTAATGTGTGCTCCTCTCCCCTCCTGCCTCCTCCTTGTGCTCTCCTCCTTTCCTTCTCCTCTCCCCTCCTCGGTCTGCCAATAAAGCTGCTGGCCTCAGACTGAATGAGCAGAGACAGTGTGCTACCTGGAGAATAGAAAAGGCGCGTCTGATGGAGACCCTCAACTTCCTGGCATGTTGTCAGTGGGTCTGTGGGTGGCCAGTCTGATGGATGCCGTCGGCAACCCTGTCCACTCCTCTGTCCACCCCCCCTCTTACTGTCTGGCCATTTCAAATTAAAACTCCCCTACTTCTTCTTTCCTCTCTCTCTCTCTCTCTCTCAATCCCTCTCTCTCTCTCCCTCCATCTTGCACACTGCCTCTGTAACACTCCCTCTCTCCACAGGCAAGTGTCTGATCTGGTGTTGATCGATCCCATCCCAGAGGATGTCTTTGAGGAAGAACAGTGGCAGCAGTATTGGTGAGTCACTCCTGCCGGAGCAGACACACACACTTATACTTACTCATCTCTATCTCATACACTCACACACACACACACACACACACACACACACACACACACAACAATCACACAACCACACATCCACACTCAAAGCTAAGGTGCTGACATTTGTCACCACTAAAGCCATCAGTTCTGTCAAGGCTTGGTACCGGAGGGCAGGGATTCACTCATTAGTTTCAGAAAGAGCTTAATGCCTTCTCTCTTTTTACTACACACATACAGCTAATCACACACACAATCACACAATCAACCACACAGAGAGGGAGAGATTCATATTTACATACATACAGCATAAATGAGTACACCCCTTTGAAAAGTAACATTTTAAACAATATGTCCATGAAAACAAAAAAATATTTCCAAAAATTTTGCAGACAAAGTTTAATGTCACATCTGCGTAACATACAACACAAACGTTTGCTTAATAATATAACTTGGATTACATATTTTTCAATTTTACTCAAATTAGGGGGGAGCAAAAATGAATACACCCCCAACAAAACTACTGCATCTAGTATTTTGTATGACCACCATGATTTTTAATGACGGCATGGAGTGAACTAGTTGGCAACATTTTGCAACATCAATCTTTTTCCATTCTTCAATAATGACCCGTTTTAAAGACTGGATGTTGGATGGAGAGTGATGCTCCACTTCAGAATTCCCCATAGGTTCAGATCAGGTGACATGCTTGGCCACTGAATCACTCTCACCCTGTTCCTCTTCAGAAAGCCAACAGTGGCCTTAGATGTGTGTTTAGGATCATTGTCATGTTGGAAAAGTGCACCACGACCAAGTGCACAGAGTGATGGTAGCATTTTCTTTTTCAGTATTGAGCAATACATCTCTGAATTCATGATGCCATCAATGAAATGCAGCTCCCAACACCAGCAGCACTCATGCAACCCCACACTGCCACCACTGTGCTTCACTGTAGGCACCATGCATTTTTCTTTGTATTCCTCACCTTTGCGACGCCATGCAGTCATGTCACGAAGCCATCAGTTCCAAAAACATTAATTTTGATTTTGATTCATTTTGATTTTGATCTCATCACTCATCAGCCCTCATCTTTGTCAGCATGGGCCCTGGCAAACTCTAGGCGGGTTTGTTTGTGCCTGGGCTTTAGGAGAGGCTTCTTTCGTGGGCGGCATCCATGGATGCAATTCCTCTGCAGTGTACGACGTATTGTGTCACGGGAAATAGTCACCCCCGTTTGGCTTTCTACGTTCCTGTCAAGGTGTTAACTTCCGTGGACGACCAGGACGTCTCTGTGACATGGAGCAGTTCCATTTTTCTTACCACTTACCACTGTACCACTTTTGCTACAGTATTCTGACTAATAAGTAAAGCTTGGCTGATCTTCTTGTAGCCTTTACCTCTCTGAGTGAGGAAATCATTTTCTTGTGTCATTTCTCTTCCATGTGGTGCCATTGCTGACAGCATGGAATGGGGGAGGGGTTTTCTTAGAGTAACACCCTTTTATAGTCAACTATCTGCTGGACTAATTGAATAATTAGACTCACCTGTGGTTGAATTCTTGGTAAATCAGACATTTGTAGTCTAAAATCTTGCTTTGCCCTGAGGCTATTAGTGGGGTGGGCTCATTTTTGCTCCCCCCTAATTTGAGTAAAATTGAAAAATATGTAATCTAAGTTATATTATTATGCAGACTTTTGTGTTGTATGTTACGCAGATGTGATATTAAACTTAGTCTGCGAAAATTTTGGAAATATTTTTTGTTTTCATGGACATATTGGTTAAACTGTTACTTTTCAACATTTAATTTAATATACAGTCATAAAATTATTCCAGGTTTGTAAAGGAGTTGGGCCTAGATAGATAAAAAAGACAAATGATTTAAAAAGATTAAAAAAATATATATTCCAGGTTTTGCAAAAGAGAGGACTTGGGCCTAGATAGATAAAAAAGTCAAGTGATTCAAAAAGAATTCAGATTAAAATTCAATTAAAAAAAAGAGAAAACATATTTCTCCATGAGTCAGAGAGGAGGCTGTGTCCAATTACCCAGTGATAAATGGGCTCTTGCCCCTGTGTGAGCTCCACTACAGTGGACTCGCAATCCAGTTACCGTGCCCAAGTGGAATAAATATTTTTTTACAAATGAACTTACAACTGGAATCTATGCTAATGCCTTTTTTAGAGGCTGTTTTATTACTTAACGACAGGCTGTGGTGATACTTTAGAGTGTTCATGGACCTCTCTGGTGGCCTGTAAGAAATTGGATTTATGGCGGCGTTAATACTGGAATGATGAGGGGTGGATGTTGAGTGCAGTGGCCTGTGGGTCTCGTGTAGCCGTGATGGGAGATGGAGAGGTCCAAATGACGGCACGAGAAAGCTGTTCTCATACGGCTTACTTGTGTGTGTGGTAGAACAGGTCACTGAGAGCTGAACTGAACCCAGCTTTGCAGATGATGATGGGTGTAACAAGTGTGGCATTATTCAGATGCAGTATATAGCTTTTTGCTTTTGCCCTTTGTTTTTGGCTTTAGAGTGGTTGATACTCATGATGCTCATGCGAGTGAAGGCATGTGCAAATACGCACATGCACGGCACTTCTGCCTTAAACCTAGTGTTTTTTCACCTCAGTGGAGGAAGTTATTTTTTTCCTTCCTGTCAGAAACTGAGGAATTTTCCAGAAAAGACCACAGCCTGCATTTCAGTACCTTTCCATCTGCATTTCAGTACCTTTCCTAATGGCCCTCTCCTCCTATTCCCCCTTCTTCCTCTCTGCCTGTGTGTGACTGTAGGCCATCAGCCACAGTAATAATCACTCTAGGTCTCCCTTCCCTCCTTTTTGTGCCATACTTGGTGGGTTAGACAGAAGTGGTAGTACTGGTAGACACTAGTGGGTATGTGTGTGTGTTTGTGTATTTGTAAATGTTGGTTTGTTTGTTTGTTTGTTTGTTTGTATTCTCTGCCCTTGGGTACATGTGGAAGTGCTTATATCGGAAGTTGTTTTTTTGTGCTTTAGCCTGTGTGGTTTGTACGTATGTGGTTGTGTGTGTGTGTGTGTGTGTGTGTGTGTGTGTGTTTGTGTGTGTGTGTGTAGGTCCATGCACCTGAGCAGGCACAAATGCCATATCAGGGCCATGCGAGGGCTGGTGGATTTACACATCAAAGGACCTCATTCAGCCTGGTTCCCTCCCAAATTACTTCTGTTCCTGCCGACATATCAGGCAGCTCCCCATTCCGGTTGCGGCCCCCTGCTCTCTTTCACGCAGCCATGAAGTAAAATAATAAAATTTAATGTAATTCAATAATATAATATTATATTTTCATTACACATCATAGTTTCAGTACTGATGTGACATGTTTGTCAATAGCATCATCAAACAGTGTAGCATTAGAGGGTCTAGGGGTTTTCTGATCTAAAATGCAGTCACACTTTCACTTGAAACTGCTTAAAACTGGTGCTCTTCATTTTGCACTGGCCCTTGACGGCTTAGATTTTTCAGTATGTGAAAAAAAAGTTTGGCCACCCCTAGTGTAGGGTGTGTGTGCATGTGTGTGTGTGTGTTGGGGTGTATACACTCTGTACCCAACCCCCCCAGTGGCTGCTTTAGCATGCTTTTGCCCAATGTGCTAATCTGTTGATCTATCTCTAGCTTCTCTTTCCTGATCAGGTTACATGCTACATGCTAGGCTCCTTGGCTAACTGGGCTCCAGGCTAGCTGTGCTAGCGACATAGTGGCCTTGGCTTTTGCTAATAGGAAAGACAACATGATTTTCGTGACACAGAATTATCAATGGAATTTCTGTAATGGGATTGTCTTGGACTTCCTAACTGTAAGACTGTTTTTTTTTTGTCTACTTGAAATATGAGTAGATAGAAATAAAGAAGTACAAATTATCATTGACAGCTAAAGCTCCTAAACACAGCTAAAGCTCCTGAAAGATGTTGCTGTTGACTTTGTTGCTGTTGCTAAAGCTGTAGTGACACGTCTCTTCCTGTCTGATACACCATCAACTCTTAAATTCAGCTTGTCCTTCTTGAGCCCCTGCTGTCTGCAGCCTGTTTGAAATGTTTCCATCAGACAAAGTATCAGATCTCAGAATCTGAATGGGCTCTGGGAGGCAGCTCTGTGGGTGGTTTTATGTCACACACACGCACACACACTCTTACACTCATTCATAGTTGTGTGAGTCTATTTGTTTAAGCCTGTTTATTAGCTGTTCATACTAGTGTAATGTTTGAATGCAAAGACCTGTGTGTGTACTGTATGCAGACCTGTGTGTGTGTGTGTGTGTGTGTGTGTGTGTGTGTGTGTGTGTGTGTGTGTGTGTGTGTTCATTTGCGAGCGTGAGTGTGAAGTGGTTGTGGCTAAGGGCTATGACTTCAGAGGAGACAAATAGAAATGGTCCCAACAGGGATATGGTTGGCTCTAATGGGCTTGTCCTCCCAGTGTCCAGCGCCCTGATTGGTTCAGAACACTGGCCGAGCAGTCCATTGGTGAAGCCAAATCAGTACTACCCTGCCGAGTGGTGCACAAAGGGCAGATGGACACCAGTCAGAGAGAGACACTGAGGAACTGATATTGTGTGCTTAGTTGTGCTTTAGTTATTTAGTTTATTTGTTGCAGGGACCATGTACTAGAGAGAGACTTGGAAAGAGAGAAGATGCTTTGAACCATATTGTTTTCTGAGTTGTCGCCTTCAGCATACAGATTGTTGGTCAGGATTGAATTGATTCACCACTTGCTTTTTAGTAGTGGGGTGCACAAATGATTGTAACTTCCTGTCAAAAAAGGCCTCTCCTGTTTTTGAGGTGTACTTTCATGGCTTTAATACATAGATAAGGAATAAATAGAGAGAGAGAGAGAGAGTAGTATCAGAATCAGAGAGCTTGGGACAGAACTGACTTTGGCCTAGAATTGAGTTATGCCACCAGTGGAATGCCGATGCTAACACTGAATCACAGCTCCCCCTGTAGGCCATCTTTCTCTTAGCCGGTGTAATTGCACAGCAACTGACAGAGACCTGCTGATTATTCAAGAGGGCCTTTAAAGGTAGGCTGCTGGGAGATAGTCATTTTTTTCTTCATTCACTTCTCTCCCAGAGGGCAAGGTGTCTGAGTTTCCTACAGGCACTGGACACTATTCCAACCACCCTTCTACAGGCCATAGCCCCTACCATTGTGGCAGCAGCCACATAAGTAGCCAATGCTTCACTAACTATGGGTACACTTCTCACCACCTACAAACAAGCACAGGTAATGCTACTGCTCAAAAAGCCCTCTCTCACTTCCACTCAAGTGGAGATCTACAAGCCTGTCTTTCTTCTTCCTTTCCTCTCTAAAACTATTGAACGAACAGTTTTCAAACAGGTCAGAGAATTTCTTTCTCAGCATAACCTCCTTCATTCTATCAATCAGGTTTCAAAAGTGGCGACTCAACTGAAACGGCGCATCTGTCTGTGAACGAAGCCTTAAAAGAAGCCAGAATGGCAGGTCAATCCTGAGTAGTCATCCTACTTGACAGTATTTGATACGGTCAACCACTGTATCCTACTGGACAAACTGACAAACATGGGCATCATTAGCAAAGCGCACTCCTGGTTTGATTCCTATCTCACTGGGCGGCCTTTCAATGCATCATGGCTTGGGCAAACATCTGCGCTACGCTGCCTCACCACAGGGGTGCCCCAAGGCTCTGTGCTGAGACCCCTACTCTTTGTCATGTAGATCACCTCACTGGGTCCAGTTATCCACTCCCATGGCTTCTCCTGTCACTGCTATGCAGATGATACCCAGCTCTATCTATCCTTTCCTCCCGATGACTCCATAATGTCATCACGAATCTCTGACTGTCTTTCTGACATATCTGCATGGATGAAAGAACATGACCACCACAATTAAACCTTTCCAAAACTGAACTGCTGGTCCTCCCAGCCAAGTGAACCATACATCAGAACATCAGCATTATGATTGACTCTACCTGTTGCTCCCACCAAGGTTGAAAGAAACCTGGGTGTCATGATTGACGACCAGCTTACCTTTGCTGATCATGTTGCCTCTGTAGCTCGGTTGTGCTGTTTTTCTCTATGTAACATAAGGAAGATCAGGCCATACCTAACCCAACATGCAACTCAGCTCCTGGTACAGACCTTGGTTATCTCCCGCAGGGTGAATGATGGATCTGCTCCCATCTACCTTAACACCCTCTTAAAGCCCTATGTAAGCCCCTGGCCACTTCGCTCCTCCAAGGAACGTTGTCTAGCAAGGCCAACACCTCACACAACTCCACGCTGGTGGAATGACTTTCCAAGTGCTACCAGAGCAACGGATAATCCCTCCACCTTTTAAGAAATTCTTGAAGAATCAGCTCTTCCAAGTATACCTTCTGGCTTAAAACTTCTGAATACCTGGAATGCACTTACAAGCATCTCCTACTTTCTCTCTCTTCTGCACTTTCATCATACTCCTGCAATTTCATCTCCTGCCAATTTCATGTTTGCAAGTTGCACTGTTAGTAAGGTTTTAATTGTGCTGTAGCTTGAATGTTTATCCTCTTTTCATAAGTCACTTTGAATGAAAGTATTTTACAGGTGGGTTGATGTTTTGATGTGAGCATTGCTGGAGGGTTGTACTGGGAAGGGGTGGGGATAGTTTCTTGACTGGTGAAAAAGCTTATGACAGCTGAAGGTGTTCCTGCTGGGGGAGGGAGCTGCTGCTTGGCTAATCTCAACTTGATGTGGGGTAATGAGGTGGTGTGTGTGTTTTTTTGTGCAGACTTGTAAGTAAACATGTCTGTTGATTGTTGTATTGATGGTCAGGGTGTGTAATGATAGACAACTGCCTACTGCTGTGCATGCAGTTGGATTAAACGCAGCAGCCAAATCGCACAAACCAGGTGTCAGGCAATCCAGACAGACACACCCACACACACCCACACACACACACACACACACACACACACACACTGTCCACTCCAGGAATTGTGATGAGCTACACAGACATGTCTCAAGGAGTGCTAGATATGATTGGCGCACTGTGTGTGTGTGTGTGTGTGGGGGGGGATTTGGAAATCAGGCATGGGCATAAGCACTGAGCTACTACATTGGTTGCTTTCTCATTCATTCATTCATTCATTCATAATTGATCATTTCCAATTTCTAATTTCAAAATTCGCAGGGCTGCTAAAGAACCTGTTATTTTCATTAACAAGTAGGTTGGAAAGAGAAGGTGTGTGTGTGTGTGTGTGTATGAGAGAAAGAGATGGGCAGGCAAACAGAAAAAAAAGAATTCAGAAAGAGGTCAGAATTCCCAATGTGGCTTTATATGATGGGGCCCTGATATTGATGATGCCTTACTGACACCAAGTGGTCAGAAAGAGAATTGCACCATGGGCTCTTAAAAAAATCTGGTGAGGTTATGCAGCTCTCACTTCCAGGAAAGTGGTGTTGTAATAGTAATTGTAGTATGTAATAATAGAGTAATAGATGAGTAATAGATTGTATTTAATTATAGTCCGTATCAAGGATCTTTGGTCAGTATGACCCAACACTGGAGGGCTTCTCTCAGCACTGTGTATCAAATAGATAGATTGATAGATAGATAAATACTTGATTCATCCTCATGGAAACTGAAGCATCCAGAAGCTTATGTGAAACACACACAGACACATATACAGAAGTGAAAACTACACACAAAAACAGTTGTAAGATGATTAGAGTTACTAGGCAGCTCATATCTCATGTGAGTGAGACTACTAATGTGCTAATGGTATGCTAATGTGTATGTATGTGTGTGCAGCCTCTGTCTGTGTGTGTTTGTGCCTGTCTGTAGCTCAGACTAGGTCTATTAGCATGTGGCTGTTTGAGGTCATGTTGTGTTGTCTGCGGTGGCAGGCAGGTGAGGCCTCACCAAGCCCCCAACCCACCCCCCCCCCCCCACAACACACACAGACAACACACACAGACACACACACACATGGTTGTCCCCCCCCCCCCCCCCCTAATGAGCTGCTCATCCCGAGGAGCCCTTATCGTGCCTGGAGCGGCAGCATTCCGACAGTGGATTGAGCGGCGCTCCGAACAAAAGCAACAGAGCAGCGTCCATTCAGCCTGCACTAATCCAGATGGGAAAGTCAAAGAGCAGAAAGTCCAGGGGCCTAAACTCATTTCCACACTCGCACTCATTTAGATATTTCCCTCGTTTTCTTAACGGGCCCATGCAAAAGAGAGAGAGAGGGAGGAGTGGGTTAGGAGAGAGAGATGGAGAGAGAGAGAGAGAGAGAAATAGGGAGAGATGGGGGAAAGCAAGTGGAGCTGCTCTGAAAATGACCAGCATTGGTAATATGTTTTTTTTCTCTCTCTATTTTTCAGTCTCTCTCTCTTTCTGTCTCTCTGTCTCTCTCTCTTCATCTACCCCTTGTGTTATCTGTTTAATTCATCCCACCAATCTTGGCTGTCTTTGCCTTGCTAAATTTTCCTTTGACACGCATGCCTTGCCGCACATAATCCTCACCCTCCGGGCCGAATTAAAGATGGAGAAAGAGAAGCGCAGAATAGGACAGGTGGCGAGAGAAAGAGAGAGAGAGGGAGGGAGGGAGAGAATGAGTGAAAGAGAGGGAGCAGAGGAGGGAGAGAGAGGGGAAAAAACCTTGAAATAAATGTCAATGCCACAGGACTGATTCAGCTTGGAAATCAGACTTGGTACAACTAGATACACACTGGGCATATACTTTTTTTCCCTGTTACTGTGTGGGGGAGAAAGTGTGTGTGTGTATATGTGTCGGAGAGAGCAAAGGTGGTGTGTGAGGGGGGAACTGTGTGTGTCGGGGAGTTGGGAAATCGGGGTGGGGAAGAGGTGGACCGCTGACAGGTGAAAAGGTGTCAGGGACGAGTGGGTCCCCAAACAGGAGAAGGAAATTGGAGTGGGGAAATGACTTTTTTTTTTTTCCTCAGCGAGCTGGGCAGTGGGCTCGCAGGAGCAGATGAGTGTCAGAAATGTCAGTAACGTCAGTCTCCTTAAAGTTTGATTTAACCCCCTCCCCCCATGACTTTCCTCTCAACACACACACACACACACACACACACACACACACGTACACTATGTGTGGAGCATAGGGGGGGAAAGTCATGACCCCCACTAGGAGGGAGATGAGAGGGTGCTGGGGTGGGGGTGAGGACGGAGGGTGCAACGGACAGTCTGATTTTCTTATAGCACTCCAGGGCACAATTTTGTTGCAGTGACATGGTGACTTATGAGGAAACTTTCTCTCCTTCAAAGGGTCAGGGGAATAAAGTTCAGAGTCTGCCGCTAGACTAGAGAGAGTTTCCTGCCAGTATTGATACTTTGTCATCAGCATACATTCCTAGTATTCTCCCCTGATGTCAGACTGGGGATCAAATAAGCAAATCAATATCAGAGGAGTGGCGGCATGCTAAAAGGTTTGTGTGTATGTACATATGCACTCATACGTGTGTGTGTCTGTGTATGTGTCTGTGTGTGTGTATGTGTAGAGGGGGGCTGGGGGGTTGGGGACTGCCTATTGGTTTGGCTCTGTAGTCTGAGACCAGCCAATTCATAGCACCAGTGAACTGAAACCGATGGGGCCTCTTGAGTTACAAAAAAACGCCCTACACCCCCTCCTCCAGCCGACCCCCTAATTCCTCTCTAATGCTCAGCGCGGTGCTTCAAGGCTCATTTTTTAGGCAAATGTCTTCCAGGCAAAGCTTTGGGAAGGAGGCTTTAGGGGTGGGGGCGCATGGGGAGGGTCTTTGCTGAAAAGATGAACTGACGTGTACTGATCAGGACTCACAGGGACAAAGTGAATAGGATGATGCATTATGTGTAATGAGGAGAGAGGACAGAGAGAATCTCACCTGGGAAGGGTGGTGGGGCTTGGGGGAGGTAAGGGGGGTGGGTTGGTGTCGGGTGGCGGCTTTATCCCCTCTCAACCTTGGAGTAGACTCTTCGAAGGTCATCCTTAGACAACACAACTCTCCTCAGTCAGTACGTTTACATGCACTTACTAAGAGACTAAGAGAGTAGTCTGATTTATGTCTTAATCGGACCAGAGTCCTTTGTAGGAATTTACATGCGCAGCTAGAATAGATCTATTGACCTGAACTATATCCAACTCCACTATATAGGTGTTCATGTCCGCCGTCATATACATTACGCCTACTTGTGCATGCTGTGCAACGTAACTTCCTCCAAACACCAAGTTGACAGAGGATTTTTGACAGCCAAGGCATTGCTTCCTCTAACTAATTTAAGCTAGTTTAAGAAATAAATCAACAGAATGCCCTATTCAACAGTAGGCTAGCCTAACAGAATATTAGCAGCCTATTTATTTGCACTGTGTTATTGACGACTTTAAAGACGAAGGCGAAGTGTGCGGCTGTAATCTATTATTTAAATCTATTATTAATGTTTTTCCAAGCCAGCACCTTGTGACTGCAACCCTGTTTTTCTTTATTTGGTTGGTCTTAACCAACGAACCTACCACATTGTTTCAGGACGGCAGTGGTCTCAAAAAGAACGCATATGTTCAGACTCATGGCAGGGAATATTTTATTCCTCAAAGCACAGGCTAGAGCCTAACCAAATGTCTCATTGTTTCCTGTTGCCGATACCTTAATTCACACAATCTGTACAAGGCCTGTAACAATGTAAATCCTAAGAAAATATTATATGAGGAGTTCAGATGCAAAACCCTGCATTTCTAATATGCAAAAATTTTGTTGTTTTAATTAGTTCCAAGTAATCTATAAAACTGCAATTTGAATGTTATCAAGTAAAAACAAATCATATATCATATATGATGGTTATACAGGCTTGTGAACTTCGCTAAAGGAAGTAGCCTAATATGATACACATACAGAGAAGTATTTATCTTGGACATACAATGGTTGATATGTTTTCATTTACTTAAAGAAGAAATCTGGTGTAACTAATTCCATATGGATGTCGTTTGAGTAATGAGCTATTTGCCATTTACCATGTTGTTTGAGGTCACAAAGAGCTGTCTGTAGGAAAAAGAATGAGAACATTTGATACAGCATAGACCAGATAACAACACAGCAGATAATGTTAACTAAATGGGGCATAGGAAAATGAAACTGAAAATGAGTTTCTGGGTCTCCTTCAGTTAGTGTTATTTGCCGGCTCACTATTCAGTCTATGTTGTATCAAACTTTCTCATTCTTTTTCTTACTGACAACATGCAGTGACCTAGAACAACAGGGCTAGGGATTCATTCACAACAGATTTCAAAGATACAAATGGCATTAATTGATGGCGCTCATCTGTGCTCCTCACCGTGAATATACTGCCTATAGTTTTTTTTTTTTTTTTTTTTGTTCCTGGCTTGAAGATTTACTTAAAATGTTCAGAAATCTACTATGATCAAAGGGTCACCAGGTCTCCCTTCACATGATGATCTGGATCTAAAACAGGGTTGATGATCCAGGGTTTGAGCCATCAAGGCTTTTGTGTCCATTCCAGGTGTTACTTTTTCATGTCATCCACTTCCTCATATCTGCTAGAGCTGGACTATCTGTTAAAGCCTTATATAGTTGGAAGTGGAGTCGTGGCGTTTGATTGACTGCTCCACAATATCTCACTGTTTGTTGAAATGCTCTGCTATAAGTTCACCATTGCTCCTTCCTACATGACTTACATGGTTCTTACACTATTCCATTTGGACAGATGAGAATCATACTGTATATGTTATCAACATGACTTTTGCGGAAGGAGACAAAGACATGCCTTACGCTGTCTAAAGCTGACTCCACATTACATGACTTTTAAACTTTAACTTAAAGATTTTAAAGTTGGGACCACACCACACACATAACGAGAATCTTAGCCGATAACCGATATCAACCGATATCTTAACCAATTTCATTGTGAATGATTGATGAGGATTTCATTGCTGGAAGTAATACGAAGACTAATCTGTGGTGTTTAACGACTAGTGTCAGAATTTGTTTGATTATGTACAGTATTTTTATTAAGCTTGTGTTTGTTGTGTGTGTCTGTGTGTGTGTGTTTGTTGTGTGTAGGTACTCTCAGCTGGTGCCCTCGCTGCAGATGCTGCAGTTTGCGGCGGCAGCGGGTCTGAGTCGGGTGATGATTATCCTGGGCCTGATGAAGCCAGTGTTGTATGAGCACCACACACCTGAGGAGCTGCACCAGAGACAGGTAGGACCACGGTACCAGAGAGGCAAAAAGCGGAGCGAGAGATGCAAACATTTGTTAAGTTCCGTGTTCTGTTTTCTCAAAGGGGAGGAGAATCCCCCTTTATGCAGGCCAGAGACGAGCTCTCATATGATGATGCAGAGGATAATTAAAAAGTTTATATTGTGATGTTTTCTGACACGCCCACTAATATAGACTGGAACTATTTTCGTTTCCTCTCATTGTAATGTCTTACCTTGCTCTATCTTGGTCAGTATTCAGTAATCTTTGACAGCACTGCACTGACTACCGCACATAAGACAGTAGACACCATGGGCCAGATTGCTTCTCCTCCCATTGTTTGTGCTGCCCCCCTTCTCTCCTGACCTTCCCATATCTACATATGCATAAGTATGAAATGTTTAATCTGTGCTGTCATTGGGTTTGTGCTCTGTTACATAACATGCAATGTTAGGAAGGCACACTTTACATCTGAATAATTTCTTTGTACATCTGGCCCTGAGTGCTTAGTCTCCATTACGATGTATATAGTAGTTAGGTTCAGTTAATCTCTTTCCTCATTTCTGATTGGGAGAGATTACATTTGAAAAAGATGATATCCTAGGACATTTCTGAACAGTTACTAAATATATTAACATCTGCATGTATTTTCACTGCTTCATGTGAAGTACAGTAACAAGCCAGAGGAGTACAGTATTTGCTAGAGCATAAAAAGGTATGCCAACACTAATGGAGATTTACCATTTCTATAGAGACAGAGCAGCACAGAGTAAGTGTACGTTCACACCAAGAGCTACTAAAGTTGTTAAATTGCCCAAAGTAATTCACTTTCTGTTTCTATACCAAAGCAACAACAGCGACACAGATATTAGCATATAGCGTATAGATAGTAGCAAAGTTTTATGAGCGACAAAAGACATTTTACAGGTTTAGTAGCTCTTGGTGTAAATGCACAGCAGCACAGCAAATTCAATTTGCTATTGATTTCTGGAGAGACAAAAAAGATCATGGAAATCAACTCCAGATGCAACAAGCACTCTTAATCACCCACAGTGGATGTGGCCTTGATCACTTGATCATATTTTGGATACATGTCGCTGATTGTCTGTTATACAAGTGACAGTATAAGTAACAGTAATATATCCACCCCGGGCATTTGTATTGTAGCTCCAGAGGTGTAGACTCTGAGAAAGACATGGTGGAAATGGAGGGGGTGGGGTGGGGGTTGAGTCCCCACTCTCAGTCCCCTGGAGATCAATTACTGGGATCGAGACAATTTGGTTCACTTGCTGTAGAGGGAGTGATCGAGAAGAACAAGTACGGACATCGCCCAGACTATCAGTCCCATTAACTTGATCTAAAGGACAAGTGTGGATGGCTGGAGGAACAGAAAAGGCTGTGTGTGTGTGAGAGAGAGAGTGAGTGTGTGTGAGAGTGTGTGAGAAAGAGAGTGTGTGTGTGTGTGAGGGAGTGAGTGTGTGTGTGAGACTGAGTGTGTGTGTGTGTATGAGTGTGTGTGAGAGAGAGAAAGAGAGAAGTGGTCCTCGCTCTATTTCTGTTCTCTTTGTGCCATGACCACACGGTGGTGCTGTTGTGTGTGTATTGTCATAGTGTTCAGCTAATGGACACACAGAGAGAGAGAGAGAAGAAGAAAGATAGAGCAAGAGAATGGTCTGCCTCTGCAGAGTGATTAGTCGAAGGACAAAATAAAACGCTTTAAGCAACAGTATGTTTGACACATCTCCCTGGACAAAGAACCAATGCTTATGTGAGACACTCCTTCTTCATACAGATTAAATGTGCACTCGTCCATTGGCACCTGCTTTTCTCTTCTTCTTCCGTCCCCTTCCTCTTCCACCTCCTCCTCCTCCTCTCCCTCTTCTCCTCTTCCGCTTCCTTCTCCCTTCTCCCCTCATTTCCTTCCTTTTTTCCCTCTTCAGTCAACTTTTTTTTTCTCAGAAGTCGCTCAGGTCTGGACCCCCAGACGCGGCGGCCCGTGGTCAGATAACTGTCCGCACCCGCCACTCCAGTTCCACCCAATTTCACGCACGTTAGCGGAGCGGCCGGCGAATATGCAAATTGTCCGTTAGGGTTTTGTGCCGCTTCTTTGGCCTTCCAGAGACGAGCAGCTTCCCCATTTGCCACCCGAAATCACCGTGCGACCACAGCCATCGCACCCCACCCCACCCCCCCCGTCCCCATCCCACCCAAGACCCACTCACTCATCACCACAACCACCTCTGCCACTTTGAGAAGGCAGGACGGATTGAAGTGAAATTGTTGTTGATTATTTGTGGCTGAGTTAAATGTAATTAATCTGAACGTTCACCTCCAGAGGGAGTGTAGACGAGGAGGTGAATTTTTTATTTTTTTAAATATATATATAATTTTCTATCTTCAGGCATGGTGTATAAATGGCCAAGTCATTTGAGGAGGCGTGTGTTTGCAATTAACCACCTCATCAGAGTTCCTCGTTAGCGTGGCGGCTCATTATGAAGACCGTGGAGCCAGTTTGAGTGGGGTGGAATGTCATTTCTGTTGACCACTAAAATAAAAACCCACATGTACACACATGCACACACACAACACACTAGTGAAAGAACTCGCCACACATTGCATTCTGACCTGTCCGTATACTTACTAGTGGATGAAAGTTAACAACGGACACTCACACATACGTAGGCACACACACATATACACACATTCTGGTTTTTCAGTGCATGTTTGAGGGTGGGTGTAGTCGGTTGGTTGTAGTGGGGGTTGGGGTGCTTAGAAAGGGTGAGGGGGAAAAAAGCAATCAACTGATGGCTAATGGCGACACAAGCCTTTTATGTAGATGAGAGGGGTTCCTGTCGCTTCTTTAATTCGGCCTGCTTTGGCAGCTGCGGTGGGGTGGGAGAGGGAGAGGGGGTGTCACTCCTCATGAGGGTGGCCGCACCCTTTTAATTGACTCTGCTGTTAACACGACACAGTCAAGTGCCTGCGCTTTCATTTGGGGTCCTGGGAGGGGCTGCTTGTGGCTGGCTGGCAGGAATTTGGGGGTCCGTGTCTGTGTGTGTGTATGTGTGTGTGTGTGTGTACACATACACATGCTCAATATGTTCACAGTTTTGTCTTGATACTCAGGTGATGTCTCACCATTTCTTTCCAAGCCTTACAATGAAGGCTGAACTTGAGGTGCATGTGTGCTTATCTAATAGGGGGAAACAGGGAGAGAGAATTGTTTACTCAAATTCATTGACTCCAGGGTGATGGTTCATGCTCCATGCCCCATCATTTAAATGCATGGACCGTCTGTTTTCTTTTTGTGGTTTACCTGCTTCCTCGTCCTTTTCCTCATTCTGATTCTCTGTTCTCTGTGTGTTAAATGTGCTTTTCAGACACAGTTTGTGCAAGATGACTGTGTTGATAAAGCTAGTTGCAGGCATGTATTTGAGACTACAATTTCACATTATTAGCCATGGAGCAGAAGAATTGGTCAGTAATTAGAAATAATGTTATGTTTTTGTTGCAGTCTCCATTCTCACCTCCACCACCATCCACTGAATTCAGCTTTATACGAGTTCCTTACTCTATTGCATTTGCCTAAGATGAAAAATTATTATATTGATTATCTGAGTCACAGGTATTCTCTGAGACAAGTGCAAGTAAGAAAGATATGCCTGGAGTGTGTAGCATAAAGTGACATGCTGTTTCTGAAATGGCATACTGCTCTATATTGCATAAGACAGTAGTTGAGAAGTGTCATTTTGTATCCAGGGTTTCTGCAGGGTCTTAAAAAGTCTAAAATTTAAAAATATTAATTTAAGATCTTAAAAAGGTCTCAAATAAAATGAAATATTGTGCAGTATATCTGAAATGCATTTAGTTTAGGTCCAAACATGGTCTGAGTTATGAATTGGTACTGCAGATGGACCAGTGCAATGAATTTCATGTGGACCTTGCCACTGTTACTTGAAGTGTGTCTTCTATTTAAGGGGAAGTGGACTTTTTTTTCCATGTGAAGGTGGTAGTTTTACTTGATCACTTGATGAAAACTATATGCTATGGACATAGAATCCATACATTTCACTTAAAATCCCACAAACCTGTGCAAATTTCTTGCTGGAAAGGGCTGCACATTGGTCTTAAATTTCAATCACAACGGTCATAAAAAGGTCTTGAAAAGTCCTAAATTTAAGTTGTTGGAACCTGCAGAAACCCTGGGATCAAGAGAATGTGTGCTCATTGACTTAATTGTTCAGAGATGGCTCTGTTTGTAAAATTAAACAATAAAAAAAGATCTAACAATGGTGCATCTTAGGTCATGCAGTGGTACAGCAGTGTGCCATTTTGGAAACAGCAACAGACTCCTCTGATGTCTCTGCATATCTCTTTTTCTCTCTCAAAGAAGCTTTATTGGCATGACTCAGTGCAGTGCTGCCAAAGCATACAGTAATACAAACAGAAACAATGTCTGTCTGAGGTGAATCAAAACGAAGAGAAGAAATTAAGTGTTAAACCTTAATCTTATTTTATGATAATCTTAAACTTAGTTATCAATTTATTCCTCTCTCTCTCTCTGTCTCTGTCTTTATTAGAAGTACCTTCTGAGTAACCCTGCCCATCAGAGCGGTGCGGTGGATGAGCACTTCTTCCTGAATGAGAGCGCCTCGCAAGTCAGGTGAGTTTAGAGAGGTCACATGAGCGAGCGCCACACCATAACTCTTGCCAGTCTAGTGGCCCATGACTCAGCCCTCTCTCTACCACAGTATTTCTGCTGGGTTTATTCCGTAGTAGTCCTGAAGGCCCCCAGAGGCTGCCATGTTGTGTGTAGGGGTGGAACTCCAGAACCAGGAATCGAGTAGAACCCTTAATAGAATGCTTCAATTCAATGGAATCGTATCCCTCTGACATGATCAATTCTTCTTATTGATTCTTCCATGTTTTTTAGACCCTGGTCAGTGAATGCATAGTTGAGATAGATAATATGGTCTATGTGTTTTCCCTCATTCTAGGAGTTGCTATAGTCTCCCTAGTAGTATACTACTGATTGCTGATACTGAAACCCTGTGTAGACCACCATCTAAACAGTAAGCAATTGAGAAAGAATTGGACTGATAAGCAGAATCGACAATGCCATTTATATTGATAAAATCCTATCAGTTCCCACCCCTAGATGTGTGTGACCTCTCTTGTATTTCTGTTGGGTTTGTGGTTTAGTAGCACTGGAGGCCCCAGAGGTTGGGATGATGTATGTTTGTGTGACCTCTTTCGTTCTCTCAGGGAGATCTCCAAGTTTAAGCCCCTCTCCTCCAAGACTTCGGTGAGTGTGATCACAGGAGACACATATGACGACGAGCTGCCTGCCCACCTCAACCAGGTGAGCAAGTGTTTCACCTGTGTCTCATATACCTTCTCTCTTGTCTTCTTTTTTTCTCTACATCCCTCTTTCTCCCATATTCTTCTTTCATATCTCAAATCTTACTCTTCTCCCTGTGAGGTAAGTTTTATTTCTTCTTTACACACTAGGGTACTCATTGGAATCTTCAACTGTATTATGGACCCCCCCCCCTCCACTCACACACACACACACACACACACTCACAGCTGTAATCTTCAGCCTTCAGCAATCTTCCTTTGATCCTCATTCGTCTTCACTCGCTCATTGCTCTCTTTCTTTGGTCTACACTCACGTTAGATTTGATCATAGTTCAGAAAAGATAAGTTCACACGCTACTAGAGATGGGAAAGATGGAATTCATGCTGCCTCTATTTAAGTAATGAACAAGAACAGTACAATAGAGACATGTTTCAAATCGTTCCTACTCCTTGTGTCTTACTGTGTGTATCTTCCCCATCACACTGTAATTGTGTTTTTTTTCCCCAAATGTCCTACTCCAAAATTCACCCTGCATCCCTCTGGTGGTGGTGATGGTTTGTGTGTGTGTGTGTGTGTGTGTGGCAGGTGGTGGCGAAGCTTCAGAGACGCTTTGTGGAGCAGTCCTACCCTCAGGCCTCACACATCCACATCCCCGGGGCCGACCGGCGCATGATCTACACCCAGCCAGCCGCCGTGAGCAAACATCTGTGGAGACTGGTGTCACGCCGGCAGGCCAGACAACAGAGTCACTGAAGCGCTCACCAGTGGAATGCCTGTGTTCCCCAGTGCCAATCCATGACCTAGCTATGGGCTGGCAAGGTGGATGTGTTTGTGAACCACAGAGGGATTCTGGGGATGCAAACTGCAGACCTGCTGGCTGTAAAAGGTACCTAATTGTTTGAAATATATTTCAGTGATGGTTAGATGTGTAAATATGATTTTTTTGTAAATAAAATGTTCTGTTTAATAATCAGCGTGGCAGTGTATATACATATATATATATATATATACACACACTTTTTTTTTACTCTGGATCGGCTTCTTTTTATGTGAACAAACAAAAAATAGGACAGAAATCATGAGAACTTAGAACTTATCCTGAGGATTGAAGTTTAATTATGACACCACATCAAAATAAAGATTTCCAACAGTTCTGGAATTTAATTCCATCCATATACATGCATAGCAACAACGTATTTTTTTAAGAAATATTTTTTTCTCCCATAAGGACATTGGAATGATCATTTTACAGTACTATTCCCAATCCACCCACCCACCCCCAACCCCTCCTTCCCATTATGTTCGTCAACATCGATAAACTTACTTCTTTTGTCTGTTTTTTTTGTTTGTTTTTTACCTTCACCCCCTTTAAGTGGGTTTACAAATAATTTCTGCCAAGTCCCCTTTTATAATACTGCTTTCAGTAACGTTTCTCCTCATTTACAAAGTATTGCGTTGAGAGCACATTTTTAAAAAGGGAGACCGAAATGTTATCCGCAAACAGAAATACGAGTACTATACAACAAAGAATGCTGCCATCGTCTTGAAAACATCCACTTTCGGAGTTGAAGAAAAGAGACAGGGACAAACAGTTACATACATATGCAAAGCTGCGTGTATATGCCAAAACATGAGATGTAGGGTGCCCGTGCCTGGTTATCCCCCAAAAACAGTGTTTTAAGGCTGAGAAGTCATGGATATTAAGCTGCAAATGACATTTAGGTATATACAAAAACATTACAGCAAATAAGAATACACAAGTGCTTCTGAGAGCTATTTTGTGTCTAAAATGCTTTTTTTTGTTTTTGTACTTGTGACTTGTGACTATTGTCTCCTTGAACCTACATTACAGTGTAAACAATATGTCTGTGTGTGCTACACAAGGATGACTATACAATAACATTACAAACAAACAACTCTGATATAAATTTCCTTTT
Organism: Tenualosa thibaudeaui; assembly: GCA_027481765.1. Taxonomy (NCBI): domain Eukaryota; kingdom Metazoa; phylum Chordata; class Actinopteri; order Clupeiformes; family Clupeidae; genus Tenualosa; species Tenualosa thibaudeaui. Next base: position 7,912,949 of record JAIFZK010000019.1, on the reverse strand, counting down.
TGAATTTAAATTAATAACACTACTCCTATTAATACTGATTGGAAAATAAATAAAGGTGAAATTGGCACCAATATTACACTTGTCTTTTTTTTCTGTTTTTTTTCTCTAACCAATGATTTGCATTAAGTCTTAAAATTATGACAGAAGAAGCTTCTCTTGATTGTCCACAAGCAGTGTATAAAACTGCATGATGTACTACTCCAGACACGACAGAGTACCCAAAAAAAGAGAGAGAATGCTGTGAGGGGGAAAAGAGGGAAAGAAAGAACGAGGGAGGGAGAGGGAAAGAGTGAGAGAAGGAGGGAAGAAAGGAAGGATGGGTTAAGGTAGAGAAAAAGGGAGAGAGCAAGGGCTTCATTTCACATGTTCAGCGGCGTGTGACGAACAGTAGAACTTCTTGTGAGTGATAAAGTTTGACAGGTTATTGAACTGGATGTCACACAGACGGCAGTACTTGCCGCTGCCGGTGCTCGGAGCCGAGCCATTGAGGCCCTTGGTGATGGCCGGAGGTGGCACCGCCGACTCCTCTGCTGGAGACTTGGTCCCGGGAGAAGTGTTCTCGGGGGCGTCGGGCGGGTTCTCTGCATTCCACCCAGGGGAACCCGTATGCCCATCTGGGGCCGGCCCTGAGTGTAGGGCCTGGTTCTCCTGCTGCGGGGTCGAGGCAGCCGGTCGTTCCTCTGGCTTGTGCCCACCGTTCACGATCACCATGCCCCTGCTGTTGGGCAGCAGCGGGAGTGCCTCTTTGCCCGGGTGTGGGCACCCGTTAGTGGATGGTGGTGGTGGTGCCGGCGGTGGCTCCTTGCCTGTCTCGGGTGCACCATTTGCTGGTGCCTGATCCTGCTCGCTCCCCTCGCTGGGCGTCATCAGGCTGCCACTCAGGAAGTCACCAGGCTTCATCCCAAAATAGGGTGGCGAGATCTGCTCACTGCCCTTCACTTTCTTTATTGCTCCGGGGTAAAGGCAGTGGGGGAGGAACATGTTTTTGCCCTCGTCGCTGTTTGGCCCAAGCGGTGGGTCGGGGAAGGGCTTCAGCCCAGGTGCCGGCCCCAGGTGGTGCGGGGGGTATAACCCACCATTCTGTACCATCAGGTCGCCGCTGCCATTTTTCTCACACTTGAGGGCGTTCTTGTCGTACGGGTCCTCAGAACTGCCACATTCGCTTTTGACTTCGGGAAACACGGGGGGTGGGGGTTTGAGAGGCCCGATGTCGTTGTGCTGGGCGGCTGTCACGGGGCAAAAGTTCTGTTTGTGGGCCAGGTAGTTCTCCACTTTGTTGAAACTGATCTTGCACACGGTACATTCATGATAGTCCAACAGTCTTTTGGGTGAGTTGCATGACTTGTCTGGAAGCGGCGAGCACTTTTTGCTGAGATCGATGGGGGCGTCCAGCTCATGCGAGTCGACGGTGTTGCATTTAGGGCCGAGGATGGACTTGCTGACAGTGAGCGATGCCTCCAGGTGTTTGGGGACCATGCCTGGGAAGATGTCGCAGCGGGGGTGGAAACGGTCAGCCAGGTTCTCCACAGCCTCCTGGGAGGTGCAAGGGTTGCCAAGGGGAGGGACACCCAGGAACCCTGGTTGGTGGGGCCCCATAGGGGGCCTCTGCTCCTGGTCTGGGAGGCACATCTCATACATCTTCCTTCGCTTACGCGTCCTCATGGTCCTCTGCATGGCTGGGAGCTTGTTGCTTGACATGCGCTTCATGGGCGGATCGTGGCGCGTGGCACAGTAGTATTGCTTGTGCACCATGTAGGTCTCATGCCGACTAAAGGTGATGTTGCAGGCCTCGCACGTGGTTTTGTTGGGATCATTGTCCACCTCACCCAACCCCGTGCTCGGACTCTTGACCTCTGGCTGTTTTCCATTCAGTCGTTCCTCCCCGCCACCGGTCGGTGTGGCGACCTTTTTCACCTGTCCGCCGATGTCCTTCTCGGCCCCTTTTCCTCCAGCGTTCATCATTTCCAGCACTGAGGAGTTGAGGCAAGCCGACGGCAGGAGGTTGTTGTCCGTCTCCGGAGGGTGGCAGCCAGGGAGCATGCCCACTGCGCTGTGCCCACTGGTTGGGCTCGCCGAGTCCTGTACGGCCTTCTCCGCGATGCCCGTGAAGTCGGGCGACTTGGTCATGTGTTGCCAGCGGCTGTTGCAGTAGTGCTTCTTGTGGACAAGGTAGTTGTCCAAGTTGTTGAAGGTGATGTTGCACTCGAAGCAGGTGGCGCCCTTGGGCATTAGCGGGCTGTAGATGACGGGCGGGTAGCTGTTGCCCCCGTGACGCAGACGCCGGTGGACCAGCTCGGACATCTTGGCCAGGATCTCGGATGCCTGCGGGACCACAGAGATATCCTGCGAGAAAGCGAACTGAGACAGAAAGGGTCCCATGGGGAAGCTGGGGCCCATGCTGTGCTGCACAGGTGAAGAAGCCAGTCGGGGACTGGAGGGCTCTGATTTGATGCGTGTGTAGGAGAAACTGGCCTTGCTCACCGGGTGTCCGTCAGGCTTCTGCATGGCCAATGCTGGCTTCTTCTCGGGCCTCTCCAGAAGCTCGCTGCCGGTGTCTGGGCTGCCGTCTTTCCCCAGCATGGGTGGAGGCGCTGTTACCCCACCCTTGGGGCTCGGTAGGACTACGTCCTTCCTGCTGGCCAGCTCGGCACGGGCCTGGTGGAGGGCGTCGTCGCCAGTTTGCGGCGAGTGGTCGGTGCCGTCGTTTTCCCTCCGGAGCTTCCGTTCCGAGTGCCCATGCAGCTCCTGGTGCTGCAGCAGCTCCCTGTGGCTCTGGAAACTGATGTGGCAGTGACTGCATCGGAAGGCCGCCTGTGACAGGTGCGAGAGGATGTGGTGCTGGAATGTGAGCAGGGAATCCGCTGTGTAGTTGCAGATTGTGCATTTCAGACTGGTGCCAGGGGGTAGGGTCTCCTCTATTTTGACACCTGCAGGAAAGATGGAAACAGCTCTGGATTTAGATCTAAACTCTCTCAGCAGTTCTCCCCCTCTGCCCATGTACTAAGCACAGTAGCTATCGAGACCTGCAATTTAGCAAACTTACCACTCCCCACTCACCCCTACAAAACCCCCCGACACTGGACTAAAAATACATGATTCACTAACAGCAGGGGCTGACAAGAAAATGAGTATATATTTGCGGTTGTGTGTGTGTGTGTGTGTGTGTGTGTGTGTGTGTGTGTGTGTGCGTGCGCGATTTGCTGCACAGCTGTAATCCAAATATGATCCCATCAAAAACATGGCCAAGATGCAATCTGTCTGTAAGCCATCTGTCAACAAAATGCTGAGAGTCGAGTCGGTTATCTGAATTCATGAGAACTTATTTAAATGACTTCCTGTTTGCCACTACTGGAGAAAGAGGCAGCTGATAAGTCTGCATTCTGAGTATGGACCATACAGTGCAGGTACACAAGTCCTCTTAGCAACTTAGCAACTGACCTATTGGACCTTGACTGCGTCATACTCGATGAGCAGAAAATAAAAGATGGCAATTAAGTCCAGCACTTTAATCTCTTTCCCTCTCCCTCTCTTCCCTCCTCCCTCTCTCCCCCTTTCACTGATTCATTTCCACAATTGGAAATATTACATACTGTACTGTAATGAAAGTGGGATTGATGACACTCCGACCTTGTAAATATTTGTTAGCACTGCCACTCCATGGCATCACTGTTGTAAAGAGTGTCCACTCACCGCTGTGTGTGTTTAGGTGCATCTCCAGAGCCCGGGGGCCAGAGAAGCTTTTGTTGCATTGTGGGAAGGGGCAGATGCTGGGCGGCTGGTGGTGGTGGTTGGTCTCTGTGTCCTCGGCCACGCTCTCTAGCTCCCTCTGGCGGCCACTGCAGTAGTACATCAGGTGAGCCTGCAGGTTCCTCTCGCTGCGGAACCAGATGCCACATGCCTTACAGGGGAAGATGTCCTCTGTCAGAGGGGAGAGGGGGAGAAGACATACACACCTGGTCAGGTAAATCCCACCCCACCACACGCTTCATTCCGCCAAAAGTGATGCATTTTGAAAAGGCACAGACATTTATCCACACTTTTCCCAAAACCACCTCTAAGCCTAGGATGACATTGCCATCGACCATACATAAACTGTTCCAAGGTCAGTTGACCAAACTAATATTCATGGTCATTTGAAGGCCGTAGCTGAATAGCGTTCAACGCAATAAGCTGACACAAACTGACATGATTGTCAGTTGATACTGTAAATCTCCCCCAAGGGCAAATCAACTAACATGACCACTCACTCACAGCTGCCTTCTTACTAGAATTTGCACAGGACCCTTATTAAGTAATGTATTATATTTGCATAGGAGTTTATTCTCTGTTCAAGGTTGGGAAGTCAATGTATGTTTGCAGTATATGCCTGAAATTGAAGGTCAGCCTTTCTTATCCATGCCACCTCACTTGAAGAGGTTAATCAGCCTGATTAAACCCTCCTAGCCTGCCTGCTGATTACACATAATCTAACTGCGCTGTGGTGTTAGTGAGAATGTGTTTGTAAGCTTGATGGTCTGATCTCAACACACAGAAAGCCAAGTTGCACACTAACTGGACTAAACCTGCATTTACATTTATGCATTTAGCAGACGCTTTTATCCAAAGCAACATTTGTCAACTATTAATTGTTCAGGGCCAGTCTCCCCTAGAGCAACTCAGGGTTAAGTGCCTTGCTCAAGGACACAATGGTGGCAGCTGCGATTCGAACCCACAACTTTTCAGGCTACTTGAACGCTAGCCAGGTTCCTTAACCACTACACTACCACCGCCTGCTACCACCGCCTAAACTGCATCTCCTTTGGTACTGTATGTCTGTTAAAATATTATACGTGAATCAAGCTAACATTCTTTATTTACTTTGACCAGCTACTGTACGTCGATTCTCAAAAGTTACATTTAGCTTTCTTTTAACAGCCTTATACAGATCAAGTGGCAATTTATGTGTAAGCTTACAATGCTGTGCAGACAGCAGCTAAGGATGAATGTACAAAACAGACATGGCAATGTTGACTATGCTGTGGTAGGGAGGTTTCTGAGAGGTTGAAAAAAGTGTATGTGGCAGAGGCTGTGTATGTGTGTGTGTGAGGCAGAAGCTGAGTGTGTAGAGGCTCTGTATGTGTGTGTGTGTGTGAGGCAGAAGCTGTGTGTGTGTGTGTACGTGTGTGTGCACGCACTTGTAGTGAGGTTTCTGAGAGGTTAGAATAAGTGTGTGTGTGTGTGCACGCACTCATAGTGAGGTTTCTGAGAGGTTAGAATAAGTGTGTGTGTGTGTGCACGCACTCATAGTGAGGTTTCTGAGAGGTTGAAATAAGTGTGCGTGCATGTGTGCATGCGTGTGTGTAAATACACTAGTCTTGCATTGCGCTGTTACTCACTGTTGACAATGGCAGTGGGCAGTATGGAGGCCATGGCAGCCTGCTGGGGCAGCAGCTGGATGCTGTCGAGGAGCCGGGCCGGGTACATGCCCTCACTCATGGGCATGTGGCCCACCGCCTGCAGCCTTGAGTCAAAGTCCACCACAAACGCCACCATCTCCTCACCCTCCATCAGGTTCTTGGTGGTGGTGCACCACAGTTGGCCACCTGCAACACGAACAACATCAACATATTTAGTCTGTGTGTTCAAGTGAAAGTACAAGTGAAATTTGATTTATTTGGCACATTACCATACACAGCTCTCATTCAATGTGCTCCACACTAAACACCACAAGGCCAAATAGTAGTAAACAGTTAATATTAAAAGTTAAGTTTTCAGGTTTTTTAAATTTTATTGAAAGTTTAATTTACATCATGCAACGGATGTTTAAGACACACCAAGCAAACCTGCAATTTTTTATACCTGCGGAGCTCCCCCTACAGTCAACGATTTTTAAAAAATTTGCGTCAACAGTGTAAATTCTCACCAATACACTTGGATTTGTTTGCAAACCAAAGAATAGGAACCGGTGATGATCATTTTCATAGCGTTATGTTGACTAACAAACACGATTTTGACTTTATTCAGTTTCAGTTTTGTTTCAGTCGCTCAGCAATAAAGCTGCAAGTGCCCATAACTGCACATGGAAATCACTAGAGGGGCAGAGAGAATCTCCATTCACCCTGTAATGAGCCATTTAACCACTGAAGTGACTACGAAGCAGGCAAATTAACTTAAAAACAGCATCAATTGTTGCTTAGTGTTGCTTTAACTAACAATACATTAAGCCTTTAGAGTATGCCCTGTGTGAGCTAGCTATGCATTGGCTTCACAACAATTTCACTGTTGCTCCAGAAGCCTGGTTGATTTTGAGGTAAAGGCAGGAGATGTGTATCAGATGTAATTATATCATGCCAGCAACAAATCTTATCTGTAGCCTAATCTTGAACAAGCTGAGGAAGCAGAGGTGTTTTTTTTTCTTATTTTCTTTCCAAGTGGGCAGCAGGGATTTCCTCTTGACGTGTCTGCTGTTACAGCCAACAGCCAAAACCACTGCCTAAGAAAACGAAGGATTGGGGTTTGTTTCCACTTCACTCTGACAGTGATATGGGCGGTGATGGAGGAGATACAGAGGAAGTGACTGTGTGCCCAGGACACAGGGGAATTTCACCACACAGTACTGCTCGTGCCGTTTCTATATGGAATTTGTGTTTTTTTTTCTTTGTTTGTCTTTCTGTGCATTTTTTTCTGCTTTCACAATGCCACACCTTACATCCACTGCTTCATTAAATTGTTGAGTTTGGGATGAAACATTCTCCAGTGAAGTCTTCAGAACATATTCATTAAGTCAGTCAGGCGGAGGGAGGGGGAGGGAGAGAGAGAGAAAGGGAGAGAGGGAAAGGGGGGGGAGGTTTAAGCTCAGATAATATTTATCTCTGCACATGACAGGCTTTTCAGCGGCACTTCATTTTCCATTGAAGAGATTAAAGTTTTTAATATGACTATTTACAAAAATCTGGCTGCCAAGATAACAACAAACCATGATATGCCAGCACTAAATGGCAGAATTAGGACATTGTTTCTTAGGGAAAGCTGGACAATTAATTAAACCGCACTGTTAGCTCTCAAAGATGAGCAAACATGCCGACAGGGCGTCAAAATGAAAGAGGACCTGTGATTTGAGTCCAGACGCCTTGGATGGCTCAAAGGTAGCTCGACGGCTGGTGAGAAGAACCTTTTAGAATCGCCAGAAACCCACCACAAGTGTTTACATTAGAATTGGAGGTCAAGGGTTAATACTTCAAATTCTTCAAATGTTGCAGAATACATTGGGAGCTAATTATACCTCTGGTGAGTCTTACTGAGATTCTTAAACGCCATATATTTAACAACAGCCAATTACGGGTACAAGAAAAACATAAGTGAAGATGTAGGGAAGTGCAGTGGAACCTAAAAAGTCTAAAGGAGTCTTATACTTCCATGTTAACTACTGTCTCTTCTTAACAAAGTTAGGTTAGAGAGGAGCTTTCTTCAACTCTATTCAAGCCCATATCTTACAGCCTCAATGCTGTGACATAATCTATATTTACTCATCTCTTGGGAGTGCACATGATTTTTACTTGTGTGTGTGTGTGTGTGTGTGTGTGAGTGAGTATGTGAGTGAGTGAGTGAGTGTGTGTGAGAGAGAGAGAGACAGTGTGTGAATGTGCACTACAGTGAGTGCAGACTACTTTAAGTAGATGTCAGAGAAGAGAAGTGTTATTAATAAAGGTCATCTCTCTACAGTGACCTTACTTTGCAGTGACTGTGACTGTGTGTGTATCTATGTGTCTGTTTGGGCGCACACATCCGTGCAAGTGTGAGAGTGTGTGTGTTTGAGAGAGACAGAGAGAACGATGTCTTAAAGAAAGGTTTATCAGTCTGATCTACAATAACAAGACACTCTCCTCTGGCCTGTCCTCTTCATCAGCTGGGTCCTGTCACTTCACACACACACACACACAGCCTGCCAGAAGAGGCTCTTTGAATCCTTATCTCCTAATTAAAATAACAAAACTCGATGTGCTGCTGGCCTCGGCAAGCCAGCTTGTAGATCTGAGCCATCACTGTGTGCAGAGGGCCTTCAGGTCTGTACAGTGTCTGCGTAAACTTCTTTCTACGACACTCTTCTTTGTTCTACCCCCTCTCTTCACCCTTTCTCTCTAAAACACACACACACATACAAACTCAGAAATTCTTACACATGTACGTACACCCCACATATCACACACAAAGTGTAAACATTTCCAAAAAAATAATAATTTGGCATCAGCCTGTACTTATGAACTCACGCCTTGTTGAGCCACCTCTAACGGGACTAACAAATGGTGTCATCCTGCCTTTCCCATTCTGTTCAAATAAACACACAACAAACACCTGCCTTGTCAGCAGGCCCAGTGGATAGTATCTTTCTCTGGGTTAAACAATGGTCCTGATCGCAGGCTTCAGACCCTGCTGGGATTGGATGGAGACGGAGCCCAAACGTCACAGGCCGAGTTACATTTCTCTTCCTCTGTGTGTGTGTGTGTTTGTGTGTCTCTTTTTCAATATGGTTGTGGCTCTGTATTGGTATCCCCAGCAGAAGTGTCCGGGGCAGGAAATGGTGTGTCAAAATGTTTTTCATTTCACGTTTGGATCTGATCTGACCCCTGCTGTGCAGCTGGTGGGGTGAGACTCCAGGAAGTCACCCTTGACGCACACAGCCCTTCCTGGAAGCAGAATTTTATGCCCTTGCATATGTGTGTGTGTGTGTGTGTGTGTGTGTGTGTGTGTGTGCAATGGTAGGAGTCAGGTGGCAGAGTTGTGCAAATAACTAAAAGTCTTTTTGTGACTGTGACTCCTTTTCTTTTTCTCTCTCTCTTCTCTCTTCTCCTCTTTATGGTCTGCTCCCTCTTCCCTCTCTTCTCTCACTCTGCTCTATGCTTCATCAGTCACTATGCACTGTGCTCTCCACTGTTCCCCTCTGCATTTTGTCTCTTCTCCTCTCCTCCTCACATCTCTCTTCCTCTACACCTTCCCTGCTCCTTCTCCCCTATGCTCTCCTCTCTCTTCCCTTCATCTCCTCCTCTACTCCTCTTCTACTCTACTCCTCCACTCAGCTGTCTGCGGTGAGGAGCTTTTTGCCTTTGTGGGGCAGCCAGCGGCATCCAAAAACCGGCGGCCATTGTTTCACTCCTCCTGCAGAGCACCTGATAAAAGAATAAAGAACTATGACATATTCCCCAAAACAAAGGAGGAATTAAGGCCAGACAATGGACCAGCTGCTTCATTAAAACAATCAGAGAGAGCGAAGGGAAGAGAAAAAAAAAAAAAACACACACACACACACGGAGTCACAAGCTGTATGTAGTCCAGATAATTACAAAAAAAAGAGCTGCTTTTTCTCCTGTACCACTGCACTAGGCTTTGCTAATGGTGCCATATTCGTGTTCTCTCCTAGAAGTGCCGCTACCGTGCAACACCCCTCGTCTTTTATTAGGTACGTCTTTTCAAACACACACTGCACAGAAGATGTGTGTGTGGGTGTGAGCGAATGTGGATGAGTGTGTGTGAAAGAACTTCTGAGGAGACATCATGTAATTACACACAGAAGTGCTCCTGTCTTTAACCCCCAAGCCTGGTTTTAATCGTAATGTATGTTCTGGTGAGGAGGATGAATTGAAGGGTTGGGGGGGTTGGGGGCCACATGTGTCTTTTTCTGTCCCCTCTCAAACATCAACCGTTTCAAAGCGGACCATCACATGGGGCCTTTTCTTTCGCGCCTCCATGGCCACTGCTTTGAGGTCTTTGTGAAGGCACAGGTTAGAGTGTGTGTGTGTGTGTGTGTGTGTGTACACACCAATATAAAGCTAGTGTATGCGGATAGAGGAAGATGATACTCAAGGATGTCTCCTAGCCTATCGTAGTAAAGAACCCATCAACAAACATCTTTTTCCCCTATCTCTCTCTCATTCTCTCCTTTACTTCTGCAAGTCATCTTCTATCCCCTCCCTCTTTCTCTCTCCCTCCTCCTCCCTCTCTGTCGGAGTGATCACTACAAAGCCACAGAGCTAACAGAAGGGGATGCATAATTAAACTGGCCTGAAGACAGGTATTCAAATGTTTGTGTGTGTAAACAGCGCAGGTCTTTAATAGTTTGCTGTAAAATGCGCAGTTAAGCACATCAGCTTTCGCTGCTTCCATCTGGCCAGACAAATGAGCACTGCAGAGGCAGAAGATGAGTGTGCGTATGTGTCTGTGTGTGTGTGGGTTTTTGTCTGTCAGTGTGTATAGGAGGATGAGAGAGAGTATGGGCTTGTGTGTAAGAGAGTGAAAGAGAGAAGATATAAGTGAATATAAGTGTGTGTGCGTGCGTGCATGTGCAACCGAATAATCCCCTAAAGCATGACAAGCCATGTACTGGAAGACAAGTGACTGTCTCTCTGTGCATCTGTTATAGTTTGTTAAATTCCTGGATGTTTAGTCAATGAGGCAATGCTTTGTCCCAGGCATGGATGTTGATGGAATTAGAGCATCAAATAAGACTGAGGTTTGACGCTAGCTAGTTTCACAGCAAATATTTTCTTCAGAATATCAGCCCGAGGAGGGGAGTTTTGAATGTAAACATATTTATCATCAAAAGCCTTCAATGCACAACAGAGCGCATGCTTGTCAAAAAGAAAGGAAAAAGACAAAACATGCTAGTGGGCATTTCTCACATTTGTCTGTGTCTACGAAGAAATTCTCTCAATTTCTGTACCACCAATTGTTTTTATTTTCTTTCAACCTTTCTCCATATTTGTTTCTCTTCTTCTCTCTTCTCTGTCTGTTTTGCAGTCATTGCCACTCTCACCATCTCTTTCTCTCTCTCTCTCTCTTTCTCTGTCTCCCACTGTCTCTCTCTGACTTGTTCTGTTGTCCCAGACAGGAAAGATCAAGAAAACTAAAACTAAAACCAAAAACTAAAATAACAACAATAACAACAACAACCAACATGAAGGCATTCCATTTTAGATGAAATCTACATTTTCATAGATTTAAACCACAATGTTTCAGGCCACTGGGTCTTTCTCTGAGTTCTGCTGAACCCAGCTGAAGAAAGTGCTTCTGCCAGCCATATCCTGTCTCTCTTCCTCCTCTTCTCTCTCTCCCTCTCTTGCACACACACTTATTCACCCCCCCTCTCTCTCCCACCCTTCCTCTTCCTTGAGTTTGCCTGAAGGGATGTCTAGCTGGTGGCAGACAGGCCTGTGATTGAGTCCCCCCTTTCTCTTTCTCTCTCTCTCTCTCTCTCACTCTGTCTCTCAGGCTGTGTGTGTGTGTGTGTGTGTGTGTGTGTGTGTGTAAGGGTTTTGGTGTAGGGGCTGTGAAATGTCTGTGTTAATTGTGAGGCGGATGGCGACCAGCCTCAGGCCCTGGGCTTTGAGTAATTAAAGACCTTGGCTCTTGTCTCCTCATCTCCATCAGCTTGTGGTCAGGGTAAGAAGAAGCTTACTGGCAGCCCAGGTTGAATATCAACGAGCTGATTGGAACAGGATTTTGGTTTGTTACTTTTGTTTTCTGCTTCCTTTTGAGTGTGAGTGTGTTTGTGTGTGTGTGTGTTTCAGGCCTGTAAGGGAGAGCTATCTGACAGGAATTAACAGAGGGTCCACTTTTTTCGAGGCCAGACATTTTATGGATTCAAATATTTTAAAGATTCACAGTTCAAAAATAATTGATTTATAAAAAAATATGTATTTTAAAGGTATCTTAAAATGCAACAGGGGTGAGTCACAATCATTTCCTTGAAGCTCACTACATCATATATATTGCAAACATCTACATGTCATGTCATATTGACTGTTTTCACTTGGCAGACAGAGAGTTGTGGAACCACCTACTTAATGTCCCCATCAAACACAGAACCAAATCTCACCACCTTCTGCCTGCCATACTGTATTTGACCATGAGGGGGCACACTTCTCATGCAGTAGGAGCCTTATAAAGAGAGCTCAAGTTGAGGGCAGAGCCCTGCTACACTAGGGACTCCTAAAACATGTCGTCTGACAGACAACACACACACACACACACACACACAGACTTTAAGGCTACGCAGGGAAGGTGACCAAAATGCTTCTATTTATTTGCTCATTGGAGTCACTGGATAGTGCAAACATACAGGTGACCTTTAGTGTTTAATTTAGCCTCACAATTGTATCCAAAAATGGATATGTTATGTACTATGGTAATGTAAATACAATGCAGTTCTATGTAATGAGAGATTAGTGCAGCACGTTTGAATGAACATGGTGGTTTAATTTGAACGTGACACTCTTTACATTGAGTACATAAGCTGTCTTTAAGAGGCACTGAAAGAGACCAACAGAGACCTGCACACTGAGGAGTCTCATCAGCTGCTCTCAGAAAAGTGAAAAATGCCATGAAGGTCAGAACAGACACACACACACACACTCACACACACACAAACACACACCCCGAGTTAGGAACATCAAATGAAAAGGCACACATTCATTTCACTAATATGACTTCTACAATCCAAGACTGTACTGTATATACTGTAGATGAAATATCCCTTGCCCTTTTGCTGTGCACATAAGAGCATTTTCAAAAAAATAAATAAATAAAATGCTGCTTTAAATTTGCTCCGTTCCAGCCTCCATCTGATAAAGCAAATGATTTATAATATTTGAAAATGAGATGCTTCCTTTATAATTAATACTGAAAATCCCCTGAGATGCGCGAAGCTCTTTTCATAGTGCTCTGAAAATGATATTGGCAAATGCCTTCTCTCTGCTTTAAATGTGATGGAAAATAACACAGTGAATTAATATGCTAGATTTTTTATAGATCTATTAATGGTTAAAAATGATGACAGAAAGCCCCAAATCCTTCTAATGTATAATGTAACGTATCTATTTTGGATGTATATAATAATGGTTGCTAAAAATACATGAATTCAAGTGGAGTTAAATCTTTTAACAAAAGTGATATAATACATTAGACTGAGAGAGAAAAATTATGTTTTAAAAATATCTTTGGTAATACTCTCATTGGTTTTCATCAAATAGCTTAAGATTAACACTTAGCACTTCATCATGTTGGCCATTTCAATTATTTGGTTCAACGTTTGACTTATTAGTATTTGGACACTACCACTACACATTCAATTGTCCATATATTGACTACTGCATATAACAGGGTGCAGTCAAGCTGTTTGAAATAAGACTTCAGAGAGCCCACATATCACTTGCCTGTCACAATGTGTGTGTGTGTGTGTGTGTGTGTGTGTGAGAGAGAGAGAGTGTGCGAGAGTGAGTGCATGAGTGTGTGTGTGTGTGTGTGTGTGTGTGTGAGAGTGTCGTGGTGGTGGTAGAAGTCTTGTTGTGGCCAAGCAATGTGTGTTTACTGAGGAACATGCTGAGTGCCACACTTACAATTTTGTGTCCTGTCTCTCTCTCTCTCACACACACACACACACACACACACACCTCATGGCAGTGTCACACCAGTGAGCCCATCATGTTGTGTTGAGCGCCACCACAGACCCCCAGCTGGGGCCGGTGGCCCACAGTCACCGCCTCCCTCCGCGCCTCTACCCAGCATGCCCCTCGCCAGGGAGCAGGTGAGCGGCACAGCTCCAGAGGGAGGGGCTCTCCACCGCATGCACGCACACACACACACACACAAACATACCATTCTCTCAATGTTAGCACCATATACATCATACAATATAAAATGTTAATACTGGTATGCACATGTTAAGCACATATGCAAAAAGGAACATAGAAAGTCATATACAGTCATATAACAGGAAGTCATATACAGTATATCTAAACACACACATACACTCATCAAAATGTTTCTGCACATTTACACACTCAAATGTCTACTCTCACACATGCACGCACACACACACACACTCTACCCAAACACACCAAATGGGTTCCTCGGCTGCGGCCCCAGTGAGCTTGCCCGGGCTCCAGAGCTGTGCTCCAGTTGGGCCTGCTGGCAGCCAGACACCCCCCCCCCCCCCCCCAACAAACCACCCCTTCTGGTTTTAGGGGAGAGCAGGAGCCAGACAGATGCACCTGTCACGCAGGCTGGCGTGGAACAGTTCCTCATGATATGAACAAATTAAACCTGGGCCACCTCACAGGCTGCTGTGTTAGTGCACTGGCCTGGGCCCATTTCTCTCTCTCTCTCTTTCTCTCTTAGTGTTTCCTCCTCCATTGTGCTCATACACAAATGTTATAGACTAAAATTATGAGAGAAAGCTTTCAAAATGATGTGCATCAAAATATTATAAAATGCACAATACCATGCCATGCCACTCCCCCTAACCCCACCTTACACCCCTCCACCCAACTCTACCTCACACCCCTCCATCTAACCCCACCTTACACCCCTCCACCCAACTCTACCTCACACCCCTCCATCTAACCCCACCTTACACCCCTCCACCCAACTCCACCTCATACCCCTCCATCTAACCCCACCTTGCACCCTTGGCCCCTGGCCCCAGCACCCATCGTCCCACCACTCTGCTACAATTCTTCACGCCCCCCGAGGTGTGCACTAATTATGCGCCCCGCAGGTCCCTACACACCCAACACATAACTAACAGCCCAGACCAAGCGCACGCACAAACACACGCACACACACACAAAAACATCATGCGGGGCGGCGGAGGGGGGGGGGGGGGGCGGCCCACAAGCCCATATTGCATTGAAAATGACTGGGGTGGAGGGAGCAAAAAAAAGAGAGAGAGAGAGATAGATAGAGAGAGAGAGAGAGAGGGCGGCCGCTGCCCTTGCTCATTGCCATTCTGTGGTCCTGGCAAGCCCCGGTGCTGCCCCAGGTATCGCCACACAGCCATCTGGAGCCGACATCTGTCTCTCTATTGATCACAAGGGTTTAGCACTTGATCAAACAGACTGCGACAGGAAATTGCTCTTTTCCCCACAGAAAAAAAAGGCCAATGGCTCGCGTCGGGAGTAATAGAGTGGAACTGAAATGGCGCGTTGGCATGGCAGCCAGACAGGCCAGGCCAGGCCAGTCCAGTCCAGCACAGGACAGCGATGGGATGGGAAAGAGGAGAAGGGAGGTGAGTAAGCGGCTGGACAGACAGACAGAGAGGCGGACAGACAGATAGACAGAGAGTCGAGCAGGAATGTAGGCCAGCAGGTAGGGAGACAGACGGGTATATACTGACACGCAGGCAAGTTGACGTGACTGGAGGCAGACAGGTGTAGAGGTAAACAGATCAGCCAGGACACAGAGGTCAGCAGGCAGACAAATAGAGAAGAGGAGTGAGGAGAGAGGAGAGGACAGAGCCAGAGGGTGGCTGACTGACTGGGCTGTCCTTAGCAGTGCTGGCAGGGGCAAGAGGGGAGGAGACAGAAGAAGGGTCGAATGGCAACACGTAGAGGTCACACCATTCAAAGTGGGTCAGAACTCAGTTGCTTGGTAACATTAACACACCTATTTATGTAAAAAACAACAAGCTGTTTTAATTTGTGTGTCTGTGTGTTTGTGTGTGTAATTCAGATGAAGAAATAATGATAAATGTACAAGTGGAGTTTGTGAGTCACTAAGTACATAAATAAAATGAAATAAATGTGTCCACAAAGGCACACTGATCAGGCCAGAGAATGTTTTTTTTTCTCCTTTGGATCTGTGAAGAAGTCTGACTTCGTAGCCATCACAGGTAGGCTACATTTTCAAAAACTGACATTTTGTATTGGATCGATGTCATTGCCAGTAAATGCAGAAGATGGTCAGCAACTGCTGCATTAAAAAAAATGTTTCTGCAAGACAGCATACAAAAAGAATACCTTTAAAAAAGTTTAAAATCAGATTGAGGCTGGTTTGCATTTTATATTTTACTTTTTTAATTAAATAATTTCTGAAATGAAAATGTGAACATCAAGAGATTTGTGGGAGAGATAATCGTGGACTGTTGGCTTTCAATTATGTCAATTATTTTAATAACATTTAAAAGAGAATGCATCTACAAAAGGGCAAAAAATTTCATTTGCACTTAGAACAACAGGTGAGACAGAAGGTAAAATGACAAAAGCTACCAGTATGTCTATTCCCTCACTGACAAGCTCTGTCAATCATCTTAAATTGTGCAGTTGGGATTATAGTCATTTGCTCCAGTTTCTTTTTTTCAGGAGCTCTGTGTGTGTGTATATGTGTGTGTGTATGCGTGTGTTTGAATGCGACACGCAGTCGTTCATAACTCCCTGTCATAGCATGTGAGCTTTCAGGGAACACTCTCCCAATCGATGCTTTAGCCTGTCGCTTTTTCCGACCACAGCAGGCTGACTTCATTCAAACCGCTAAATTAGTCTTGAGAAAAAGAGTGCTTTTTGTTTTTTCTTTGCCTTTCCCAGTGCTTTGTTGAGAAGGCTGGGAATTATCCCTGGGAGAAAGGGGTTTGTATGGGTTACAGAGACTCTGTTAAATCCTTTCGAACACCCCCCCACCCCAAACCACCACTATATGCCTTTCCATTTCATCTTCCCCATCACTAAGCCAAAGACTTTGATTAATCTTGTGACCATCTCTCATTTTCCTGATATTCTTTTCTTTTTTCTTTTTTTTTTTTTCTATACAGTGATACGACTATTGCATAGCAGGGTACTGTGCTACTTCTGACACCTAATTTTTTTATTGCTTATTTGTTTGTTTGTTTTTTTTTTCTTTTAAGGAGATCGACAAACACATTAACAAACAAGGCAAAAAAATGTGAGCTTTAGCCCAAGGAAGAACAAGTCACAAGTATGAGCAGGAAAGAATATAAAAAAATATGACCAGGGGACGTGATAAAATAAATAAATAATAATAATAACAAAAAATTATCTGTGAGTGTGTTTTCCTGTTTGGTTTTAATCTACATTTAATTAAATTCTTATCAGCTGTGTGCTTATGGCTGCGTTTGAATGGCGCAACTGGCTTCATTATGAATGGTAAAATTGAACTCAGTACATTGTGTGTGGCCCAATGGAGAAACAAGACTCTCACTGCGGTGCATGCACAGGCTTAGCGACAGCGGGGTGTGTGTGCGTGTGTGTGTGGGGGGTGGGGGGGTTGAGCAAAGCACGTGGAGGTTGAGGAGGGGGGAAATAAGTCAATTAAGATGGGTCTTTAAATTACCACTGTATCAAAACAAGGCAAAGGGGGCTCGCGTTCCATAATAGAATTCTGACAGGGAGGACAAGCCCAGTCGACTGTAGTTAATATACATCACACCGGATGCAGCCAATTGCATTATGGCTGTGCATGGAGCACACAGTCCACGCCTAGATTTACTGTTTCGAGCGACGATAGGGCATGGCAGAGGGGTGAGGGGAGGAGGGATGGGGGTGGGTGCAATTGCAATTAAGAGGTCAAAATTCAACACGGTTGCCACGTCCTAAAGAGAGAGAAGTTACACAGTGGGTTGAGATCACAGAATAGAAAGCAAAAAAAAAAAAAAAAACAGAAAAAGGCAGAAAGGAAAAAAAAACCTTGTTGATCAAACAAAATGTCTTAATTACACTCAATCTACAACTGAATTGAAATCATCACAATGAGTTGTTATGCTAGTATGTGGAAATGGTGTTGTGATGTGTGTGGAACTGAATGAGTGCCACAGTAAACTGCTGATGTGGTGGCAGCCCTTTCACAAAAAATGTAGTCTCCCAGACCCAGTGGGGGGAGAAGTGTTAGCCCAACAATGCTAATGCCATTGACTACCAACACAGCTTAGGACAAGAGCAAGCCTTTATGAGCTAAGAACAACAACAACATCACCAGAAAATCCGCAAAGTGAGAGAGAGAGTATGTGAGAGAGAGAGAGAATGGAGGCTGAAAAAAAGCTGTAAAAAAGGCTCAAAAAGAGACAGAAAGAGAAAGAGAGAGGGAGAAAGAGGAAGAGAAAGTGAATGAGAGAGAGAGGGTAATCTAAAGCTCTGATACTCTAAAGTTAGGGCTGCTGAAATCCTTAAATCTCCTCTTGTTTGCTTATTCCCAGCTCCCTCCTCCCAGCCGCTGTTTATGAGGCTGCTCCCTTCCTGGTCTCTCATCCCACACACTGACGCACAGCACCAGCCTGCTTAGGGACCTGCATCTGCATAGCCCTGTGTGTGTGTGTGTGTGTGTCTTAGTAGGTGTTACAGAGAGAAAGTGTGTGTATATGTTTGTGTGGGTGTGAATGTGTGCGTGTGTGACGGAGAGAGAGAGAGTATGTGTGTGTGTGTGTTATGTGTGTGTTAGTAGGTGTTAGAGAGAGAAAGTATGTCTGTGTATGCTTGTGTGATTGTGAATGTGTGTGTGTGTGTGAGAGAGAGAGAGATAGAATGTATGTGTGTGTTAGTAGGTGTTAGAAAGAGAAAGTGTGTGTGTGTATGCATGTGTGAGTGTGAATGTGTGTGTGTGTGCGTGTGTGTGTGTGTGTGTGAGAGAGAGAGAGAGCGCGCGAGAGAGAGTATGTGTGTGTGTGCGTGAGAGAGAGAGAGAGGGTATGTGTGTGTGTGTGTGTGTGTGTGTGTGTGTGTGTGTGTGTGTGTGTGAGGGGTGGGTGGAATCGGCAGATGAATGACTCGGTTGCGTTGGAGAAGGGATCACAGCAGATAATCACTGCCGGCTTGCGACTGCTCTTTAAAATAATGCTGGCGAGCGTTGCCGTGGAGTCTCTCCAAAGGCAGCCGCCACCGCTGCCATCGTCCGCCACGGCCGCCATGCGCAGGTTATCTGAGCCATTTTCTGTTTGCTGTTTAAATCTTAACGGGACACGAGTCACAGCAGCGAGCAAATACGTCTGGAGTGGAGGGGGGAAGCCAAGTGTAAATGTTATTGCTGAGAAGAGAGTGAAGGAGCATTTGTGTGTGTGTGTGTGTGTGTGTGTGTGTGTGTGTGTGGAGGAGGGGCGGAGATTAGCTGCTGCGGAGGCTAAGAAGATGAAACTCTGCTCCCGCGAAGGCTTTTCTTCCCGTGGAAACAGAAATAATAAAAAAGAAAGAAAAAAAAAGTTTGAGATGTTTGCGTTTAACCTTTGCGTTTGTGCAGCTCAATTCTACCAAGACAACGCTCGAGTCTTTCCTGTGTCTACATGTATAATTCAATAGCATAACAGCGCATTTGACACCAACTCAGAAAAAACCCCACAAACAGCAGCAACCCAGCGAATATAAATAATCACACACAAGACCATCATATTTGTGGCATGACACGGATAGCAGCGCTAAGTGCTAAATAAGCAAGCATCTAAAAAACGCAACTCTCCGACACAGTGAACCTCTCTAGCACTACGGATATGGAAGCCCCTGTTCTAACTCTGGCGGTTTGGCTTTTTTTGTTTATCTTTTAAAGACACACACACACACACACACACACACACACACACTGCTGGCCGCCACATCGTTTAAACGTTTGATATGCTGTCGGGATGATTCATTTCTCTCACTCGTCCCAATTGTCTTTGTAATTGACCGTTGCCATGGCATGTGGCGGGGGCCCCGGCGACACCTGGGCCTTATCGTGGTCGGTGAGGCCGCCGGCCGCTCTTGAAGCCGTGCCACGCTGCTGACTCCCGCTGAAGCGCGGGTCTGTGAACCCCTCACAGCGAGTGGTGGGGGCCGGAAAATTACGGCTAACAACTAATTAACATCATAAAGGCCGTCCCGACAGCAGCCACGACATCCGCAACCTTCATTTGCACATGCTAAAACAAAAACATTACCTGTGCGTGCGTGTGTGTGTGTGTGTGTGAGTGTTTTTTCTTATTTGGACGCTAATGTATGCATTCGTTGGCTCCCACCAGCATATTAATTGCTCACATTAGACCTGGCTGACAGTAGTAGTATTTGCATGACAAAAAAAATCTGAAACCCATGAAAAAAGCTGAATAAATAACTAAACAGGAAAAAAAAGAGTCCAGGTCCTTTTTTGGAAGCTACTCCAAAGAGTCACAAGCATCTAAAAAAGTTAACTAAACCTAAACCCAATTCTATATGAGGGAAAACTAATTCTGTTGAATCATTTCATTGTGTAATCTAAGTGTAAATGCAGGGTTTGTCTATGCTACTGTGTGTCTGTGTGTCTGTGTGTGTGTGTGTGTGTGTGTGTGTCTGTGTGTGTGTGTGTTTTGGTTCTGTTGTCATTCTGGCTATGCTGGTTAGCTGAGCTCAGTAAGCTATGATGAATGCTCCTCATTGGGACAGGGCATAACACAGCCAGTCCCATCTTGTGGCATGAAATCTTCCTGTATACTGCCTGTGTACTCACACCTACAGAGGCCTCTACTGAGGCCATAGCTTTCTGTAACAGCTGTAACAGCTGTAATAGCTTTCTGGTTTTATTTTTGTACATACAGCACATTGAACTACCTTTGTGTATGAATTGTGTAATATAAATAAACTTTCTTTGTGTTGCCTGGCCCAACAAACCCCACACCATGCCCTTACTGTAATGGTAGACAGGGTCAAACAAGCAGTGCAGTAGGAGGTCAGTATGTCACAGCTAGCTCTGATCACCTCCAAATACCACTCTAAAACACACACATTTAGACTTTGACTTCAGTGCAGAGTATGAGACAAACGCACACACACACACACCTTTACTAAGGATGCACAAGTAACAAGTACCACATAAGCACATACACACACACACACATTCATTCACAAATACATAAACCACCACCCAAGGTATACAGACATCTACTGAGCAACCAAAACTACAACCTCTTTGTTACCCTCCTCAACTGTTCCATTAACGTAATCAAACTCCCCCCTCCTGGTCTTCCTCCTCCAGTTCCTCCTCTTCTTCCCCCACAGACAAAATAGAACTGCTAAATATGAGAACTTCCCTCTCCCCCTTTCTTTTTCCCTCCTTGCTCTCTCTCTCCTTCTCTCCCTCTCTCTCTCTCTCTCTCTTAATGAGAAGCAACATCCCTCACTCTGCAGAGAGGGATGCAGCCTCTGCAGGCGATAGAGACAGCGACTGCGGCTGTTTGTTAATAATGAATTTTGGAATGTTCACGTTGTGGAATGTTATCAGGCGGCACACAATCCGACCAATAGTTTACCCTGATGGGGTAGCTGGGTTCCTCATTAGCCGAACATATTTAATCCAGAAGTTTCTTATCAAATGTCACACCTGCATCTCCAAATGGCATTTCCACATTCAGTCGCATGTATTTGGGAGATGACGCTCCAAGGTGCTTTGTGGAGATTAAGCAGAGAGGGGAGAGAAAGACACAGGAAGAGAGGGAGACAGAGAAAGAGAGAGAGAGAGGGAGGGAGAGAGTGCAAGCTTATTTTATCATTTAGCGGGTCTGGAATGAATCCAAGGAGTTTTTGTCTTGTTGTTGTAATTAGAAAGCCTTTTAAGTGATAACGCCTGCATAGAAATATGAATATGGAGAGATCAGGCCTCTCTCTCTCTCTCTCTCTCTCTCTCTCTCTCTCACACACACACACACACACACACACACACTCAGTCAACACTCTCTCTCTCTTCCTGTTCTCTTTAATTGTTGAATGCAGCATTTTTTGTTGTTGCATGGTGCACCAAAGATTAGCACAGGCGTCAGAAGTTTAAAGAAAGACTTGAAAGAAAGAAAAAAACACTCCACTGAGGGAACTTGGCCACTTTTTAACCCCATTTTATATATTATTATTATGTTGTCTTTATATTTTAAGGCCTGACAATGTGTCTGGCTGGTATCAAAGGACAGCTGTGAACTGGCATGCTTCCTGTGGACTTGTGGCCTCTCTGCACAGATGAGGACCCTGGGCAATGGTGATTGAAGAAAAAAAAAAACACACTATTCACTCCTCATTATTTCCTTTTCTAGTCTTATGAAGCATCTTCAGAGGAAGGAACGAGAGAAACCCAAAGAAAAACCCAAACATCAGCACAGGACTCTAAACGATTAAAGGACATGATGCTGATCTGAACCTTGCTAGCATGCATCATCATCACCATCAATTTCAAAGCATTTCAAAAGCCAGACTAGTCTGTCTAACAGACTAGTCTTGTCAGTAATTATTTATGTATCTGCCTGTCAGACTGTCAGAAGCACAAAGATGCATGTCAGTCAGCCTGATTATATTCTTGGAATTTACGGAATGTTTTTTAGACATTTATTGATGTTGCAACGGTAAAAATAAAAACAATGCCTGAATGTTCTATTTTGTTCCCAGACTTCTTCCACTATGTTTATAACGCCAAACAGCCATATGGAATTTTAAAACTGAAGCCCTGTGGGAACAGCTAATCCAGCTCTCTTGAAACGTTCTGTAGAAGTGGATCTGTATATGTTTCAATATATTCTATACGTTCTGTAGAAGTGGATCTGTATGTTTCAGTATATTCTATACATTCTGTAGAAGTGGATCTGTATGTTTCAGTATATTCTATACATTCTGTAGAAGTGGATCTGTATATGTTTCCATATAGTCTATTTGTTTCTGGAGAGACAGAGAGAAGGGTCTCATTTTCCTCTTCCCTACTGATCACCACCACATCTTCCAGCCCAGTCATCTAGTCCTCCTTCGTCCCCTCCTTTTCGGCCTTTCCACAGCAGCACTCCAACATGTGAGTGGAGAGCAAGAGGAGAAGAGGAAAAGAGGAGAAGAAGACAAGAGGAGGAGATGGGCACCTCTGAGAGGAGCATAAAACTCGTACAACAAAGAGAGGTGAAGAGCAGAGCGCAGGAAAGGTTAAAGAGAGGAGAAGAGGGAAAGAGGGGAAGAAGGGAGGAGAAGTGAACCCACTCCCAGTAGCCAGCTGTGTGCATCCAGCAGAGCAGTTACCCATCAGGCCCTGCGATAAGTGCAAAACTGAGCAGTATTGATCCGGTAATAGCGGCAGGCGCTTTGACTGCGACACCTTAACCCCGCAGACATAATGTCATAGCCTCTTATCCCCGGCTCTTAACACCACCTGACTATCTCGCCGGAGCTGTCAAACCTCAGTAATACGCTCCTCTCTGCTCCCTCTCTGAATCACTGAAATCACTGCACTCTAAGACCTTATTTATTTCTACACCTTTGGAGGGAGGGAGAGAGAGAGAGAGAGAGAGAGAGAGAGGAAAGGAGAGAGGGAGGAGGAGAAAAAAGGAGAGTAAAGGAAGAGAGGAGGAAAGAGAGAGATAAAGAGACTTAGCTAAATGTGAATTTAAAGTTTAACGAATAGAAAAAGTTATGACTTTCCTTACGAATAAAAAAAATGGACCTAGTGCACCTATGATGTCCATGTGACTTCCGTGTGTTTCTTTTTAAAGCTTTCTAATTGCACTGGGGGGTGGTGTGGTGTTAGCAGCCATCGCCGGAGGAGTGGTGTGTGTTCTAATTGTGCACGGACACGGAAAACACAACGACGGTGTTGTGAGGAGCGTGCCACGTTCTCCAAACCTGGTGCCGGCTCAGACACACAGGCTGATTGAAAGCTCTGCCATGTTAACGGCACTCTATTGAGGTCCAGCAGGTGAGAATAATGCCTAATGCCACCCAATTACTCGCTGGCTAATGCGTGGCATTGTGTGTGCCTGGTGACGACAGCAGCGGGTAGATGAAAACTGCTCTCTTTTACACACACAGGAATAATGTGTGTACTAAGCACTACTGCGGCTGCTGCTGCTGCTGCTGCCACAGCTACTGTTGCTGTTGCACTAGACTGGTGAGCTATGGTAATTATATGGGTGCTGGTGAAGATATTTAAGTGAAAGAGACAGAATGAAACAGAGAGAGAGAAGTGAAAAAATAGGAAGGAGACTGACAGAATGAGTAAATACATACCATTATACTTACATTACTCTCTCTGTATCTCTCACACACATTCACAAATACACATAGACACACACACATATCCATAATAGAATGATCAGAATGCTTGATTTGTTGTTATTTTTTTCCAAGAGCCCTCTCCAGTAAAGGGAAAAAAACCCACCACCCTACCAACACTGGGTTGGGACCTGTGCTTTCTCCAGGAGGATGATGCCAAGCCCTGACATTATATGCAAATGTTGTTTATTATCTCGCAGGCAGCTCAGATCTGGCCACGGCTGGGCCTGGCGGTGCCCAAGGCGACTTCCAAAGCGGCGCAGAGCGATGCAGCATGGCGTGGTGAGACGAGCGAGCGAGCGAGGGCTTCTAATTAGCTCTCAGGGGCCGCTGTTAGTGTGGCACTTTGCGGCGCACCAGTTGGGAAGTTGAACGGCAAAACTTGGAGGGCTCCATATGTTGCCCAGGAGGCTGACTGAAGACTGGGAGCGCTTTTGTGAGTGTGTGTGTTTGTTTGTGTATATGTGTGTGTGTGGGGGGGTTATCGGTATTAGTGTATAGGTATCGGTCTGAGTGTGTGTCTGTCTGTATGGAAGGGGTGTAGGTGACTGTGGATAGGTGTTTGAATGTGTGTGTGTGTTGCACTGTGATCCACGGTGCTGAAGCATCTCTCCCTGTGCGTTGTAGAGTCACAAAGAGGGAGGTGATGCACAGGCTGCTTTCCTGCTTTGGAATGGCAGCTCCAGCAAAGCTGCCCATTATTTATGGAGCCTCTGGGCTGAGGCGGGTGAAAGGATATTATTCTTGGGGGGATCACATTTTAAAACGGCACATATGAACACTCAGCTAGACATGCCCCCCCTTTCAGTCCTCTTTTTTGATGTCTGTATACCCCTTTCTTTCTTTGTATTTAAAGATTGGTATCTATTTCACTTAACTTTCTTTCTTTCTTTCTTTCTTACGCATTAACACACACATGCACACATCTACAATTCCACTTGCACAACTCTAGCTAAACACAGAGCAGTAACTACCTCTCCCTACTCTTCTGTTCTCACCCTTTCCACCCTTTCAACCACTCTTCCACCTCATCACTCAATCCCTCCTTCCCTTCATCATATCATCTCTCCTTTCAGGAGCCCCCTCTGCCTGCCTGCCTTGTCTGCCTGCTGCAGTCAGTACTTCTGCACCGCGACTGTTTGAAGCCTCCATTAAACACACATCAGTGAGACAAAGGGCCTCATCAGCACTATCCATGTAGAATCGACTCTCTCTCTCTCTCTCTCACACACACACACACACACACACTACTCTATCTGAAGCCTTTCTCTCACCTTCATCTCCCTGCCACTTGCTGGGCTCCCATTTCAAAAGCTCAGATGATCAAATCTCTCCCTTGCACCCGAAACAGAAAGTGGAGAGACGGGGGGTTGGGAGGGAGGGAAGGGTGGGGATGGGATGGGTGCACTCCGCCTTTGTATCAGAGGTCCTCTATTTCTCTCCTCTTTACCATCTCATATGTGTGTGTGTGTGTGTGTGTGTGTGTGTGTGTGGGCTCCTCGTTCCTCGCCTGCGCCTCAATCTCGGCAAGTTTTCCGCCTCTGACCCCCCAAAGCGTGGCAGAGACGCCGCGTCTCATTACCCTGTGCCTTTCTTCCCCTCTCCCTCCCACTTTCTCTTCTCTTTCTTTTATTACCCCCCCACACACACACACACACACTCTCACACACACACAGCGCAATGCATTGTCTTCTCCGCCCCTATCAGGCCCTGCCATCTCAGAGCATGGAAAAGGGAGCGTGTGAGATTACCATTGTGTGTGTATGTGTGTGTGTGTGTGCCATTAGTCACAAATGAAGTGGTTCGAGGCGCATAGATAAGACAGCCTCAGATGGCAGGCAGAGATAGGCGGCCCTGGCGGGGGGAAAATGGCAGCGACTGCGAGCGCGATTGCACTAGTGCAAATTGGGGCTTACACATCATCAAACAGTGTTATTACCAAATTAGCCCCCTGGTTGTTCCCGCCCACTCCGACAAAAGAGAAACCTTGGGAGAGAGGCTGACTGGGAACAGGAAGAAAAGGATGAAGGGAAGAAGACGCTGGGAGAGAGAGAGAGAGAGAGAGAGAGAGAGAGAAAGATGGCATTGGTTGCAGCACGTTGCAGCACTGAGACTGAGATCTTTCAGTAAATACCTTTCCAACAAAGAACAATAAGACAACGGATTCATAAGACAGAAGCTGGGTGCTTTCAATGGGAAAACTGAGTCTCTGAGGTTTCAATGAGACAAGATGCAAGGCTGTATAAGAGCACAATGACTGCACGGTAGATGGGAGAGGAGTGCGCACGGTGCAACGCAGAGTTAACCATGAAGGCTTTTGTGGCCGCATCATAGAGTAAAAATGCCATCAACACTTGTCGTTTTATTTGTTCTTTTTCTTGATATAAGGATTACCTGTACATCTATAAACTCTGGCAATGTGAAGTGTATTTTGTCATGCCAATAAAGCTCTTTTGAACTGAATTGAATTGAGAGCGAGAGAGAGAGAGAGAGAGGAGGAATAGAGCATGGAGAATGGAGCATCTGATCTGGTGTTGGGTCCTCGCCGTGTACACTGAGCGTCTCTCCCACTGTGTTTAGAGCATGTGTAAAAGTGGAGGACAACATCCACCCATGCAGCATAGCCACCGGGGAATAGGTTGGACCCGGAAGAAGGGGGAGAAATGGAGCAAAGGAGAGCAGGAGAAGAGATGAGGAGGAGAGGAGAAGAAAGGAGAGGAGGGGCGAGGAGAAGAGAGGAGGAGAAGGCTGGCAGGCGAGGCCGGAGAGCCATGCCAGTCCTGCCGGTGCCATGTGAGGAGAAGCGGGCAGGGGGTAGAGTGTGCCAGGCAACGTGGCGCATGGAGGAAAGGTCAAACAACAAGGGCTGCAGATCTCCACCAATCTGCTCCGCATTACGAACCAAGCCAGGGAGACAGCTCTGTCAGACAGCACCACCCCCAACACACACAAACACACACACACACGTCTACATGTTTGAACATGCACACGCACGCACACACACACACACACACACACACACACGTCTACATGTTTGAACATGCACACGCACGCACACACACACACACACACACACACACACACACACACACTCAGCAGATCACTAAATGCAGAACCATCGCTTAACACAAAACAACACATTCACACCTCACAACTCCAACACAACACACACCATGTCACAATGCATCAGCACAGGTGTACTGGTATGCCACTCACTGGCTTCACTACAGGGACGGGGGAGAGTGGGCGACTGAGTTAGACTGAAACAGAGGATGAAACATGAGAAAATGAGGAAGGGAGAGAGAAAGAGAGGGAACTGATGAGACCTTGATAAATAGCAGACATTAGAATGGGCAGAGGGTGGACACCAGGAGCTGAGAGTTACTGCAGCCTGGGGGCCCTGGGCCCGAGGCGAACAGTGTGTGTGTGTGTGTGTGTGTGTGTGTGTGTGTGTGCACTAGCTTCCAGCCTTTCCAGCTCCAGGTCCATTTCCAATGCCCCAGCTCCAGCCAATGCGTTCCGCTCTGTCTGGGCGGCCCGCCGCTAAAGACAAGCAGACGGCAAACGAGCTCCTCATTCGCCATCCCTGCCTCTCTCTCCATCCCTCCATCCCTCCATCTCCCCCCCCCCCACTCCCAGACAGATGGCCAAATTAGACAATATGCTTTCCAAAAAACGACACCGGAATCAGTGCACGGTGCTTCTGCTGTGGCTTTGCTGGCGGCCTGTACTCTCCCTCTCTCTCTCTTTCTCTCTCTCTTCCTCTCTCTCTCCTTCCCTCTCTTCTACCCATCTGAATGCCAGCCTTCGGCTAGTAGGTCTGTGGTGTGTTGGGTTAATATGGCGTGATTTGGGGGGGGGGGGGTGAAAAGAGGAAGGGGTAGGGATGGGGCCGTGGGGCGGAGGCCAACCTCATTGCCTGTGATTGATATCAGAGACAGTGGAGTGAAGAGAGGTGTGTGTGTGTGTGCTCTGTTTGGAGGGGTTTGGGTGGCTAACAGACACTCGTCCCAGGCTTTTGGGAGGGTGACAGCCCTGCTCTGTGACAATGCATGATGGACAGCCTGTGATTTGAGTGTGTGTGAGTGTGTGTGTGTGTGTGTGTGTGTGTGTGTGTGTGTGTGAAAGAAGGAGAGTTTGGAGGGCTGCGTGTGTGAAACTGGAGCGAGGCTGTGAGAGACAAGGCAACCAGAACGCGACAAATGTGTCGCGAGACGGTCGGCAGACGTGACACAAGCGCTTCCAGAATACTCTGCCGATCTGTGTGTGTATGTGTGTGTGTGCCTGTGTGTGTGTGTGTGTGTATATACGCATGCTTTGAATACAAGTGAGCATGTCAGTTAGGGATAAATTATAAGGGCTTCTTTGTCTCTGTAAGTTGTATTGTCTAGAGGTGGTTCTCTGGGTCCCCAAGCCACCTTGGCTGCTGAATGAGTCAATGACACTTATATGCCAAGTTATACACAGGTGTCTGTCAAACACCTACATTCAAAGTTAATGTATGCTAAATGGGTGTGGTGTGGTATGTGTGTGTGTGTGTGTTAAACACTATTCCAGTTTTGCAGATCATATTGTTTTACATTAAGGCTCCTCAGTGTTCTCTTTGCCCACCATGAAGTGGCACCAGCGCATGACATATTTCAAAAGTCTCCAGACGCAGCTGAAAGGGTTAATGGCGGGGCCTCTGCTGTGGAGTGATGTCTCAGAAGAGTGGGCCTGCGGTGGCAGAGGAGGCAGCCCTGGTCCCCGGGGGCCCAGGAGTGAATGCTTCTGCACTGGCCTCAGTGCCCCTGTTCAAGCAATTAAGCCCAGCTCATGTTCTCCCAGATATATATATATATATATATATATATATATATATATATATATATATATATATATTCACACAAGCACAAGTGTGTGTGTGCTTGTGTGAATCGATATGCATAAATGTGTAATATAAATGTGTATGTGTGTATGAGTCGGTAAGTACATGTGGGTGTGTAAGTATGTGTGTGCATGAGTGTGTATGAGTCTGTGAGTAAATGTGGGTGTGTAGGTATGTGTGTGCGTGCGTGTGTGTGTGTGTCTGCAGAAGCTGTACAATGCGAGGGGAAAGTCATTTTGTGCGGCACACTCCACAGTTCCAGTCACGCTGGGTTCCAACGCAAATGAGGAGCTCCTGGTGGCCTATGTAAATACAGGGCTGTGGCTCCAGTCTCACTTCAGACCAGGCGACTCGCTCAAATGAGCCACGATATGAAAGAACCGCCATTAGATTCCCCACCCCATCACACACACACATTCACACATACCACACACACACATACACACACACAAATCGCATCACCCGCAGGAGCCGACCGCTCAATGGGTGACAGGTGTTGCAAACTTTAAAATTGGGGAGGCTGATGGTGTGTGTATATGTGTGTGTGTGTGTGTGTGTGTGTGTTGGGGAGGGAGGGGAGCAGGGACTGTGGTGGGAATGAAAAAAGGACCATGAGTTGTGCGACACTCTGGAACATTCTGAAGACAGGGAGGGCTTTGGGGAGAGTGTTGGAGTTAGCTCCGGGCAGTTTAGAACAGATGGGTAAAGGCGGGAGGAGGAGAGAGAGAAAAAGAGAGAGCATTAAAGAGACATGGAGAAAAAAGACAAACAAGTAAATTAGAGACAGAGAAGAGGAGAGAGAGGGAGAGAATTAGAGAGAAAGAGTGAGAAAAAGAGAGTGAGAGAGAGACAGCAAGGTAGACAGTGGGGGCAGGTATGCCAGCTGTGTGTCCCCTGCCTAGGTGCCATCACGTGCCATTGTCATCAATTTAAAAAATGTACATAATTTCAGGCGCAGGGGCCTCAATCCTCTAATAAGCTGTCTTCTAAAAACCTTACATGGATTACCTATCAGTAAATCTGCTTTGTGTGCTGAACGGCGCAGCCCTGGTGGCAGCATGGAAATGAGCCTCCCCTGTCAGAGATGGTTCCTGCTCCACCATTAATCCCACAACATTCAGTGG
Source organism: Tenualosa thibaudeaui (assembly GCA_027481765.1). Classification (NCBI taxonomy): domain Eukaryota; kingdom Metazoa; phylum Chordata; class Actinopteri; order Clupeiformes; family Clupeidae; genus Tenualosa; species Tenualosa thibaudeaui. Next base: position 7,883,193 of record JAIFZK010000019.1, on the reverse strand, counting down.
CAGTGGAGGAGGAGGCGGGGAGTGGAGGAAGTGGTGGTATCCTCCCGTCATGATGCGAGGAATATGCCACACCCTTAACCAAGACGCCCCCCCCCCCACCCCCCCGTCCCTTTCAGGGCAGGTGTGGGTAGTCACGCAGCAGGACGGCCAAAAAAAAGAGTTAAGTCCTGCACTGGTTTGCTATGTCGTCTGAGAAGTGCAAAGATACAATGAAGCATGGGAATGTTCATGAAGAAAGAGAATGTTCATGAAGAACCAGAATGTTCATGAAGAACGAGAACGCTCATGAAGAAAGACACTGCTAATGAAGAACGAGAATGTTCATGACTTGAAGGTGTTTGTTTTCAGGTACAGGGGAGGGCGAAGTTGCTGGAAGCGACTGTCTCTTTAAAAAATACGCTGAAGGTTAATTATGTTGATTTTTTAAAAAAACTGAAATCTGAAAATGCGTGTTCCTGATAAAGCTAATAGCGTCAATTAGGATTCCTGTGTTGATCGTGAGGCTTACAAGCTTGTTTGTTTGCCGAACAGCACATAGGAAAACAATTCCGTACGACTTGCTATTAGTGTTCCAGAATAAAAAATGCAGAGAAAGACAGAGAGAAAGAGAAAGAATAGATAGAAGGGAGGAAAAACGAAGAGGAGGAGAAAGGCCTTGCTGACACTAGAGTCTCCAAACACAGAAAGAGAGAGGGGGAAAAGAGAGATATGTAGATTTCGGGAAATTGTAGTCTACTTTGTTGGTTTGAACCAGGCAAAGCCATGCTAAATCCATTCTCTAAAGTATTTGGGGAGCATTCTAAAAGGTATTCCCGGCTTCCAGATTGGCTGCCGCCTTCTATTGTTGTGTCATCTGACAGCTTTAACCATAAGAGAGAGAGAAAGAGAGCATGAAAGAGAATGAGAGAGAGAGAGGGAGAGGGGAATAGACCGACTCAGAGAGAGAGAGAGAGAGAATGAGGAAGAGGGATAGAGGAGAGAAGGAGGGGTGAAGGGAGAGAAAGAATCAGCTAGAATATGCCAGTAGGGTGCCTTATGAGTTTAGACTCAGTGGAAATTCCAATTTCCACAATGGGCTTGCTTCATGAACTACTCTGCAAAAGAAAACTACTCTGTTCTGTTTGAGGTTTGAGAAAAATGAGATGAGAAAAAGGAACCTCGATCAAGCACTAAGAAAGTAATTCCAAAAAATACACAGGCTTCACTCTTCACAGTCACCGCGTTTCTGGCAAAACAATCAAAGAGAGAGAAAGAGAGAGAGAGAAAGTAAGTGTGCCTCAACGAATAAATGCTGAGGTCAAAGATGTAAAAAAAAAGTAGCTAGTCTAAGAGTAGCACATGCTAACTGCTCCCATTGAACTTGTTGTTCGACATCCCATAATAACAGATTCCCATTTTGGAAAAGTGGGAAAAGCCCAAACGCCCCCCCGAATTTACACCGTTTGTGCCCTCCACCACACACTCGACTCAACCCCACCCCACCCCATCCCACCAGACCTCTATCCATAACTCTGTCTCTCGTTAGCTTTTACAAGGCGTACCATCTCAGCCCGACAACTTTGCCTGACCTTGCAGAGAAGGGGTCTGAATAACACTGTAAAATTGATTCAGCTCCCGTAATAAAAGGGCCATGCGTATTATCTGCATTCTAATTCTAATTAATATTACCCGCCGCGGCAGCCACGCCATAATTTATGAGCGAGAATGGGCCTTCGGCCGCTAACCAAACACGGTAATAATCTACTCCATATTTTTATTGATGTGTTGATGAATGGCTTTATTTCACACAAAACAGCATCGGGGAGTCGCCCGAGAGGAGACGCCGATCGCAAGCGCTCTTGATTATTTTGCAGGGCTGTTTGTTGCACACCAACACCTACCCCCTTCAGCAACACAATCACCCCTTCATCCCACACACACACACACACACACACACACACACACACACACACACACACACACACACACAGAGTGCTCTGTCATTAGGCTTTTGTTTGCCTCACATGGAGTCTCACTGATTGAAAACCTCATTATAGGCCACGGTCACCGAGCCATTCACCCCAACCGCAGGTGAATTACAGGGCAGCAATGTACAAGCAGAAACATACAAACACACATACACACCAAAAACACTCCTAAATACACCTACACACACACACACGCACACACAAACACACTACACTCTCTCACCTGATTACTCCTTGGTGAAAAGGAATTATGTTCTCCCTTTGGCTAAGTAAATGTTAGTGTAGCCTTCAACCAGCCTGTGCTTTGCCACTCTTACTTAGCCTATACACTTCAGGCAGCCAATGTTTCAGAGTGAAAAGATTGTTCCAGGCGTTTTGGAGCGCAACCACCTCAAGGCCTCCACTTGTTTTTGTCACTTTTCAGCTGTTGGCTTGAATCGGGTAAAATCATCTATGTGATACATCATAGACTCAAAAGGCTCAAAGGTCAGTCCTGTTCAACTCCATCAGCTTAGGCTTTTCGAAAACAGTAAGCAGCAGTGTGCTTGCTCTGTCAAGGCTCTTTACTTCTTTTATATCTTTTGCTGGTGGTGATATTACACCTTTGAATGCAAAGAACACGGGTGCTCTCACAGTGCTAGAACTGTCTCTGGACAAAAACTCCTTCTTGTTATGCAGCAACACATCAACATATTTTCTCCTCTTTTCTGGGTATTAACAGATCACTGTATCCACTTTAACTGTACACCCCCCGCTCTCATAAAATGTTAAATAAATCCCTCCAAAATTGTCTGTAATTAAACAATAACTCCAAATAGTACAGTATTGATATCTCTGCTGTTAGTTTTTTCTCTCTTTTTTGGACATAATTACAGTTTTAATCATAATTGTACATTTCCTCATATCTGGGTAATTATTCTGTCGTATAATTTAGCTGTATTTCCCTAACTGACTGACCGGTAATAATACAGTTCTCCTTCTGAGGGAAAGACCATGTCATAAATCAGAATGTTCTCCAGATCTAGGTTATCGCTCATAATTAGGTGTCTATGGAGCTAACACCAACACCACCACCACCACCACCATCACCACCACCACCACCACCACCCCCACCTCCACTCTCCAGCCTCCCTGTTAGATAATTGTGGTCCATCATTCCTATTTTTGTTCCAGAGGAGAAAGATGAAGCCTTATTTGTCTCTATCTCCTTATTAATTCTGCTCACAAATCCTCGATTATTTTCCCAATCCTTCCCGGTGATAGGACAGCTCTGTTTGTCTGCCTCGTGCTCTTTGCAGTGTCTTCCACCCGACCAACACGCCTTGCCTTCTCAATCGCCTGTTTTGTTTCTGCTTTTAATGAACAGTTGGATTCTTTTATTTCCCTACAAGTGCTGGATTTGCCTTATCAACCCCGCTCCCTTTGAGGGTTGCCAATTGGTTTTATCCTTGCATGTATCATTTCTCTGGCTTCCTCTTTTTCCCCCACCTCCCCCCCACCCTCCACCCTCCTAGTCCTTCCCTCCCTCCCTCCTTTCCTCCTCCTCGCCTCGACTCTCCACTCCCTCCACAAAAGAGAAAGAAACCCACTTCGTCAACAAGCCTCCGCGGAGCTCCAGATTAAAAACCTCAACATCACCTAGCCTTCCAGCGCTACTCCCAGCTGGCTTGTGTAAAACTCAATTAAACCAGTCCCTGCTGAATTTCCCATTACGGTGCATTAAACGGCAGCCTGTCAAGCGTGGATGACAAAGCCGGGCCTCGTGGTATCTGAGCCCTCCGTTTAGGAGCTTTCCCTGAACACCTCCCCAACATCTTCAGGGGGGGCTTTGGCCTCTCGCATTTGATGTGAAAAAGTAAAGAAAAAAATGAAACGACAGAACAAAAAGACAAAGAGAGGAGATTGGTGGCGTTGTCCCACCCCCCACCCCCCACTCTTTCATTTCCCTCTTTGACCGGAGGAAAAACAAACTTTGTGATTTGTTTATCTCAACTTTGGGCTGGTGGATAAAAAAGAGAAGACGAAAGGAGGGTTAAGGGGGTTTGATTTGCCCTTGCTTGAGTGATATATGTACACAGGCAGCACACGTAAACAGTGTTTTTAATGCCTCAGTCTCACTAATTGGATAAGAATAATCCTTTGACAATTCCAGGTAAATATTATCAAATGTTTTGGCACGCTACTTACTCCACCTTTTACATTAAGCAGCCCTGAGAAAACAAAGATATGGCTCCTGATGGAAGCGACGATGAAACAATAATGACTTTATAGCCGCGACGCACAAACACACTGATGTCTTACCGGCACAAACACACTGATGCCTTACCGTCACCTGGGTATTCTCAGGAAGTGAATAGCCAACGGTAGGTTGACATCAAAGACTTTCTCCCATTCATATTAATGTCAGTACATGTTTTCCCCATACGGTGCATTCACAGAATGAAAAATGAGTCAAGGTTCAAAGACCCTCGTGGGGCTGACAGAATTGGTCATGGTTCAAAGACACTAGCAGGGCTATAGTGTGATAGGAGAACAAACTGAACGAAATGATATATTGATCACACTGACATATATTATTTTTGGTTTCACACAGCAAGGAAAGTCTAGTCTAGCTCTCCCCATCCCCCTTTTTGCCTTCGGACTGCCAGTGTGGGAAAACAAGCTGTGTGAATCCTAGAGAGGCCTTGCTACCTCTGGGCATGACATGATTCTTTTGCCTGTCTGCCTTATCAAAGGCAACATGTTTCTCTCTCTCTCTCTCTCTGTTAGAGGGAGGGAAAGTGTGAGATACAAAGAGAGAGAAAGACAGACTTGCCTCCTACTTGTATCCTGAGGCCAACTCTTGGAATGTAGGGCTGGCTTTGAACCTCAGCTGTAGAGGGCACTGGATGTCATTATTCAGACACACACACACACACACACACACACACACACTACATAGGTCTAAACACACACAAAGGTGCGCTCCTCTGCCCATCCTCTGATCACCCCCTCCTGTGACGTGGAAGCTCAAGCTGTGGTCCACTGACCCTCCTCTCTCCTCTTTTCCCTCCCCTGCTCCTCTCCTACTCCCTTGCTCCTCTCCTCTCTCGCTCATCTCCCCCACTTTCTCTCCCAGCTCTCTCAGTGCTTGGGTCAGCTGTAGCCGCTGATCCGCTCTTGCAGATAGCACCAGTTGAAGGTCAGGCTACAGGCCTGCAAGTCAAAGAAATCGTGGGGTGGGCGGGGGTGTGGGGGCAAGAAAAAGAAAGAAAGAAAGAAAAAAAGAAAGAAAAAAAAAACGCACACCCTCCTGATAGTCACTTGACAGTGTTTACTCTAGATAGCGGGGGAAAGTTCACCGTCTCTCTCCCTCTCCCTGGGCTAGGACTGCACTGTAGCTTTGGTTGCTTCCAAGTCTCTCTAGATCTCTAAAGTCTCTGTTGTGTTCGACAGAAAAAATCCATCTGGAAGAATCCTGCTATCCTGCTTATGGATTGCTGCAACTGAATGACTCTACCAGAGAGGGCAACAAGCAGACCGAGAGGCACAAACGTCCGTTAAGTTCCGTGTTTGATTTTCGCATGGGGGGGGAGGTCTTTTATGCAGACCAGAGTCGAGCCCTCATACGCTTATACAGAAGATCATTGAAACGTTTATGTTGCTCTATCTTAGACGGTATTCAATGATCTTTGACTCTTTAAGCAGAAACCTTTTTGGGAACAGATCAAACTCGAATTTGAAACAGTCTAGAAATCCCTCATAATGCAGACAGCCATGAATGCACAGTGAATTCTACACATAGTGCTTCCGTGTTCCTGTGGCTGATTGTTGAAATGACGGAGGCCAGGCAGATGTGCCTGCAGTATGGGTATAAAAGCATTCTGCATTCCACATCTGTGTGTGTGTGTGTGAGAGAGAGAGAGAGAGAGAGAGAAGAGTGTCTGGAGATGCAAAGAAGTATCCTCCTCACATAGAGAGCACCAGAGCACAGGAGCATTCTGCCTGGGCCAGTCAAGCCACTGGACTTTAGCCTCATGCTAATACTGTTTACTGTCAGAAAAAATGGAGGGCACAGGAGAGGAGAGAGAGATAGAGGTAGAGAGGTGTCAGAGGGAGATAGAGAAGGAGAGAGAGAGAGAGAGGTTTTATGTGAGAGGGATGGAGAGAAAGACAGATGTAATTACTTGGCATCTACCACCAGGTGCACTTCAACTTTGTCAGAATTGGAGGCAGAAAATCAGCATAATCTGTTTGCTGGTGTGCAGAACTTGTTCCTCCATGACCAACGTGTTTTTTTATGTGCACAGAAATGCCAGTGTGGGTATCTCTCTGTGTGTGCTTGTGTGCATGCATGGATGCGTGTGTGTGTGTCTGTTTATAAGTGCCTGTGGATATCGACATGCCTCTTTATGCATATGTAAAAGGGTGTGTGTGGGCTATTCTATCTATATGTGCACAGCCATGGTTGTGTGTGCTTAGGACAGTGATGCATACACTCATATGTATATGTATATATGTGTGTGTGTGTGTGTGAGGGGGGGAACCAAACATAAGCCATGACTGTAAATGCACATGTATGTGTGTGTGTGTGTGTGTGTGTGTGCTTCTACTACATAATTCAGCAAGAGGCATACCCTGAAATACCCTGATGGTCTATGTGTGTGTGTGAGAGTGTGTGTGTGTGTGTGTGTGTGTGTATGTGTGAGGGAGGAGAGACCAAACACGCTGTTTACTAGCCTGCAGGTCTCTGGTGAAAGAGCAGGATGGAAACACTAAACACTGCAGGAATCCAGCCCTATATTTCTCTCCGCACACACACACACACAGACAGACAGACATTGTGTGAATGAATGGGTGGGAAAAATACTTCAAACACATTTTCGATTAATCTATTGTCACGCCTTCACAAAATGATAGAGAAGGAGAAAGAAAAAACAAAACAAAACAAAATAAATAAAAAAAATAATTACAGGACTTTTGTTTTCATGGCTTCTTTGTCTCCTATTTAAAAAGCCCTCATCACACTCCTACCTTTATCAGACACATTAGTATATATTTTGAGACACATGAATGACATGAGAGCTATTTTTCTAATATGTGTAAGTGTGTGTGTGTGTGTGTGTGTGTGTGTGTGTGTGTGTGGTATTTGTGTGCGACAAGCTTTTCTCATTGACACTCGTGCTCAAAAAGCATGGCCTGCTTTCAATACAAACCCTCAAATTGGAAATGCATTGCTCTGATTTGGTCCAGCAAACATCATTATTGTGTCATTGTTGTCATTTCCTGCTGCTGCTGACAACTACTACTTCTCACCAAACCAGCCATTGTTCAGGACACAAATTTTTTTTGAAGTTTGGGTTGTATCTAGTCCTGCGCCATCAGAGGCACAGCCTGCTGTTTTAAAATGCTTAATTCAGCAACATGGACATTCTAACAGATGTTAAATAATAGGTTCTAAATGATTTTTGAAGGAAGGAGAATACTATGCTACTGAGAAGTGCCTGGCCCGGGTTTTGAATAGCCCATACTCAGGTGAAGATGATCGATGCTTCTCTTAGCCTCCAGGTTCAGGGAAAATCCGAGGTGCGCTTGCCTAATTCGGTGACATGAAATATTGCCTGGGCCACTCCACTGAGCACTCCCGTTTGGATGGCGCAGCCTGATAGCATCCATCCTTTCAGTATGAGACACAAACAAACAAACAGAAAGCTTGGTGACCTTTCACCCGAAACAGGAAGTACAACTGATAAGTCACTACCAATTTCTTTTTCTCTCTCCCCCTTTTTCTTTTTCTTCTTCTTTTTCCTTCGTTCTTACCTCTCGCTCTCTCGCTCTTGTTTCTTTCTTTCTTGTTTTTTTTGGGTGAAAAACACTTCCTCCCCTTGGCCCCAGTTTCACCTTGCTGTACTGCTGCCCTTCTATTAAAGGTAGTAATGGCTGCCAACTCCCCTCCGGCTTTTTCTAAGATTTGTCAGTCATGAAAAGGAAAAGGGTGGGGGGTGGGGGTGGGGAGGACGATAAATCTTATTTTGCCAGCTAAGGGCTTCTATCTCGTCTGGCAGAATAAAAAATCCTGGCCGAAAAACACTTGCTGTGCACGCCGGGAAGCGGTGGATTTAAGCCTTGTCCGCCATGATCAAACCAGGATTTATGGAAGCATCATAACTCCCGACAACATCCAGCAGCTTATTAATTTTATATATTTCTGTCCATTCCCTGATATTCCCAGGCTTGACAGTCACTCAAGATAAGCCAAAAGGCCTCTGACAGGATAGAGTGTGTGTATATTTTTCACCGCCTCTGCCTCTCTGCTCTGGGCAGAATGGGGTTTAGCTGGGAACCTTGAGAGAGGCCCAAGCCTCTCATTTGTCTTTCTTTCCCTCCCTCTCTCTCTCTCTCACTCTCTCTCAGTATTGTTCACTGTGCATCTCTTATTTCTTTATTTTGCCATTTTCATGTGTGCCATTCATAATTTGCCACTACATGACTGGGTCATCCTCTGGAGAGATCGTGACCTGAGTGACAAGAGTCGTGTGTGTGTGTGTGTGTCTGCATGGTATATATATATATATATATATATATATATATATATATATATATATATATATATATATATACACATATATATGGTATGGTGTGTGTGTGTATATATATATACACATATATATGGTATGGTGTGTATATATATCTATATATATACACACACACACACCATACCATATATGTGTGTGTGTGTGTGTGTGTGTGTGTGTGTATTTGTGTGTGGACCTGACTGCAAACACGCGACTAATCAGCTCAGTGTGTGTGAGTGGTGGGGTCAGCAGCATCACAGCGCTGCTACACAGATGTGAGCGGGCAGCACGCTGCTCAGCCTTTCATTCCCCCAGCAGCACGGGTCACTCAGGCTCCATCTGATCTGGCCCAGAGCAGGAGAGGGGGAGAGGGAGAGAGAGAAGAGAGAGGAGGGTGGATTGAAAGAGAGCAGGAGGTGGTAAAAGCAGGAGAGAAACCGAGAAAGGCAGAAAAGAGGAATAAGAGTGGGTGAGAGAGAGAGAGAGAGAGACAGCTGAAGAGAAACAGCGGTCTTTATGCAATGATCACATAGGTTCCCTTTACCCCCTCTACTCCCCACTACTCATTACCAGAAACACATGAAAGAGGTCTAGGGGCTTTGGACTGTTGTGGCGTCAAGCCATGGGGTGCCACTGAGCGATCGCTCCAGGAGTTTACACACACACACACACACAGAGAGAGAGAGAGAGTGAGACAGAGAGAGAGAGAGAGACGGGTGCTGACCAATCAGCAATTACTACCCAGGCCGCACGGCGGTATTTTGCCATTATCAGGATTACAGGCATTTAGTCGCTGAGGCCCCCACTGGCCCAAGTTTCCAGCTGCTTTAGTCGTGTACCACCCCTGCCCCTGCCCCCCTCCCCAGTTGGACATGCGGTGAAAGGAGCAAACAAAAAGGTTCTGGCGTAAGCCGTTTTGCGTGCATGGTGGAGGACACGTAATCTTCAAGCGCTACCAGAGCCCTATGGACAGCTTTGATGTAATACAGAGGCTTGTCAACCAAGTGAAACTATTTATAATCACATTCAAACCAGTTGCTTACTGTGTTTCGTTGGGGCCTCGCTGCTGATCGTGGTGTTGAATGACCATGTCTGTTTGTATCAGGGGGTTAATTCCTCAAATCAGCTGTTGTTTTCATGACTGGCCAAGTGAGTGGGGTAGTTTACAGTCTAGGTTAATTGACAGGACCTTTAGAGTCATACAGTTCATATTTACACTGATGTGTGTGTGTGCTCTCACATAATGAGCCATAGAAATAAACTTCCCTTTGGTCTAGTTCCTGATAGCTGGAGCTGTCAGGAGTTTGACTGTCAGGAGGAACACTTGCTGATGACAAGAACAACCCCTCCACCCCCAACCTCACACACACACACTCACACAAACACACAGACCATTGAGGAGTTAAAAGCAATGGCTATGTTCGCCCAGTTTGACTAAAGGCTGTTTTCTTAGTGTTTGGCTAGCAGTGCCTCAGCACACATCCTGTCCCTGGGCACGGAGTGATGAGGTGGTACAGAGGAGCCATTGTTCTCCTCACCTCTCTCGGTCTCTTCACTCGTCTCTGTGTCTTTCAACCCTTGCCTCCCATCCCTCGCTTCTCTGTGATTCACTCTATCTTACACACTCCACCCCTCTCCCTTTCTCTCACTCTTTAAGTCTCACTCTTGTGCTTTCTCTCTGTCATTCTTTCTCTCTTTGTCTCTGTCTCACACTCTTTCTTTCTCACTGTCCCTCTCTTCCTAAAGTGAGGGCGGGTGAAGAGGAGAGGGGAGGAGAGGAGACGAGAAGGAAGGAGAGGGGAAGAGAGGAGAGGAAAGGAGAGCGTAGGAAAGGAGAGAGGAGAAGAGGAGAGGAGAGGAAAGGGGAGGAGAGGAGAGGAGAGGGGAGGGGAGGGGAGGTATTAATCTGAGGGGGGCTGTTGATACAGGGAAGCAGGGAAGGGTCCCGGAAGGTCAAAGGGATTAAAGTGCTGAAGGTGGATGTAAGAGGCGCGTTGCAAGGCTAGGACGGGGTGTGGTGGGGGAGAGGAGAGGGGAGGGGAGGAGGAGAAGGGTAGGGGATGAGGGTTGGAAGCAGTTCTTTTTGTGTGTGTGTGTGTGTATGTGTGTGTGCATGGCAGCGGGCACAACATAGGCGAGCGGGGGGCGGGGATTACAGGCCCTAAACATGGCCGTTGTTCCCCTCTCACGTGGCCCATGGAGTCCTCGGGCCACCGGACGCCATTAGTCCGCTAGCTAGAACTAATCAGTGCCACACAGGCTCTCGGCCACATGTTGGGCCACAGGTAGCAGCCAGTGAGACCAGACACAGGAACAGAGGCCGGCGCTGTCCCTCTGGCCCATACTGACCCCACACTGACCTCACTACGAGCAGTCTGCACTGAGCATCCTTCACTCCCTGTGGATGACTGTAGACATTCCCATCACAAAACCTCTACTTCTATTGTGTCTCTTAGCATGCGTTTATCATACATCCTTAGCTTTGGTGTCGTAAAGTATAAGAGCATGCATTTTTATCGGCACAGCTCTTCTCTGGGAATTAGGCCTAGTGTGTGTGTGTGACCTTGGCCCAGCTATCTCCCCTCCTCTGAACCGCAGGACGTGTGTGAGAGATCTAAGCGCTCCTCTTTCCCAGATAGGGCTGTGTATGTAAATTAGATGTGTGAATAGACATGGAGACACAGCAAGTCTACTGAACTGATAGAAGCTGTCAATCACTCACTCCTTATATGTGATATGATGTGACGGATGGTGACCAGACAGACAAGGTTGCTTTAATAGTGTCTGTCATAAAAGAGGTTATGGTGGCCTGTGAGGTCCAAAAAAACACGGTCACTACTACAAAAAAAAGAAATATTGAGGAGAGGTTTTCAGGTTTCTCTGCATGTCGGGTTGCACTGATGAAGTGCAGCTTTGTGTCAAGCCTAAACCTGGATGAGCATAAGGGATGGAGCCAGTGTCCCACTGATTTCTCTTCCCTTCTCTCTCTCTCTCTCTTTCTTTCTTGTCTCTACCTCTTGCTCTTTCTCTTTATTCCTCTTCCTCTCTTTTCTCCCTCAGGCTCTCACTCCGTCTCTTGACCCCTACTCTCCCAATCTCTCTGTCTTCTGTCTAATCTCCCTCCTGCTTTTCCTGTTTCTACAACCTCCTCTTTCTCTCTCCCAATCTCTCTCTCTCTCTACCTCCCTCTCTCTCTCTCTGTCTCCCTCTCTCTCTCTCTCTCTCTGTCTCCGTTTCTCTCCTCTCAATGGTGAGAATGGATGATGCTGTCTGGCCCAACACACATCACTAGTTGCAAACTACCGGTGTACCTCCAGCATAGATGCCTCTCTGCCTTCCCAACCACCCACCCCACCCCACCCTGCTTCTACCCCTCCACCCAGCCTCACTCCCCATACTGTCCCCATGTCAGCCGCTGTCGTTTGCAGCCGCTGCATGCGAGCAGAGGTCAGTCGTGTCACGTGTGGCGGCGGCGCTGTCACTGGGACTGTGATCCGTCACCATCAGGCTCAGCAGGGGAGTGTAGCACCACACACCGCCCTGGCTAGCAGCATAGCAGTAAAGGCTGCCGTCTTAATCAAGTGCAAAAGAGTGCAGCCTGACCAAGTGTGTGTGTGTATGTGGGTATGAGTCAATTATTGTTGGTGAGTGTGTGTGTGTGTTTGTGTGTGTGTGTGTGTGTGTGTGTGTGTGTGTGTGTGTGTGTCTGTAATGAGCTGATTGATGGACATAATAAAGACTACACATGAATATACATAATAAAGACTAAAGGAGAGGCAGTGCTGGGGCCAAACAGTCTTTCATTCTTCATCTGGTGCCTGTGAGAGTTACACTAACAGCCCTGTTTGGCAGCCATGGGCCTTAGCTCCCAACGGTAATCACAACACTACTAATATCTACACTAAAAGGGTTAAATTCAGTGTCAGTAACACATGCTGATAAATGGCCACGTCCTGTATGGCTCCCCATGGACCTGACTTTGTCCACTGAATACCTAATGCAAATGGAATTCCGATTGAGAGGTTAGTCCTGTCCATGTCTCTCCGTCATGCCGGCTACCCCCCCACCACCACCACCAAAAAAGCGAAGCTCTGATGTGATTCCTATAGTACTTGGAGCACCATGTTGAAACTTCGAAGCGCTCTGTACACAAAGTATGCTGAATCTATATGGATAGTCTCAAATGGATGGTTCTCTGCATGGATGGCTCTCCACTTCTGTTTAACTGGCCTCGAATAATAATTTTAGTCATTCTTGTTATCGACGACTCATCTTAATTTATTAAGTTTTTTTACAAGTCAGAGAAAGGGGGGGCGTAAAAGTAAGCAGAGAGCACATAATCACATTAGGTCTTTTTTGATGAATAATTGTATTAGATACGTTTCACTACGCAAGCACGACGATCTGGAAAAAATGCCGCTGTCTGAAGAGAATATGAAACATCCAAACATTAAAAGAATATATTAAATCCCCTTACACTGATCAGTAAATGTGTGGAAGATAACTAACATAATGTGGTCCCCGAATAGAAGGGAAGTGGTGGGAAGAGGGAGAGAGGAAGAGAAAGAGAGAGAGAGAGGAAGAAAATATGTTGGATGACATAGAAAATGGCCGCCGTCGTGATTGGAGAGGATTTTCCAGATTTAAAATCTCCCTTTTTTACAGGCCTTAAATAGATGTCATGGAGACTATCATCTTAAGAGTAACGCATTCTCTTCCTCCACATGCACTGTATTGTGCCTGAAAAAGGAGCCTTCACAAACGGAGATATTAATAAGCGCCTAAGTGAGAATCGCTTCACTATAGAGCACTCCTCCCCTTTAGTGTCGAAGCGTGATGCTTAACGGCCCTAACACTACATAAAACATGCGTCGTAGATCAGGCCCACTGTAGATACATATTAAATCATGAGGTGATCCATCATGCCGGTCAATGGTTTCAGATGCCATAGTGTGCTTGGTCTGCAGGCACCATGTTTCAGTATTCTCTCTCTCTCTCCTTTCTTTCTTTCTATTTTTCTCTTCCTCCTGTTCTCTGTGGCTGCTTAAAAGCTCTGCCCCGCCATTGACAGCTCAGTCAGCCTGACTCGGCTAATCGATGCAGAGGCATTTTTCAACATCGATTATACAATTATGCTCAGTTAAATCATTGCCGCCACCCACGCCTTCCTTCTGTAACAGAGACAGCGGAAGCGGGATGGGGTCTGGTTTTAAAACACAAGACACAATGAGCTCATTTCATCAGAGCTTTCTCTCCATGTCTCTCTCTGACACACACACACACACACTCACACACACACACACACACACACACACACACACACAAGCAAACACAAACACTCAAATGGGCCTGTCTGTCTCTACATAAATATATTCATACTGAAATGTTCAAACACACACACACCAGACAGAACACAGACAGCCTCACATAAACATACACATCATGAACAACACTCTCCCCACACATACACACACACACATACACAAACATAGACAGAAATACACACATAAACAACAGACTCCCACTGAGCACCCACACATTATGCAGTAGTCCTTACAGCTTACAGTAACATATGAGCACTGAGATTTGTGTCCCATTGGTACCACTGGTCCCAGGAGAGCACAGAGGCAGGTGATTACAGTAACAGAGGTGGTGGCCAGTGACTCACCCACACACAAAAACACATATATAGACTACAAAGTCACATACATAAAGGACATACAGTATTTAATCTGTACATAGCGTACTTTCAAAACCCATGCCACAACACACACAAACACACACACAACAGTGGTGTACATACAGAATAGTCACTTGTATCCATGGGACTTGTAAGGAACTTGTGGAGACATGGTTGTTTTAGTCTCTTGAAAGCCTAGTTTATGCTTATCTTTCTAGCATCATGCAGATTGATGTAGACAGCCACTGGGACTGGGTATTCAGTGTGTGTGAGTGTGTGTGCGCATGTGTGTGTATGCATGTGTGTGTATGCATGTGTGCATAGTTTATTTCGGTGCTATTATGCCTGCTGATCTGAGACTCCCTCAGTTTGTTTGTTTGTGTGTGTGTGTGTGTGTGTGCATGTGTGTTTGTCTGTGTGTGTTTTTCTGCATCTCTCTGTGTTTGTGTGTGCACGTCTGGAGCATGGTGTACCAACAAGGAGGGAACAATACACATGAGACAGCAAGCTGAAAGAACACGTGTCCTGACAGCACACACTGTCTGGGCAGCCCAAGAGTGTGTGTGTGTGTGTGTGTGTGTGTAATCACGTATGAGCACATATGTAACATGTGTGCTCTTGGATACCACTGCACCCTATAAAGCACACACACCATGCACACCACACACACACACACAGACAAACTGAGGGAGACTCAAACAAGCTCAAAATCCAAACAAAAGCCCATCTCTGAAAGTGAGTGAATGGAAAGGGGAATACACAATTAGCCTATTTAGCTGGCAATAGCTTAGTAATAGCTCTCTACATTTTTTTCTGTACTAAATCAGAGACAACTTAATAGGAATTTGTGTTACATGGATGTTGGGTTTGGTGATAGACTTTTCATGCAAGATGATGGTGAGAGGAAGTTGCAGAATTGGTAATGTGCTGTCTTCAGAAACAAACGTTTAACTAACCTCTGTGTAAACCAACAATGTTCTTCATGCTCAGGTTCATGTGTAGAGATCCTGATAGTACTGTGCCCAAAGCATCATGCGATGCTGAGACTTCTAAGTGTTTTAAAAATAGTGTTTTCAGTGCATCTACCCAAGTGCCTCAGGCTCACTCATTGAATTGAGCTGAAAACGCAAACAACAGTAAAACTATAGAAGACTGCTAGCAATGTAATTTTCTCCTGACACCAAAATTTTAATCCTGCCCATGCAGGAAAACAGCCGACAATTGAATCAAAAACTGCCGGTGTTACACTTTAACAAACTAAACTTACCTTTCTACCTCCCAATCCTAGCTCTATTTCTCTTTCCTCCCCTCATCCATCCTTCATCTATCCATTTAGAGAGTCTAACACTTGCCTGCTCCTGCCTGACCATGCCCACTTATCATCCAGGCTTGGCTCAATCAATTATTGTTGCTGTGCGAATCATTAATAATTCACTAATGAAAACGATTCTGTTGATCTGCCTTGTGTTTTAATTAAAAGCAATTACAGTGCAGCTCAGAGCGCTGCCTCAGACTCCTTCAGGGTACAATTTTGTTATAATACACTGATAATGAAATTTCACATTGTGTTCATTTGTTTAGTTATTATTCAGTCACCCTGTTTCTCTGTGTTAACAGATAACAGATAATAACCTGAGCACCTCCATAGTTCCTTCCTTCCTTCTCTCTCTCTCGTGCCTTCTTTATGGGGAAAGGTTCAAAAGGAATAATTGAAATAACACCTTAATCGCTTAACTGATACCAGGGTGGGTCTGTCAGATGCTTTGAGGCAAGCTGGTGAGTATGGTGAGCTGGTCTCTGTGAAAGCCATCGCGAGAGTTCCTTCTCTGTGATGGAAGCTGTGTCTATAGGAGAGTGTGTATGTGTGAGGTGCCAGCCCTCCTTGACATATGATGTATACATATGTGTGTGTGTGTTGTAAAGGAAGCAGATAGTCTGTGACTCAAGATGGCCAGACAGGTCATGGCAGTACTCGTCTCTCTGCTCTGACTCCTTTGCCTCTGGCCAAGAGACAAAAGGGTACTAAAATCTGATGGCGAGGGGAGGACTTAGGAAAGAGGAGAGCAAAGCACAAAGACACAGAGAATTAGTCCAATTCAGCTGCGCGTGGGCTTATGTAAAACACTCCCGTTACACTGGTCAATTTCCTGACGCACAATGGCAAAGTTTCTCCCGAGACTCGTCCGACAAGCTGTATCAGTCTGTGGTCTGCATAAGAGGCTTACGCTGGAAATTTAGGTGACCTTTAAATAATAAGGCACACTATTATAGGACAGCCAGTGTCCAAGTTTAAAAGGGTCGTGATATCAGGTGACAATAGATAAGTCCAATAATTGGGAATTTTTTAAATGAATGGGAAGTTCTGGTTTGTTTTTTCCTCCATTTTTTTTCTTAACAAGGGATGTTGAATTCTCCTCAGTTATGTCTGGAACAACAGTTTAAGGGATGGATGTAGAAAACAGTAGGAGCGCATAATTCCAACTGACAAGAATAGCTGACAGACATTCTTTCATAATTAATTGCATTGCCCTTTTCATAAAAATCACAAAAAAAGAACAAAACAAATTGTGAATTTGTGTCAATACTGAGAGCTCTTTGTGTCAAATGAATTCAGAAAGTGTGAAGAAGCCAACAGCCATAAAATACCTCAACAATGCCACTGGTGCTCTGCTCCTCTCCATAAGCCTCCACTGCAGTTTATCAAGTGTATTATTTTCAACAGTAAAATATCATTGAGACTGATTACTACTCTCTCTCTCTCCCTCTCTCTTTCTCTCTCTCTCTTTCCCTCTCTCTCTCTCTCTCCTTAACTTCTCCGTTCCTCTAATTCTTAATTACTCGGCAGACAAGCTGCCACTGCCTGCGTTTGCCGGCGCGAGTGGCGTCTCAAAGAAGCCGGTGGAGTGTGGAGGGGTGCATTGTGGGAGTTCCAGGTGGATTTCTCGATAATGAGTTGTGGCAGTGAGAAGTGGAGAGTTTTAGTGATGGCTGGCTGCCAGCTGACTGTGATGCTAATGTAAAACAAACAGCACGTGGCTATGCTAATACCACCAGCATGAAAGAGACTGGGTACACTCACACCCACCCACCTACACACGCACGCACACACACACACACACATACACACACCCTTCCTCCTCCTCCTCCTTCCTCCGCTGTTCCGCTCTTGCCTTTCAACTGACAGCTATTGTTTCCTGATTGGTTTCAGTGGAGCATGCTATGAGATACTGGAATACAGCAAACTTTAGCATTAGCATTAGCATTAGCATTAAGCGTCGGGCCCACAGGGGTGCCAGGCTGGTGAGGGCACTAATGTGAGAGCACAGACACAGTAATGTACAGTGTTTCAGAGAGAGGTGAGAATATGATCTGTTTTTGATGATTCCCTGTAAGATTCATAATACATTACTCTATGGCTAGGTAAACAGTACAGGTGCACAGATACACAGAAATAAGCAGAAGCTAACTTTAGTGGACAGAAGTTTGTGCATAGATACACAGAAGTAAGCAGAAGCTAATTTTAGCAGACAGAAGTTTGCTGATGTTGTTTTGAAGAAACTGAGAGGGTTTCTTGCCGCATAGCAAACTGACTGCATCTTAGGACAAGCTCTGAGGACACATTTTGTCTCCATGTGTACTCTTTTCTTCTTCTCATGAATAGATTATTACTTTTTCATCCAGAAGTGTAGGTTGCAGTGTTGCAATGACCATACCAACAAATACACAATTCACACAGGCATGGAAGGTATATGTAAGACTTACCACTGTTTCCACAAATATTTAAACATATACGCACACATAAACATATATTTGAACAAAATATTAATATTTTAACAAAGGCCTGATAGTGGTCAACAGCTCAAACCTAGTACTGCTACTCCTGCCATAGGGTTGGTACTACTGACAGCTATAGTACTCACTGCAATAATATTGACACATACAGTAATTGGAAGTAAAACATTTACTTGTTTTTTTTTTCCTAAACACAAATGGTCTTTCTTTAAATACAAATAATTCCTCTACAACTACCACTAACCCATTTAACTCTTCTGCTGAACATGTTTGTTAGTATATTTATTTTTTTCTCTCTCTCTTCCAAGGCAGCACAGCTGTAAAGAACACACTGAACAGGATGAGTGTATGTGTGTGTGAGAGAGAGAGAGAGGGAAAGAGAAAGAGAGAAAAAGTAAAAACTAAAAGAGCGAGCTGCATGAGCTCAGTATGGCGTGTCCAGATTCACCATGGAGACCGTGACCCCTCAGCTGCTGCCTCTTTTCAAAGCAAGCGGCCACAATCAACACCAAGGCAGAAGAAGGAAATTATACCGACTTAACTAAACAGTGTAGAAATCCTGTTATTACCCTTTTTTTGTTTCATATATTCTGTCTCCTGGCAAAAAGATTAGACGATTTTAAAGCACTGCATAATCTCCTTTAACAGCTTATCAAAACTTTAATGATTTGGTGATAAAGAGCACAAAGTTAAGTAGCCGGGTAAGAGGATAACTCCCCAGTGCAGTCTAGTGATTAGTAGATGAGAATTGGGAGACCGAAAATCCCGGGGTTGCAAATCCCACTTCTGCCACTTATTCACTTTGAGGGGAGGAAGGAGAAGAAGGAGAAGAAGAAAACTCCATTTCAGTGCGGAGTCAAGTCACGGGGTAATCATTCCCCAGAACTGATAAATGAGAGGACGCCTCTCGTGTCCTCTGGAATCCACCATTTATTTACTCCTATTTATTTACCGAGCCCGCTAACTACACCCATCAAGAAGCAATTACAGTGAGACAGAGGCACCCGGCTCTGCATGAAGG
This sequence comes from Tenualosa thibaudeaui, assembly GCA_027481765.1. Lineage (NCBI taxonomy): Eukaryota > Metazoa > Chordata > Actinopteri > Clupeiformes > Clupeidae > Tenualosa > Tenualosa thibaudeaui. The sequence continues at coordinate 7,864,179 of JAIFZK010000019.1, read as the reverse complement.
CGCAAGGGCCGCAAATTATAACATCCGTTTCAACCATCCCTACCCCCACCCCCAACCATCTTCTTTGCCTTCCTGCATCTTCAGAATGGAGACCTTGAACTGCATACGTGGCCGTACACCTCCTTTCTTGGAGCCCTGATTAAGGGGAGGTCACACCAACCCTTTCCCAGCCTGCGCTCTGTGTCTGTGTGTTGATTCAGCATTCATTGCCCTGACAGCCTGGTCAGAGTCTGCCCAAAGTTGTACTCCCATGGCCCCAGTGTGTCGCTGACATTTGAGGTGCAAGTTAATACTAATGCCAATTCATGAGGAGCTAATTCACTGATTATACTGGTGTGTGTGTGTGTGTGTGTGTGTGTATGTGTGTGTGTGCTAGTGTATATGTGTGTGTGTGTGTGTGCTAGTGTATGTGTGTGTGTTTGTGTGTGTGTGTGTGTCTGTGTGTGTGTGTGTGTGTCTGCTGTCAGTCTGATGTCACAAAAGGGAGGCTGGTTTTGCTCCACATGACATTGCAGCCAGCATGATTGTGTTGCCCTCACACACTCATATGTGTGGGAGTAGCCTATGAGACAACCCCAAAAATAGCCTTTTTTTCAGTTATGATGTGGCAGGGAAGGAGGAACGGTAGTGTCACTAGTCTCATGTGGAACCGCCAGGCAGTGACAGTATGTTATTTGTGATAAAAATTACTACAAAACTATGTCATGCATGTCTCATAATTCAGAATACCATTTTAAAGCCTAGGTGTGTACGAAATGCATGTATAGTATATGTCATGTATATGTATAGTACATACAGTCTATGTGTGTGTGTGTGTGTGTGTGTGTCTAAGTTTGTGTATGCTGTGAAGTTCACAGAAACATACAGCATATCTATTTCACAGCCAGACTAGTACAGATGAGATGTGACAGCATCACTTCAGATAGCCTTCCATCAAGTTTGTCAAAACACCTCAATGTTCTCATGCGTCTCTACACTATAGGACGTGTGTAGTGTAGACTTGTGTGTGTGTGTGTGTTCTTTCCTCCTAATACCAGGACTGATTTAGTCTGACAGATGACGAAACCGTGCAGTACTGGGCTTTATGCTGCACCAATGGAGAAGAGAAGAAGAGCAGAGAAGAGGAGAGGGGAGGAGAAGAGGAGAAGGAGGGGATGCAGCTCCACCCTCTGTTCTCCTGACCCCACTCTTTTTGCCATGACATGGACTCTGACAGCAGAGAGGGGGTGAAGAAGTCATGGACGTGGAGAGTAAGAGTGAATGGTGTGTGTGTGTGTATGCATGTGTATATTTGTGTGTCTGTTTATGTGTGACAGAGTGTGTGCATGTGTGTTTGTGTGAGAGAGAGGCAGAGAGAGATGCTGACAGTCTGTTTGTGTGTCTGTGTGTGTGTGTGTGTGTGTATGTGAGTGTGCATGCACATTTTGAAAGGGCTGTGGTAGTGGTGCAAGGGAAAGATAACACACACACACACACACACACACACACACACACACACACACACACACACACACACACAGGCGCTTACCTTTGCTGTACACCACGCAGTTGTTTTTGTTGTCCTCTGCTCCCTGCCAAGTCACATCCAGCAGCCACCTGGGGCCGGCGTTGAGCACCAACGGGACCGAGCTCTTGGTCTTCTGTACGGGGCAAGATAACAGGCGCTTAATCAGCCACTCATTCCACCCGCCGATTACAGGCACACTAATAAGCACAAGTTACGCTCCTTTTTCCGGCATCTTCCGCGAAAGCTACAAACAGCCATTTTCTTTCTTTCTTTTTCTTTTTTTTTCATTTTGTGCTCTCCTTTATTTTGGGTTTGTGCGTGTGTGTTTGTAAAGCGGGTGCATGGAGACTTTATGAATCTCACTTGACGCTGGGGAGATTTTAATATTGAGACACAGTGGATGGTTGAGGAACAGAGGAGGAGGAGGAGAGGAAGAGGAGGGAAGAGAGGGGTACACCTGGAGGTTTGGATTAATGCTGGGTGGGTAGAGTGGGATGGTTTGGGTTGGGTGGGGTGGGGTGGGGTAGAGTGGGGTGACAGTGCTAAGGGCTTCAAAGATTTGTTAGGGGTTTGTATGGGGGTTGATTCAGGGGCACTGAGGGTATGGCTGGAGTGTTGGCAGCCCCTCTGCCCCATCTAAAGAGTCTGAAGAGTTTGTCATTATCACGCTGGATTTCTCCCACTGATCCAGTATCAGATTACCCAGATTAGCGCTTGCCCTCTCTGCCCCTCCTTCCCTGATCTCCAATGGCTGGGAATCACCAGAAGAATGCAGATGACTTTCAAAAGGGGCAGCCAAGGGTGGGTGGCGGTGAGGAGGAGCCAAAGGGTTCAGGAGTGAACTTTGAGCACATTGTACGCAGCTATCGCCGTCATCTCGCTATTTCCTGCAACAGGCACGGAAGAATTTTAGGAATCAGTATCTATTTCAAAGGGGGGCGATTGGGGTTGCCTTCTTTCATAATGCATTGACAAATTATTCTGAATGGGTAACGTCATTTTTCCTCTCGGGGGCTGAGGTCAAACGGGCACTTTAAGTTATTTTTTAGAGATGAGGGGTTGGAGAAGCAAGAAGAGAAAAAAAAAACAGGTGAGATAGAGGGGCAGGCGCTGCTCATATACGAGTCCCAGAGAGAGTGAAAGGGAAAGAGAGAAAGAAGGAGAGAAAGACAGAGAGAAAGACAGAGAAGGCAAGAAAAAAGAGGGAGGGTGTATCACTGGGGCTTCTCTATTTATTTTCATGATTTTATTTTAAATGGCAGGGGTAATGAAAAGCCCAGAGTACATCTTCACCATGCTTGGTGTGTGTGTGTGTGTGTGTGTGTGTGTGTGTGTGTTGGAGGGTGGGAGGATGGCGCAGGCAGAATAGTCGTCAACTCTTACAGTAGCCTATTACTCGCAGGCAAGATGTCAGTCTTTCTAGGCCACTACTTTTTAACCCTGGGGCCCTGCTTCATTAGAGGCCCAGAGAAATAGTTTAGCTAAGAGAAAATGGGTTGGAGTGCTAGGCAATCTCCACTCCCCCAGCACCCCTCCCCTTCACTCCACCGCCTTCCCATTTCATGCAGCCACTCAAGCACACACCATCCGTCTCCCTGATGTCAGCGACCTTTCCCACTCTCCTCTGATTCCCATCTTCATATATAAGACTATATTTTTTCTGCACGCAGATATTCTATTTATTGTAATAGACACATGCTCCAGGGATGTATGCAAATGGAGGAGGGTGAAGAGCGGATGGAGGAGGTAGAAGGTGGATGAGGGGTGCAGAGTGGGACGTCATACTCAATATCATATGTCGGACTGACAGGCATTTTCCTCCTCACTCACACAGGACTCGCAGCACTGAGGCTCCCATATGGTGCAGTGAAACAGATGCCATTTGTTTACACTGCATATGTAGTGCACGGCAGCAAGGGGGAAAATGATGCCTCATTTCCACTGCAGGGATTTGCTTCTGCTCTCGCTGGTTTATAAGCAACCAATTCTGCCTTTGTCTGTTTTTCTCCCCTCTCTCTCTCTTCTTCTCTCTTTCTCTTTTTTTCCCTTTGCTCCCTCTCTCCTTCCCTTCCTCTGTTTTTTGTCTTATTCCTGAGCAGGCACGCTGCCCCATGCTGGCACCACTACAGAGAGACCCGCTGTAATTTCAGTCGGCTTCTATTTCACACCTCAAATTAACCGCCGTCTAAAGTCTTATATCTGAGCTAACCTGTAAATCTCGGACTCCTGTCAAAAAAGAGTGAGAGGGAGGCAGGGATGGAGAGAGAGAGACAGAGAGATAGAGGGAAGGGGGGGAGGTTGGTACAGACTGATTGTTGCCACGACGACTATCTAAAATGAGAATCGGATTAACCCTTTCTCTGATCCTTCCCCCTGTCTGAGACCCCGGTTCTTCTTCATCTCTCCATCTTGCGTGCTAAACAAGCGGCCGAGCAAGCAGACGGACATCTGCTGTCTCGGGCCAAGGCCAGTCAGGTCTGGTCTGGCCTGGCGAGGAGGGAGAAAAAAGAGAGACCCACTAGCTGGGGGTTGACAGGCACCCCAGGTTGCATTTTAAATAGCATTCACCGCTAACAATGTTAAATGCTAATGGCGAAAAACAAACCGGTAAGTGGGAAAAACAGAGAAGGAAGCTACTGTGAAGTCAAAGCCATCCATTCTGGGCAAGGCTGAGTAGGGAGGGGAGGGAAAAAAATGGCCGACTGTGCGGTGTGCTGGGTTTTTGTGGTTTAGCACTCTCTATACCTCTCACCTCACTGGTTTCAATACCCTCCCCAGCTGTCTGCTTTTTTTCTCAGTTTTTCTTTTTTTTTTTCTTATCCCTGGGTGTGTTACGTGTAAGAGATACAGTGACCAAAACAGTGTAGTCAGCGAGCGAGTGATTACAAACTGATTCTCCAAATTCGCTATAAAATGAAAATCAATATTTCCACAAGTTGCTGCAACATAAAAGATAACCTTCATTGATTTCTGGAGACTTAGGCCCCTGTGTGATAAAATCTAATATAAATTTTCAGCCGCTGCGGATTTGGATCAGAGCAGGAGCAGGGGGCTGCCGATAAGTTCCACACTCCCATCCCTCAGCCTCGGATTTTTCCCCTCCTTTCACCTCTCTCTCTCTCTCTCGCTCCCTCTCTCTTCCACTCTCTCTCTCTATCTCTCCCTCTCTGGACTGTCCCCAGCTCTCTTTTTCCAAGCCATGGCTGTACTATTTATAATTGGCCCGGTGCGAGCGAAAGCTTCTATCAGGAATCTGTTCTAATTTTTATTACGGGGGAGGAGAAGGGGGCTAAAGCCTGTTCCAGATAATTTGGAAATTTCTGGGGGAATTGTGATGGAGCTGATGGCAGCGGTGGCCGCCCGGGCCCTCAGAAAAGGAGCTAACCTGTAATAGCCTTTGCGGCCGGGGCTGATTAAATGTTGCCATAGATGAAAGACCTGCCATCGCCGCAATAAATTAACCAATCACACAAATCCCAAGTCGCTGCTAATCCGGCCTTGATACCCCTGATCCTCTGATCAGCTGAAGGAGGTGAGAGGGAAGAAAGTGTCTGGTGACACTTCCCCTCAAACCCCTGTCCCCACCCCCTGCCCCCGCCTCCCCCAACCCACACATGCACACACACACACACTCATTCCACAACTTCCTGTGTAAACAACGAGCTAATGATACCATGGGCTGACCAACTGAACACCACCCGCTGGTGTGCAGACCACCCCCCGCCCCCACCCCCTGCTCACTCTCTCCATCTGTCTGTCCATTCCTGTTCCTCTTTCACTTTTAGTTTTTTTTTTTTTGCTGTGGCGGCTGGTGAAATCAATACGAAGACGGGTAGGAAAGCTCCCCCCACCCCAAATACACATATGTACACACAAACACAAACTCTCTCTCTCTCTCTCTCTCTCTCCTCAATCTTTTCCTCTTTTTCTTTACTCCTCCTTCTTCTCCACCTCCACTGTTGGATTTACAGGAAGCAGATTCAATGAGCAAAACCTTTATCTGGTCAGTACATTCGTAGAGTGCACTGCAGAGATTCCCTGCTTTGCATATGCACTATAGCCATGGTAATGGCTGCTCTGTACTTTCAAAATCCCCCTTCTTGGGCCAGTGACTGCACGGTGTGGTGCGTTCAGGCTAAATACACACAAGAAATGTAAAATGCCACCAACCATGTGGAGGATTCCTAACAACATTAAGTATGTTATGTTAAAATACTGAATAATATTAAACTGTAAGATCCAGTTACAGAGCGGGCTCTACAAAATGTCCTCATCAACATATGTTGGTCTATTTTTGATATATGAAAAAAAAAATCTAACAACAATATGCTGTTGGCAATTTTCTACAAAAAATCTTGATTGTTTTCCACAATAACATGAGAAATTATGACTTGTGACTTGCATGACTTGTGTATTATCAACACAGCTTCACTTTGAAAGCATATGTAAAATTATCAAGGTCAAAAATATTTTTTTATATATTTCTATTTTCCCACAAAAGACACAATTCATCTCATACATCAACATTAGCGCTCAGACCTCGGCTGCCCTCGGCTTCAATGCGGTGGCCACACAACCGAGTCTTTTTTTTACACGCTATTCAATGTTATATAAACTACTGCAGGGCAAGAGTTCCATTCAGCGCTATATCCCTCTGGCAGGGTTATGTCAAGTTTACATATAACAGTGTAGTTAAGGGACTAGCTGGTGATGTGGTCGGGGGGTTGGGGGGGTAACAGGTTTGGAACTGTTCTCGGACTCTGTTTACAACCTAAAGCACACTCACACCTTGATAACGTCTGTTGCAATTAGTTGTTCGCTGTGATGAAACAAATTGCATGTGGTCAACTGGAAATTTCATTAAGGAAGATTTTCTCCCGGCCCGCGTTATCTCCTTCTGTATTAATATTTCCTTAGGCTTTTAGAATGGATGAGTTGCCAGGGATTTTTTTTCTCTAAATGTAAAATAAATGTCCAAATATCCACCTTCCATGCATGCTCTGCATTGAGCATGGACTTACATTTGTTCACATTCGCTGGTGATAGGTTGCAGTTTATACATATCACCTCAGAAAGGTTATATTTTGTAGGATATAACCAAGACTCCATATTTTAAAATATCCATGCCTTCCCAAAGAGACAGAATGTCATTTTTCATTTTGCTATTTGCTACACATCCCCTTCCATCTTTAAACGACAGTAGTTTTTACAGGCCAGAAGAGGGAAAAAATGAAGCCTCACTGCCATTCCCTTTTTTCTGAGTTAGCATCTGCTACAGGGAGAGCTAAATAACGGGAATATGCAAAATGTGCTCACTAATTCCTTTTGGAGATAGATCTTGGTGGCCGCCCTGTCATAAATCAGAGCATTTTTTCGATATGAAATGAGGCAAGCTGCTCTAATCATTTCTGCATTTCAAATTGGATCACTGGCTCAATCGCTTGGCTTTTAAACTGCTTGCCTAAGAGCAAATGTGAGGTGAGAGATAATGGCAGGCAAATCTCTTCCCCTGCGCCCCGCGCCGTAGTTAGTTTACTGCTTGAGTGCAAAAGAATGCGGCGCCCCTTGCCCCTCCCCCTCCCCGCACCGCCGTTCCCTTTTCAACTTTGTTAAATTGACTTTTCGTTTGAAATCGATTAAATTGAGAATCGCCACCGCTTTTTTTCATGTTTTTTTTTTCTCGCCTACCCCTCCCTTCAATCTCTGACGGAACACCCATCAAGGTGCAAACAGAGCATTATTTTGTGGCAGTCACGGTTGGCGCAGGAGAGAGAGAAAGAGAGAAAAAAAGTTTGATCTAAACACAAATAAAGACGCATAGTCCTAAACTAACCTGGCTAGAATGAATGAACAAAAAATAGCAACAGGACTGAATAAAGGTAATTAACCACCTTAACAAATAGAGTGCTAATTGCACAACGGACATAGTAGTTTGTTTGCATCTTAATGACGGTTGTCGGCGCATTACAATTGGACTCACATAACCCTGAAGTGAGAGAGCAGGAGAGGATAAGAGACAGGGACAGAGTGAGTTGGAGTTGGGAAAGTGAGCGTAGTGTTCTAACCAGTTCTGAACAGGACATAAGCCTTATGGAGCTCCAGGCTTTCAGAGATGCTCCAACGCTATAACCATTCAGTTTATAGGAGGATCAGATGGCTTCAGGACAAACTCTGACTCTCTCTTCCTCTCTCTCTTCCTCTATCTGTGATTTATAAACATTTTTTTTCAGTTACATCCTCAGCTTGAATCTTAGGTGACCCTGTTTACATTCCGTGGCCTCTCCCGCATCGTGTGTGCCTCGACACTGACAAACGATTGCATCCTGTCCTGTTCTACACATCCCAAACTAAATGTAGTCTAGATGAGCAAACACCCATCTGCAAAGAGGGCCAATCAATCAATCTAACAAGATTCCACACACAACTCCTTGTGCATATAGACTTTGTCAGCTGATAATATTGCTATGCAAAGCTGCACATTTCCTCTTGTAACACAAACACATTCTCATTTGCAGATGCTGCACACTGCATGGTGTGAAGGAACGCACAAAAAATAAACTCCAAAATAAATAAATATATACACCACTTTCACACTCATACATTAAATGAACTGTATGAGTATCTGGTCACTTTTAGGTGACATAGCAGTGAATGGTAATTAGTAATACGTGCCTACTTCAACATTCAGCCATGATGCTCAAACCCTAATGAGCAGTGATTCATTAAGGTGACGCAATGACTGTAACTAAGCAAATACAACATGTCCCACTGCGCATCCCAGACAACTAATTACAGGAGCCTAGCAGCTAGCGCTGAACATTAGGACACATTACACATTCTCTGAACAAAGGATCAAGAGCACACCAGGTTTGGAGTTGTGATCCCCCTTACTATAATGATATATGACTGGGGGAGAAGTGCATGCATGTGTGTGCACGTGTGTGTGTGTGTGTGTGTGTGTGGGGGGGGGGGGGGGTGACTTATGTATTCAGATTGAACATCGAACAGACCAATAACATGCCTGTTCTCTCCCTGTTCCTGTCTGAAAATGATTTTTTCCCCTCCTGTTTGAATTCAATTGCTGACTTGTTTGATCTTTTCACAGGGTGTGCGGTTGACTCCTGCAGCTACGTGTGGGGACAGCCATCCCATAATAGGCGACCAACTCCAAGTGATGTTCACCTGTATGGGTATTACCAGGCCCTCTGGGCTCCAGGAAAAAAAAGAAAGAAAGAAAGAAAGAACACTAGGAAGCATCTGTAGCATCCAAAACACTAGGAAGATCTTTTTTTTTTTTTTTTTTTGCACAAAGTCACCTCTGACAAGCCTCTGTGTATCAGCGTCAGGGTCTTGTATGCATCCTTTTGAACTGGCGCTGAGGGGAGAGCTTACAGCGTGTCTCTGAGTAGATGTCACGAGGGCCGAGGGGGTTTTAAAGCAAAGCCAAACACTTCCTCTACTACCACCCAACCCTCTTCTCTCCTCACCTGCAGCTTTGCCCTGTGCCCTGTGCTGTAATGCTCTCTTTAAGTGTTTTCTGCTCCACAGATCCACTGAAGGCAGTAAAGGAACACACACACACACACATACACACGAGCGCACACACACACACTGTAAATGGAGTAGCATAATCAAACTGATACTGAGCAGATCTAATTTAATGCACACACACACACACACACACACACCTCAATGGGTGAGCTCCTGCATGAACTTTTGTACTTTAAGAGGGCTCGCAGACATTTGCATACACTGCAATTTACTCACATTATATAAAAAGGTGCAATCTTTTAACATTGAAGCCATTTTTTTGCTTCAGAGAGATGGGGGTCTTAATAAATCCATTTCAAAGACTGGCAATGTTTACACTGAGGTAAGTAAATAAGATAAAAAAGAGTGGTGGGGGGTGAACCTCTCCTCTGACTAAATACATTAGATGTGAACTCTCTTATCGGCGTCTCTGCATGTGGACTGTTAAGAGATGGGCTTCCTGGGCTGGCTATGCTCTTTGTTACCCAATTAGTTTACAGACGACCCCGCAGTCTAATATTCCTGTTTTGACAGCCTCATGCACACACCACACGCGGCCGCCGTGCGCTGGACCACCGGGACAGACGCCTGTCTGCCTGAGAGCTTGTCCAGACATATTCGTCTGTTCATCCGTGTTTTTTTTTTTTTTTTAGTTATCAGGGTTTTTTTTTTTATCTAGACCCTCTGCCTTTGCCATAGCATACCAGATGACCAACACACACACACACACAATTCTAAGTGGTAGTGTTAGCACTGAATACTTCTCTATATAACAGATCCTCCATCTGGAGTCATTTGACAGGGTTTTGTTTCTCTCTCTCTCTCTCTTTCTCTCTTCCCCCTGTCTTTTGGCACGAAAGGACTTGGCGGATGGATGATGATCCACGGGGGCCGGTCCTGAGTTATCAGGACCCAGCAGCAGGGGCTTGCCTCCCTGTGGGGTGGCCTAGCTCATGCCCGAGAGGAGGTGAAGCAGGCAGAAGCCTCACTGCAACACCCCCCCCCCCCCAAACCTCCACCCCCCACCTCATCCCCATGATGTGCTAAGCCAGAGCAAAGGGGAGAATGAGAGAGAGAAAGAGGTGTGAGCGGCGAGGGCCAGCCGTGCCTGGGGCCGCTCCAACAAGCCAGAGCAAGAGGAGGAGGAGGAGAAGACACATCAGCTCCATCATGCTAACGCTAACACTAACAACACTCAAAACAGGTACTTCACAAAGTCATTTGGCCTGACAAAGTCCATATAACACTGAACTGGAATGGGCCCGAACACAGCTAATTGTGCTGATGAGAAGAGGCAAAATATGTCCAATATTTCATCTGTCAACCACAGTTTGTTTAAAGCACACCAGTATTTTACCAGTTCAGCAGCAAATTACTATAACTGCATAATTACCAGTGGCACAGTAAATAAGACTGAGCAAAAGAAGCAGTCTAAATAAAGGAAAAGGTGTTACAGACTGAGATGCATTTCAAAACAGTAAACTGACAATCATCTCCTTCACTCGTACACAATGTGTTTTTTTTGTTTTGTTTTGTTTTGTTTTGTTTTACAAAAAATCCACATGGGGACTGGAGATCGCTAAATGAAAACAAACGCGGATTATCTCCGCCACTTTTCAAGGAAGTCGCTTCGCCGTTCCTACAAGTACAGGCATGACAGTGACAGATGGCAAAGCAGCTGCCACCACTCAAGTCCCTCTCACTTTTTTTGCAACCACCCTTCCCCCTCCACACACACTCACACACACACATACTCACATACACACACTCACACAGATCTCTGCTGTGCGTTTTAATGGTGTATCTCCACACACTTGGCAAGACACACTGGATACCACAGGATGAGGCAGTGTGCAAAAAAAAAAAAAAAAAACAGTATACCCCATCTGGAACAGCGCAAGGGAGGATTGAAATACACTGACAGATAACCATCCTCCAAAAACTTCAAGTGTCATTATTATTGCGTAAACTCTATAAAACTTTAACTTTCAGAGTATAATTTTTGTTTTCCTCCCCAACTCAGCTAGAATGCCTTCTGTCACTCCTCTCCTCTCCTCTTCCCTCCTTTCCGCTCCTCATCTCCCTCCCTCCTGTGAGCGCTGCCTGATGTGGTTTGTGTCAAAAGTAACAAACGCTCATGGCTGCCGGTCGCCGGTGTCAGAAGGCGAAGACAGCCCTTGGTGTGCGGGCGTGTCGTCTCATTGCGGGGTGACTGTCTCTCCCCATATGTCTACATGACTCAAATAACCTGCAATTTGTTCCCTGGTGAGCTACTGAGGACAGAAGGAAAAAGAGAGAGATAGAGAGAAACAGAGAGGGAGGGAGGCCCTCAAGGCTCAGCAGTTCATTTCTCTAGGGAGAGAGAGAGAGAGAAACGGAAAGAGGAGGGAGGGGTGAGTGGGAATGAAAGGGAATGAAAGTAAGTCAAAAATGAGGAGAGAGAGAGAGAGACCTGAATGACAACAAATTAAAGCTCAGCAAAAGGACAAGAACAACAGCTTCTAAAATTCTTTTCAACTTTCCTACAGCATGGCTTTCTAGCTTTGGCTGTTAAATTCATTATAAAATCAGTGCAACAAACAAAGACAATTAGCCTAGACTATTGTTTAATATATGACATGTATAAGACACATTCATATAATATTTATGAAATACTGTCATAGTTCAAACTGAAACATGATCTCATAAATTATGTTTACATCTCAGGAAAAAAACAACAACCACACTTTCTATTCAACATAACTAGACAACATGCAAAAAGACAAAAATGAATCCTTGAAGTTCAGGCTCGGTGTAAGACTCGAGTCAGGGGACAACTAAAGACGTCAAGCACCCGTCCATCAACCGTGCACTGCTCTGTGTGCTATTCATGAGTCTGGGCACCAGGCCACCTATTCCTGGTGGTGCTGATTTATCTTGGGTTATGATTGTACCTGAAGTACATGGGCAGCTACTTCAATCACAATGCAGTGCTGTTATCGAACCATGGAAGCACCCCCCCCCTGCTGCTTTGGATCTGTTTTGGGAGTTGTACTGTGATGGAGCATGGAGTAGGGGATGTGTGTGTGTGTGTGTGTGTCTGTGCATGTGAGAAATGTCAGGTTCACTCGGAGATCAAGTCAGGCATGCATTATCTAAGCAGGTTCCTCAGCAGGAGCAGCAGAGAGGCAGTAGGAGGGGTGAGAATGGCCACACTCTGACTGACATGAGAAGGGGGAGATTCAAGTGCACAGAAGGGGACATGTGTTTGTGTGTGTGTGTGTATAAGCATGATAGAGAGAGAGAGAGAGGGAGAGAGAGAGTTGGGGTGTGTGGACAGGAAATCATACATGTGTGAGTACAGTGTGTGTGTGTGTGTGTATGTGCATGTGTGTGTGTGTGTGTGTGTGTGTGTGAGAGAGAGAGTCCAAGAAGGCATAAACATAAGAAAAGTGAGCAAAATGAGATTGTCAAAGAAGGGGAGGAATGAAAGATGAACAGAAAAAGGAAGTGTAATGAGAATATACACACATTGAAACACTCTCCTCCCTTTGTTGGAGGTCATAAACTCCAGCTGTCAATCAACCCCCCTCCATCGCCTTTATGATGAGGAGAAGACTGAGGAGTGGGTGCGACTGAGTCTTGTCTTAGCCTTTCCTTCCTAGGAGAATCTACCCCCTACTTGACCTTCTCCTTCCCTGCACCAAGTAACCCACTAACCCCTGGGCAGGACAGATGCATGGATCAGCCCACATGGATCAGATGCTACAGCACTAGCTTTCTCTACATACACACGCAAACACACACGGATACACTCACACTCTCACATACACAGACACACACACTTGCTCACTTTCACATAGCCAAACACACATGCCACATGACAGAGACACACGTGTTCATTCATCCTCCTCCACCCGTCCACCCACCCACACACACACACACACGCACACACACACACAGGTAGGCTTCATACCAGTAGAGCAGACAGGAGGCTGGGCAGCCCACCCCACCCCATCCCACGTCTGATCAGCGCAAACCCTCCCTGGTCCAGACACATTGGTCAGAGCCCAAGGAATTAATTGATGCGTGCAATCACAGATTGGTTCTCCGCCTGATATTCGGGGCCCATTATTCCATTAAATGAAGCCGCGCTCTCTGTGCCAAGATTATTAGTCAGTCCAGCTAGGAATTAAAATCGTGTTATGGTGGCCTGATGTGGGTTTAACCAAACAATCACTGTTAGGATCGTTCAGACACACATACACACAAACACACATACACACATTCACAAATCTATTGACTGAGAATCACCTCAACCTGCTTTAAAAAAATGAAACTCAAGTTTTTCAAGGAGGACTGAAGCTTGGTGAAGCTTTGTGGGTTATTTATATAAAACTACAGTCTTGCCTTTGAAACCAAGGACCATCCTGAGGTTTTGCATTTATAATTGGATGCAACTGTAAATAATTGGCAACCAATCAGCTGGCTTGATGCATGTTTCCATGGATGCACAAGGGAGGCTCTGTCTGCCTGTGTGCTGTAAGCTTGTGACTGTGTGTGTGCGTGTGTGTATTTCTATCACATGAGTGTGTAGGTTTGAAGAGGTGTGTATGTGTGAGTGAGTGTGTGTGTGAGAGAGAGTGTGAGAGAGAGAATGTGTGTGTGTGTGTGTGTGTGTGTGTGTGTGTGTGTGTGCGAGCTCCATCCATACTCCACTCTCAAGTCCCACTGATTCTCCTTCCCAGCCATGTTGAATCCTCTTTCCCTTATCAGGCGAGCCCAGGCCTGCATCGGCCTCTCCTTGCTATGACAGAGGCTACAACAATAGGCGTGCGATACCGCTGCTTAGCGCTGCGTTTCAGAGGGGAAACCTGCCACGGGCGCAGATTAACAACACACACACACACACACACACACGCACCCCGCAACACATACATACACACACACACACACACACCACACAACACACACATACACACACGCACACAAAATAGATTGCAGGCTACAAAACAAAACATTTTTCAGAAAAAGGCCTGCTCTTGATTAATGAAGTAATGACAGGAAGAAAAATACAATTTCAGGCACAGAAAAAAAAAAATCTTCCGGCACTTGTTCAAGTTTTGGGGGGAGGCAAACAATAACCCAACTAGAGGGAGCGGAGCAGGATGGGGTGGGGCAGAAGAGGAGGAGGTGATCGGGGCCGGAAAAAAAAAATGAAAGGAGAGGGGTTGAATCATCTCCTCACCATTCGCCCCCACGCCAGCCCCCATTTTCCTCTCTCTCTCTCTCTCTCTCCCAAAACGTTTACTAAATTACACAATAAAAACACTCCACCAACACCCTCTAGTTCACTGCTAGGCTCGGATGAAGACGCTATCTTGTAATTTCTCTGCCCGAGCAACACGGCAGAGAGAGAGAGAGAGAGAGACACACACACTCATACTCTCACACAGACACGCACACACTGCATACACACTCATGGCACAGAAGGACATGAGACGGCCGCAGCTGCGTAAAACCCCACCATGAAACCCTCAATCGGAGACAGCTCTGTGTGTTTTAGCAATGTTAAAACACCCCTCACAAACCCCTCTGCAGGTGCAAGGTTAAATTGAATTCAAAGAGCGAGCGTTTGCGATATTGTATTAGGCTGTAAAGAATTCCTTTAACAACCCCAGAGTGCATTCCTGCATTTCTGTCTGTAAGGAAAGAAAAAAAAAACATTATTCTACTTTTTCACATCTACAGTACTGATGCATTGCCCTTAAGTAAAGGCATATTTCTTTTTCAATTGTTGAGGGGCATTTCTGCAAAGCTTTTTTTTCTCTTTTTTGCTGTTGCGATTTCTGCGAAAGCCTTTGAACACTTTTCCTCTGGACTTGGACACTGAATAGATGGATACTGACTCAGCTGAGGCTGCTTGTGGAGCACTCAAGGCTACCCAACAAACACACACACGTATGACATACACACATATGCAAACACACACGCACATACGCAAACACAAATCCACACACAAGCACCCGCGCGCACACACACACATACACACATATGCACACTTCTCACTGCTTCTCGCAGAAACAGACTCAAGCAGGCAAAACTCAGTGTGCTAACCACTGGCAATTAGCTCTGTGTTAATTCATTAAGTGAACACTGAACCTCGAGCCGTGCACTTTTCTTCCCCTTCTCGTCTTGCACACCCCCCACCCCCTTTCCTGACAAGCATCTACCAGGCTGAATGCCCTAAATCTGCCGCTCACTATTAGTGGGCTTCCCAATCCATTATTAAGACTTTTCACAGACACTGGCTTCCCTGTGTCCTCACCCAAGGCCTGCTTCAGACACGGCCATTTTGTCCGGGTCTGTCCTGCATTGTGTAATTGCAACATTTAAGACACCTGCTCCTCAATGGCTTCATCCTGGACTGGCCATTTAGTTCTCCTCTTGACGACCAACATTTCTGTCTGGGTGTCATTATTAATTTGCATTGTTCATTTGGAGCGACGGGGCGAAGATTGGGTCCCCCGATGGCTAGAATCGTCACTCACCTGAGCAGAGGCTTCGCAGGGTAATTGGACTCTAATGGCCTGATTGATCTGCTTAGGAAGACGGAGGGTGGGGGGTGGGGTGGGTATAGGTGGTGAGGGAAGAGGCATGGGGGGAGAGGGGAGTCACATCATGGAGTAGGGGGAAGAGGGAGCATGTCTACTGGGCTCCAAGCAAAGGGGAATGCAGACAGTGATGGAGGTGGTAATGGTAGCGCACCCACTATGGGTACTACAGTTGACAAAAGAGCTGAATGAAAACACACCTCTGTCCTCTGCAGTCAAATGATTTGAGTTGATGGAACTATGTTTATAAAGCTATGAACTTGTACAGAAAATAATGTTATATTATTATAATTGTACAAATGTGAAGCTCAATAACTCACATGGCAGATTTTCCCTTTTTTTCCAGGCATCATTTTAGAAGAAAAAGAATATTCTATGTGTTCTATTCTTTTTATGAGTGAGATGAGCATACAGTGTTTAACAGGTTTATTTTGGCAAAGGGACTCGCTGGGTTGGAAAGTCAGTTGTGTTGTGGTGGACTGGAGTGAATCACTCTGTTGTGGAGGACTGGATCCAGACCAAAGCATCTGAACAGCGAAAGTGTGCAAACACACACACACACACACACACACACACACAAACACAGAGCACAAGCTCCCAGCAGACCGTGGCAAGAGCGCGTGGCCCAGAACAAACTCCCGGCAGTCTGCGGCCCTGGGTCTGCCACTGCCCATGCCATCAGCTGTGAAATCTGCCTTCCTCGCTGATAAACGCTCGAGATGTGACCCTATCTCTGGCCAGCAGATGCCCAGATTTCCTGTCATGCCTCGAACCCTCTGTCTCCCATTTTCTCTCTCTGTCTCTCTAATTCTCTTCCTCCCTCACTTTCTCTGTTTTTCTTCCTTGCCCCCCCCACTCTTCCACCATTTCTATTCATCTACAGTTTTCCTGTCTTGAGGATCCTGTGCGTGTGTGTGTGTGTGTGTGTGTGTGTGTGTGTGCAGAGCCGAGCTGGCCCAGTTTGTCCTCTCTTCCCATGCCACTCACAGAAGGTCCAGTCCCAGCGTCCCAGTACCATACACATGAGCCCATTCCCTCTATAGCCCCCCCCCTCTCCTTTTCTCCATCCCTTTCTTTTCTACACTTCTGTCAGCCTAGAGTGCTCTCCGAGACATCCTCCTCCTCCCTATTTGAGCTCTTCACAATCAAGTGTCTGTCTGCTGGTCATCCTGTCCATCACTGTGGCCAGGCCATCCATTTGGCTGCCAAGCTTGAGTCAAAGGCTGCACAGAGAATCAATTGCGCCATATTCTCACAGTTAAGCAATTAAAGGTCTTAAAAAGACCACAGGCTTTGTTCTGGAGCAAAACCCCTGATCTGTGGGTGGCTAGGTCACCATAATATGGCAGGATTTCACTTTGGTTCAGGCTAACTGTACCTGTCAGTACTTCAAATGTCAAATGTAGCTGCAGCCTACTAAAAAAACACATCTCTAGGTTGTTCTCATCTGTTGTTACCATAAGTATATGTGTCCTTAAAAATAACCATCCATATTTTAATTGGGCAAAAAAAAAAAAACTTAAACTAGCTTTAAGAGTGGCTGGGTCTTATATGGTTCAAGACGAGTGGGACTTAGGCAACTGTTCTGAAGAATTCTGAAAATGATTTAATAAAGTTATAGCATTCTAAAATAATCCCTCGGAATAGGGCCTCAGAGTCCTAACTCCTCCTGGACACATCCTTATGTTTCTTAACAGGATAAATATGAGATTCGTTACAATTTTTAATAAGTATTTCTTAATTAATCCACACGCAGAATGAAATATTAAACCCCAGAAGGACTCCTTTTTCCACTACAGCAGCCAGGTCAACACTTTTTCTCCCTCCACAGTTACGGGGAAACTAACTGGGATGCTTAAAACGCAGCCTGCCAGCTGATTGATGTAAACCAGAATAACATCAAATATAATGGATCGTAACTTCATTGAGTCGCAGTCTGGACTAAAATCAAAATCCACCAATTAAAACGTTTAGTCATAAAATATGCAGATTAAATGGTTAAAATGGATGCACTTCAAAGCCTTTTGTTAGGGGCCAATTTGAGTCCAGAACAGTCGTAGGGTTTGGTTTGTGTTTGGAATGTCATGGGAATTTTCTTTTTTTTCCTGCCTTCCTCCATTAAAATAGGCACGGGCCCCGTGCGGTCACATTTGTACTGAGAATTTCCTAATGATTAATTTGTGGGAGTGTGCAGAAGCCTGGCACTTTCCAGGAAAGTAGGCCGTGTCCTCATATTAAGGTGCAATAAAAATGTTCTTAAGGATGGTGCTTAAGGAACCGCACCTCTAAGCAAAAAAAAAAAAAAAAAAAACTAAGAAGAAAGGAAAGAGGAAAGAGGGAGAAGAAAATGAAAGAAATTTGGAAAGTAGAGTTTGAAATAGGAACAAAAAGGAAAACGTACCACGTTCCCTGTGTCGGTGCTCGTCTCGATCTTGCCTTCGAAGGGTCCCCACGTGGTGCCGACGGGAAGCTGCTGGCGAGTGTGAACGCGGCGCTCGCCGTCCTTGTGGAACACGTCCAGCTCCCCTGAAAACAAGCAAAGATGGAAGACAGTCAACTTTTTGCTCAGTCAAGATTTCCCCCCTCCATCTCCCTCCATCTTATCCACCGTACCTTGAGGTATATATATTTTCCAACTCAATGCATTGGGAAAGCCAGCCAACATTTTTAGGGTTCACTTTTGGAAAAATTTTGGCATGCCGCACTGCAAAGTTGTTTTTGCTTTCCTTGAGAGCACTAAGACGATTTCTTAGCTCTCTCTTAAGCACCTATTCTCAGGGGTGGAAAATTTAATGTAGATTGATCACATGGTGAACGTCAGAACATCAGCCGTGTAAACACATCTGAAAGGTGTTTCTTTCCCCACATCCCTCTCTTCCCCACCCCACCCTGTCTCTCTCTCTCTCTCTCTCTTTCCTTCTGTTACTGATAAATCTCGGTGAGATGTTACAGGCTTAGTGGTTGGCAGGGGCCAAGCTATTTCTGTTGTTCCAGGAAGACGAGGGGCCTTTGTTAGCACTGCAGCCGAACTCACAGTTAATTAACTGTGTCACAGGACAGCATGGCCAGGGTGGCCATGTTCTCTCTCTCTCTCTCTCTCTCTCCTCTCCACTTATCTTATCTCTTAGATTTAGTGTACTTTTTGGGCGGGGGTAAGGGGGCGCAGTGGCGATTAATCAAACCGTTATGATAATAGAGCCCGCTGGTCGCGACGGGACCAGTTTTGTGGGGGAAGAGTCACGCAGGGGCTCTCAAGTGCACATTTCCGCCCCAGTCGCCTTGACAACGCCAAGTGCCTGGGTTTCTTGGGAAGACCTATGGCTGGCGGAGGATTTAGCCCCTCCAAACCGTCGAGAGCTATCAGCTTTATCTTTGCACGTCCTCCCCACCCCCCCACCCACCCCACCCGTTCCCTTCCTGTGTTCAGGCAGTACAGCTGTGGCTGTGGCACTCGTCATAACATATCACCTCTTTATGAGTGTCGGCTCACAGGGCCCCAGCCTTTTATCATCCTTCCTCTTGGTTTTGTGGGGCCAGGATGACACGGTGGGCACAACACACACACACACACACTCTACTCACCACACACACACACACATAGTGCTCACACATGAACACATTTCTCACCACATATGCACTCACACTGTCTCATACTGTTTACACACACACACACTGCTCACCACACACTCACATACCTCACTGCACAAACAAAATAATGATAAAACAAGTTCTCCAGTGATCAAACATCAAACAATAGTGGCAGATGAGGTGGACTGCAAGTAATTTTCTGTGACCCTCGGAGATGCTTTGGGGGAGCTGCTGCTGTTGTTGTTGCTGTTGTTGTGCTTGAACTGTTCCATATTCTTTGTCCATAGAAAGCTGAGCGAGCGAGTGAGAGAAAGAGAGAGAGAGCGGCAGAGTAGAAGGGGGGTGACTGAACTTTATATTGCGTCTGAGGCATAATGACCTATTCAGTCATGCTCTTTTCGGTAAATATCAGCTGTGTATCTGTTACACGCCATCGTGTCGGCCTGTTGGTATGGAAATTCTCTTGTGTGTTCTCTCTCATGCATAAACAACATAAGGTGAGTCCGTTACATTGTTGAAGCGTAAATATCACCACCACCTTTGTGATCACACCCACACATACACACACACACACACACACACACACACACACACACACACACACACACACACGCTACCATTTCAGCTACAGGAGCATTTTCCCTTCTCTTTTATTCACAAAGCACTTTTCTTTTATTCACAAAGCATCCAGATGGCATGGAGATATTTGTGTACGTGTGTGTGTGTGTGTCTGTGTTTCAACTGCACCAGTTAATGCAGTATGAAAACGATTGAATGGGAAAAATGTGATAAAATCTAATTTAATAAAATGTGTAACAGCAGTATTAAAGATTAAATCACAAAAGCAATAACTGAGCGATGTTATGGGCTGGTTTTCCATCAAAGGCAAAGAGGCTCTTTAGATTGAACTATTCATTTCACACTGAACCTCATAATTATCTGATTTACCATTATTCACAAACACTAGGCGTATAAACACATCCTGGCAATGAATCACAACTGTAGTTTAAGTGCAAAATATCTTTTTGAGACTTTTATATGCAACCCTGCACAAATGAAATCAACTGCTTATATTATTTTTTTTCTGTAATTAACTGTTCCCATGAATGATGAATCCTTCTAGCCCTGACTGTTCTCTAGTAATGGCACAGACAACACAGATTCTCTGAAACCTACACATTTTCCAAGGGCTCAGGGTTGCGTTCTTGGTGGATAGATTTTTATCATTGAAAAGGGTGTGTAAGTAACTCCTAAAGAGTCTGCATATGATTCATTGGAAAAATTCAGTCTTTTGGAGGGTCAGTGGTAGTGCTGGTTGTGAGCATCTCCAAGACCAAGAGAGGAGTTGGAGTGAAGTCAGTAATTACTGCTGTACAGCAGGGAGGAAACAGTAGAAGATGAGTCAGAAGGGAGTCTGTGTGTGTGTGTGTGTGTGTGTGTGGTGTGTGTGTGTGCCTGTGTCTGTGAGTGTGTATGTCTGTCTGTATGTGTATGTGTTATGTGTCTGTGTGGTGTATATGTGTGTGTGTGTATGTTTGTGTGTATATATGTCTGTGTGTGTGAGCGTGTGTCTATGTGGTGTGTGCGCATGTGTGTGTGTGTGTGTGTGTGTTGGTAATTCAGGTGAAGGAGGACAGGAAGAGGAGAGAGGAGGTGTGTGGAGGCGAGTGTTTGGTCTGTTCACACCCCAGACATATCTGGCCTCTTGTGAAGCGGCACACGGCGTTGCTGGCGGCCCAGGGGGAAGGTGGGGAAGCTCATTAAAGGGGAATAATGAAGCGGCAGGACTCAGCTGGTCCACATCACAGGGAGGCTGGAGCCCACGCTGGAGCCGCTGCTCGGCCAGACAGACACCGCTTGATGCGTCCTGTTCCGGCTCTGATAAGACCCCCGTGGCCTTCAGCCACATGGACAGAGGCAGCCCTGCCTGCCTGCCTGACACCTCCGTAATGCCTGATCTCGGCAGGGCAAGACTTCCTCTGTTTGTCTGTCTGCCTGTCTGTCTGGACGCTGTCTGTCTGTCTGCTGGTCTGGGGGGTGTTCTGTCTGTTTGGGTGGCATTGCGTAGTGTCTATCTATCTGTCACATAGTTGGTAATAAGTGTGGAGGAATTGTGAGTATGGGAAAGATGGTTTGACTTAAGGCTAATATCTGTTTTAGGGAAGAACTGGGTCGTTTCTCTCTACTTATTTGTCTGTTGGTCTATTTTTTTTTTTTCCTCTGTGTGCCGGCCTATACAGAATGTCTCGGTTTGGCAGGGAGTTGTAATGGACATGAGCTGGAGAGGATTTCTGCTGTAGCCTTTCTGTCTGACTACTGGTTTGTCTGTCTGGTACGAGAGACAGGGCGTGGGCTGCAGATATCAGATTGGAAGCTGGACTGGGTTCTCAGGCGGGTTGGGGTGGGGGTAGTTGGTGCAGGGGCATTTTGAAGTTGGGAGGTGCCCAGCAATGGAAGGGTGAGGGGGTGGGGGTTGCCAGTTGTCCGCGTCCGGTTCCAAACCGTAGCCTGAGGACCCTTCCTCCCAGCTGGCCCGTCACAGCTGTTGGAGATGCGGGTGTGAGAGAGAATGAGAGAGAGAGAGAGAGAGAATGAGAAAGAGAGAGAGAATGAGAAAGAGGGAGAGAGAGAGAACGAGAGAGAGAAAGAGAGAGAGAGGGATGGAGTGTTTGAGCCAGGAAGAATAATGAGGCTCTCGCCGGCCTCTCCCCATTTACCACCAGTGTTTAGATGTTGACTCTCTATGGATAATGAGATCAAGATACACAGACTGGGAACATCCGTGAGGATCGAGCGGCAGCTTTCCAGTAATGCAGCCAATGCCACACATTACAGGAGAGGAAAAAAAATACTGCACCCTCTTACTGTTGTGCAGGGGAGGGAGCAAAATAAGGGATAAGATCAAGCTGGGAAACTGGGAAAAAGGCAAGCTGTGAATGCTATAGGTTTATAATTACATCCAGATTATTCCTACGTCTTTTTCTCTTCCCCTCCAAACTTCATCCAGTGCAAATGTTTGCATGTATGATCTGTTAATACGCAGATGCAATACCACAGAAGCCTCTTCTCCCATCAGGATGGCGTCCAAGATGGGGGGAAAAAGTGGTAAGACGACTTGACTGGCAGAAGATTTGTGACGCCACAACAAAGATGAGCAAAATGTCTCTCCATCGGGCAAACCACTCTCCACACTTCACACGTACAGCCCCTGGCACCACGCGCGCGAGAAGGATTGGAGGGAAGGGGCGCGAGAGGATTTCGCTAATGCCAGCCTTCGCCACTTCCCCCTTCAAAGCATTGCTCATCACCCGATGCCCAAATGCCACAATCCTGGCAAGCGATGAAGTGTCTAAAGATCTATCTCTCCCTGAGCCTTCAGTAGAGCCCCTGGCCTCCATCACCTCCCCCTCCTGTACACGCACACACACACACACACACACAAATGCACAAACACACACACACTGACGTCTCCACCCTCCCTTGATAAGATCATCGTCTGTCGTTCATGACTGGGGGTCCATTCCTGCTTTCCATAGCTACTTGGCAGCGCAATGAATGTCCCTTTGTGCCCAGAGATCCTTCGCAGATAGGCAGCGGGGGTGGGGGGTTGAAGAGGAGGAGGGGTGCTCTCCAGGCCCTATGTCCAGGGTCATTGGAGGGTGGCTACAACCCCCCACCCCCTTCCCCCCACCCCCCAAAAAAGGAAATGCTATTACCATGACATTACCACCAACACCTCCACCTTCTCTCCTGGCCTCTGCTTGGTCCCCTACTTGACAAGATGCTAACGAGACCCCCAACACCTCTCAAACTCCTTGGGATGGGTGGGAGGTGGAGGCGCAAGTTGAACGCTCCGCAGTGGCAGCCGAGACACCCAGTGTCCACAATTAGGCCACGTCAAAGTCAAACACGCCAAGATGGAGGGTTTCTTTGGACGGGCAGCCCTTAGAGAATGACACAGGACACAGCACCCCTATGCTGGGTGACACAGGAAGTGTCTCGGCTGCCCTCTGATTGTCTCAATGACCTGTCCTTTTGCCTGTCCCTGTCACCATTGCTTATACGGGGGTGGGTGGCTGCCAGAAATGCATCCACTGGACCGAAGTTCTGGTGTGTCTTGTTATAAAGAAGAACCTTTCCTAATGGGAGAAATAATGGCTTCCAGAGCAGCATTTGAGAGGGAGGAAGACAAAAGGAAATGAGAGGAGTGAAGCAGCAATATGCAGCAATATGATTCCTTCTGGGAGCTTTCTCATTAAAGAAATATAGAAAAGAAAAGAAATATCTCCACTGATTTTTTAGACAACAACAAAACCAAATTGCGGAACAAAAATAAATAAATAAATCCCTACAAACCCCCATCAAAAATCACACTGTGAATCAGAGAAATTATTTGTCTCCAAATATGCATGATATACTGAACAATTACACAACTGAACAAGTGATTGATCTTCCTCCTATGATCAAAAAGCTCCATTTTCACACCCTTAATGACATCCACCTACTGTTGAAAATTATGACAAAAAAAAAACTTTCTGCTTTTTTTGAAAATACAGTGGACACCTCACATGTGTGCTTTCATCATGGGTATTTCAGTGGAGGATGGACTGAAAGGAGAGACTTTACTCAAAGTCCTTCTAAGGCAAGAGACCCTTCACTCAGCCGCCATCTTGGAATGCCTTCGGGCAGCTATTTGGGATTAACAAGACCAATTCCTATTAAAATGAATAAGAAGATATCCAAAACTCCAGATCTCCGGGTTGTATTGACTTAAAAAGTGTTTTGTGCGAATCCTTGTTTAAGTCTGAATTGATCGATGTCAAAATCAACCCATAGATCGCTCAAATAAAGCTAAAACAGCAATTCACTCACTACGCCTGTGCCAACATTTGCAGCATGGCTATCACCCTGGTGACGGAAATAATAAACAAAACCTTAACCATCAGTCATGCCGCACTCAACAATGTGATTGGTTACTTTCACCACAGGGCAGGACGTCCTGTTTCTCAACTCCACCATTTTTGCACTATGAAAGGCAGCAACACATTTCCATGGGAGGACTTTTTAAGTGATGTGTCTCCTTCTATATAAGTGTTTACAGACGTAAACAAGAATCGTAGGTGACAGCTATCTGGGGGGGGGTTCACGGGTCAAACAAATGGGCCGTAAATTAATGTGCTGTGAGCCACATATGGAGCGAGACAGAATGTGCCGTATCGCTCGTACAATAGGTGCTAGAGCTCAAAAAGGAGATATGCGATATTTTACAGCTAAAGGAGAAATGTCAGTGGGCCTTGATAAGAGAGCGATGAACTTTCCTCCCCTCACTCTGCTCTCTCTCCACCAACCCCCTCCAAAAAAGGATGTGTGTGTGTGTGTGTGTGTGTGTGTGTGTGTGTGTGTGTGAAGGGAGGGGGGGGGTTTACACCATTATCAAACTGCTTCATTTATATCCCACGGCCTTACCATTATCTCCTAGCGAGACACTTGTTTTTAAAACACTGAAGGACCTTTACACCCCCCTTCCCTCCCTTCCTCTCTTTTTTTCCCCTCTATCCCCCTCTCATCCTCCTTCGTTCATTCTTTTTTTTTTCTTCCTTCCTTACTCTCACCTCACTCTCTCACTCACACACGTTTTTTTTTCTCTGTTTCCTCTCTGTCTCTGACAATGCCCCTGTGCTTGCCAGTGCTCACATCTGAAAAGCCAGGCTGCAGGTTGGGAGAGACTCAGGGGCTGTAAAGCCATACCCTAGATGCTCGCAGGGTTTGGCAAAACAGTCCCTTGACCACAGCACTGGAAGAGTGAAA
Source organism: Tenualosa thibaudeaui (assembly GCA_027481765.1). Classification (NCBI taxonomy): domain Eukaryota; kingdom Metazoa; phylum Chordata; class Actinopteri; order Clupeiformes; family Clupeidae; genus Tenualosa; species Tenualosa thibaudeaui. The sequence continues at coordinate 7,839,153 of JAIFZK010000019.1, read as the reverse complement.
TGTATAAATAAGTTCTCTTAGTATCCTGAACACTTTGACTTCTGTCATTAAGTGTCATTTTTTTTTGTAATGTAATATTGACACAGTTTGGGATGCAGACATTACAAAAACTGAATGACACTTAATGACCACAATCATAAAGATTAATGAAGTGTCATTACTGTTCATGATACATGTCATATCATGTTTACAACAGGCTTATGTCACTCTTATGTGGACACCTTCAAATAATGTTTTTAATAACCATTTGACTAGGAATTGCCAGTTGTATAGAGTTCAGTTTGATCAAAGGCCCTCCAAAGTCACCGTGACAACAATCTCAAAAGCATCCATCTTTCTGTGCTGCCACAATACAGAGTGATATCTTGAATAAGATGCGGCAAAAACCTCAAGGATGATGCGCTATCAAAACACATCATCTAGAGGACAGACAGTTTCCTTCAGGAACGGCAGATCTGATTGGTTGAGATGAGTTACAAATTCGAAATATCTTCAAGGGACATAATTCTTCTGTCTGTTGTCAGGCCAAAACTGACAAAAAACAGCCACTGGAAGAGAAATGCTGTGCTTTATATGAGTCAGACATACGTTACATTTGTACTTCACCACATTGACAAATGTCATTTCAGAAACGGTGACAAAAACTGGGTCTCTAAAAGCATAACCCTGCTTCAAGAAAGTACATTATATTCCCACAAAAAGCACTGTATGTACGTGAATCTCCAATACGCTCTTAATTAGACTCTTCACACACCATGTACTGTGTCCTCATGCAGCTCAAAACACAGTTTCATTCACGGTGGTCTGTAGCAACTAAGAGCCTCTATCATTACCGCCGAAAGCAGCCCCCCACCCCACCCCACCCCACACACACACACACACACACACACACACACACACACACACACACAGGCAACTACAACATTTCTAACTTTCTCCCAATCAGTGGTGCTTCTCCTGGGTGACCTGGGTGTCTTTTGTGAGTAGGTCTCAGCCTGAACGTTTTGACAGTCAACAGATAAGATGGATTAAGCTTTTTTTTCCCCTCCAGTTTTGATGTGAAGCGTGTAAAAAAAATCATCCAGTTTCAGGAGTAGTTTTTAAATGCCTGAAGATTGAGAGATATTGGGGCTAAACCTGGAGCTGGGCCTAAGAAGGTCAAGGTTAGGGTTTTATTTCGGCCTAATAATCTAGTTAAGAGGCCAAAAGACATTCTTTCCCTTGCTCTTTCACACAGATAGACTGAGAGTCACTCGCTCTCTCTCTCTCTCTTTCTTCTCTCTCTTTCACACACACACACACATACACACAAGCTCAGAAAAAAAGAGAGGAGACCTCCTCCAGTTTCTCCATTAAAAGTGTGGGTGGATGTATTATGAATGGGTTGCGAATGTGTGCACAGCTACAACATACACATTCCATACATGGAATACATACATACATACATACATACATACATACATACAATGTGACTGCATGGTCAAAAACATGACTGAATAATTACTAAAGCACATTTCAGTATTTAAATGTAAATTATTTTCTTCATATATTTTAGTAAAAACATATATATTTAACATAATCTCAGGTGTGATCTAATTAACAGTGGATAATAAATAATAAAGCATCTTCATGTTAAAGCTGAACCTGACAGCTATGAAGATAAGCAGACAGTCTGCTTTTGGCTGCCAAGGCCTGTTATTCTTTCAAGTTTCCATGGGTGTCTGAGATTTTGAAAACACCACCAGTCTCCCCATGTTTGATTTCTACATCGTCTGCTGAACCAGCCCACAGTGATAAGATAAAGGACACCGGCAACAAAACAGTGTGAGTGATTCCTGCCCCCGTGTCTCCGATGCAATCTTTTTATAGGAGGCATTCAGCGTCATATCTCCCCTCTACTGCAACCTATGTGTAGCCACCACAGAAACACTGGAGACACATTTAGAAACATTTCATACATGGTGTGTGGGTAGGTGTGTGAGCATGTGTAGGTGTGTGTGTGTGCGTGTGTGTGTGTGTATGTGTGCACATGCGTAGGTGTGTGCATGTGCATGTGCATGTGCATGTGCATGTGCGTGTGTGTGTGTGAAAGAGAGAGCATGTGTGTGTTTGTGTGTGTGTGTGTGCGTGTGTGTGTGTGTGTGTGTGTGTTTTCCTCACTGCCTCCCCATGTCAGTGACAGGGGAAAGTAATCCTATACACAGGCTGCTATTGTGAAATGAGAAACTAGCCTTCTTCACTGCTGGAGCCAGATGCACCTCTCTCTCTCTCTCCCTCTCTCTCTCTCTATCCTAATCTGGAAAGGACTTAAAGGAGCCTTATCTCCAGGCTCTCCTGCTTCATTTCATGCTTGATTTACTTTAATTTGTCTGATAGGGCACAAGGATTTGGAAATGGCCCATCTTTCGGCGGAAAATGTTCTGATTTTTCTCTGGCATTGTTATGTGGAGGTTTTTTTTTCTTTCTTTTTTTTTACTTTTCCCTCTCTCTCTCTCTTCCTTCTTTTCCTCTCCCTTTCTCTTGCACCACTCTGTCTGGCTCTCTTTCCGTCACATTCTCTCTTCCTGCTGTCTTCTCTTCTTTCCCCCTCTTCCTGGCTCTCCTTCTCTCTACCCTCCCTTTTTTTTCTCTTTTTTTTCCTGGTGTTTTTCTCTCAATTTTGCTTCCTTGAGGAAGCATCTCACTCCTGTGTAACAGACTGTTTGAGTGCATTTAGATTTGGGCTAACACTGCAGAAAAGATGAGATTTCTTTCTCTGTCTTTCTCTCCTCCTGTACATATAGAGGTCTGTGTGTGCTGGAGTGTAAGTGTGTGTATGTGTGTGTGTGTGTGTGTCTAAGAAAGAGTGTTTGTGTGGGTGTGCATGGAGCGTGTTTTTCAGTGATGATGAGTGACGGCATCACCCATGCAGTCTGCTGTGTGTGTGTGTGTGTGTGTTTGCCTTTCAGATTGGCACTGGGGGAGCGGCGAGGACAGAGAGGGGCAGCCGAGTGCTTCAAAGCACAAAGATCCTGTGTTTAAGTTAAGAACGGAGGGAGGGTGAGTGAGAGAGAGAGAGAGAGTAAGAGAGAGAGTATACACCCCCCCCCTCCCCCCCAACCCCCCCGCCGCCTCTTCTCCAGCCTCTCCTGAGTGCATGGGCTGATAAAGTCAGCCTGCGCAGAAGAGGAGGAGGAGGAGGAGGAAGGAGGAAGGAGCAACATGTCTGCAGATGTCTGCAGTTCCCCTCCAGTGACGGGCTCGAGTGCCTCAGTAGACTCGCACCCCGCCTGCTCTTCACCAAACACCATATTTTTCCGTCACATACACACACACACTCTCTCTCTCACAAGCACACACACACACTCTCTCTGTCTCTCTTCCATACACACACACATATACATATTTTTGCCCTCTGTCACACACTCTTGCTTTCGGACACACACGCACACGCACGCACACGCACGCACACACACACACACACACACACACACTCTCAGTTTACTGAATGGCTCCCAAAGCCGGGAGTTATGATTAGAAACAAGGCTATCTGTGTGTCCTGAGTCATGTCCACTCTGCTGGTGAGCGCCTCACTAAGAGCCAGCATGGACAGAGGGCGAGAGAGACAGAGAGAAAGAGAAAGAGTGAGAGAAAGAGAGAGGGGAAAGAGAGAGAGAGAGAGAAAGAGACAGGGAGAGAGAGAGATAGAGGGAGAGGAAGAAAGAGTGAGAGAAAGAGAGGGGGTAGAGAGAGAGGGAGAGTGCTGAGCGAGTTAAAACCATTTTCTACTGCACACCTCACCATGCACAGCAGTCTTGTTCTACAGCTCAGGTATAAAGACAGAGCTGCTCTCTCTCTCTACTGTACTTCACTCCACACTGGATCACATTACTGTAACACTCACAAGTGGTTGCACCACTGAAGGTAAACACATACGAGCAGAACTAAAGACAAAACAAAGATAAGTGAAAATAAAGAAATGAATAAATGAATGCTACATGAAACAGATAAATAAATAATTTATTGTGGATTAGTGGCAATACAGTACATGTTTTTCAAACAATTTGAACTATTTCATGGGCATATCACGAAGTTCCGAGCTCCCCAGTCCCACACTGAAGGAAACTGATAACTCTATCAGCTTTCGCCCTGAATTTGCAAACAAATTCATCTTTCATCCATGGAGGAGCTATTTTAAAGATGAGCTTTGAGTCTGACACACTGAAGCGCACACACACACACACTCACACACAAACACACACATATTTGCTTTGTGTATATGTGTGTGTGTGTGTGTATGTGTGTGCCTGAACACTCACATATATACAAATATTCTGCAGAAGAGATATGAAAAGACACACACACACACACACAGTGCACATTGAAATTCATGTCACAGGCTGAATTTACTTAACTGCGGGCCTGTGCATGGTGATAAACGGAGTGATGATCCAGTGACACGTCTTTATCCATGCTTTGCTTTAATTAACGCCAGCTTGTTTGTTGAAAAGATGATTAATATGCCATTGGAAATGGCATAATTGAATAACACAACAGTCACACAATTGGGGCAGGAACATAGTTGACTGACACTATTATTATTATTATTATTATTATTATTATTATTGGTGACCTCCAAACCAGTCCCTCTCAGGCATGAGCGGACATGAGAATTACCATGGCGATGAGTGTAAACCGGACACAGCTGCAACTGCTCCGCCTCGTGTACAAAAAACCCCTAAAACTAGAATATCTCCCCAGCACCCACAAAACCACCCACCACACCACCTGCTGAGCCCCCTCCACACACACATACACACACACACACACACACACACACACTCACAAGCATGCAGGCATGCCACCCAGCATACCAGAGGAGGAGGTGGGGATTTTATTTTGTAGTTGTTTGGGGCTGAGTAGGGGGGGAGGGTGAGTGGGCCACTACAGTCCTCTAACAGGTTTGCTGGAAGGGTGTGTATCCAAAGTCGCATGTGCCCAAAACATGGTGGGTGGGTATGGTGACATGAATGCGCTGAACACTGTGGCCAATCCTTTGGCGACGCCAAATCGCACAATCATCATATAAGCTCCATTATTACATCATACTGTATATGTTCCATACTATAGGTTCTTTTGGGAGTGTATGGAAATATCAACCGTGCATAAATACCTATTGAATAACTACATATTCAAGAAAACTTTTTCTTCTATGCAACCATTATAGCAGGACCAATGGCATGCATGCAATAGTGGCATCATATTAAGACTTTGCTCCTTAAGATTGAACCTTCAGTTGTGACTATTACATTCCTGACTTCAGAAACAGCGAGAGCCCCAAAAACCTGTCGAGAAATGAAGAGTAACTTAAAGAAAACCTTTTCTCAAACACTGCTCCAGCGAGTTACTATTGACTCAGTATTATCTCCTGTTTAAGCATGAATGTCTCTGTGTTGACACTGGGCACACAAGTAGTGTGTTCAAGCTGCTACCTACCCCTCTCAAATTTGTCTTTCTTTGTTGAATTGGAGAGGCTGTTTGAGATTTTGGAGGTATTGTTGAAAAACTGTGCACCCCAGGGGTGAAAGAAAAAGACACAACAGGACAAAAAAGTCTGTAGGTGTGTGTGTGTGTGTGTGTCCATGTGCATGTGTGTGTGCCTTTATCATGTCTTTCATTGCCCACTGCCCATATAACACCTTAATTTTTGCAAAGCTATGATAAGCATCATAACAACCTCATCTAATATTAGTGATTCGGACCGCTTAGTGTTACCAACACTGAAGTAGGCTGATATAACATGCATTATAAAAATAAGTCTGTGTAGACATACAAATTATAACAAACTGCTAATATTTACACATAAACCTGTTAACACTGCCTGAGCAGAGCCGTACTGGGACCAGAAAATGGTTATGGATACAATGATTTAGGTTATCTGTTAAACATTTCATAAATATTGATACTGCATTAATGCAGCTCTGAATAAAATCATGTAAAAAAAATGGTGAGTGTGTATGTATGAATAAGTGTGTGTGTGTTCATGTGTTTTTGTAATGTTATAATTTTCATTTATCTAGGGTACAGTATTTTAGGGTGCTAAATATGGCCCAAAACTAACCGAAAGGCTGTCACTCACACACATTAACAAATACATGTTGATACAGTTGCCAAGCAACAAATCCCCTTTGGACATGCACAGTCAGTCAGTGCGCCATTTGCACGGGGGAGGATCAATCAGGTTTGGCCTTGTTGCGAGCCGTCAGCCAATGAATAACTGGTCTGTAAGCGCTGTGTGCCCTTCTCATTTGTGCACACATTCCTTCCTCACTAGAGCATATTCTGTATTGAAATGTACTCCTGAGGATAAAACTGCTCCGTGGAGTTACACCATTTCCACCCCTTTTTGTCACGTCAATCTGATTCCCCAACACAGTACTTATCACTGCGAGAGAAAAAAAAAAAAAAAAACGAATAAAGATAACTTGAGGAATCAAACTGAACACCCGCCTTTGGGGGAATCATATGCGGTGGGCCTGTCGAAAAATGTCTTGATTACAGGCTGAAATAAACAACTGTGAATGAAAGCCTCTGCTCAAAGTTGGCGCTTTGCATACATTAGGCACCCGAGTCTGTCTATAAGTCCTCTTAAAACGCTTAGGTATCAGTGCAACTTGTCTCTGACAGCCTCTACCCCTTGTGCCTCGTCTATTGCGTTATCGAGACTCTCAAATGGATCTGAGCACACACTCCGGCTAACAAAAACCCTCTCTGAGGAGGGGGCGGGAGAGAAGCGAGGGGAGGGGAGGGGAGGGGATGGTGGGTGGTGGGTGGTGGGGGTGACATCTTTCCATCCACCTCCACCATCTCACCAATCCGATTCATTGGGAAAGTGTGCCGTCGGAAGTGGCCGTCGCACTCGTTTACCAATTTTTGCTTTCCAAGACATGCTCACTCTCTCTCCCTCTCTTGCTGTCTTTCTGTCCCTGTCTCTCTCTCTCTTTCTCTCTTGCTCACTCGCTGTGTGCTTGAGGCTTGAGGGGTTCAATCAATGCCGCTTTGATCTCGGTTGGAACTATAATTATTTAACATTGTTACAAGGATTTCTCTAATCCATCCTACCATTAAATCCCTTTTACACCCTCATCTCCCGCTCCCTAATCTGCATCTGCGCACTCGTTTCGCCTCTCCCCTCCCCTCTGACGACACCCTGAGTTAACGGACTTTTGCGAATTATTACAGGAAGATGACAAAAAATAGTATTTGATCAGTAGACAGAGAGAAAGACGAGAGAAAAACTTTTTGTCCCCTCCTTTGGTCGGTCGGTGTAACTTGTCAGGTGTTGTGTTCTCTCAAAAAAAAATCTCTCTAGAATGTCCTCGGTTTCTCCCTGATGGGATGCTCCTGGTGTATCTCTCCCTGTGTGGGTCTCTGCCATGTGTCACTAACAGCAGTGTTAGCAAAATTCCTTTGCAGCAGTTTTGAGCCCTAAATATCGAGAGCCCTCATGATTGTGCAACTGAGAATTAAATGGCTGTTAGGAAGGGATTTATGAAGCCTAAAGAAGAAAGATATATAGTTTTCGCAGCAAGTGGTCATATTTAAAGGCGGGGGGTTTGAGATGACCTTGACCTGAAATAAACTTCTGTGTTGACCTCCACATTGTGAAATCAAGAGTAATTTTGGTTTGAGCCTCGCTGCTAAATCCTAGGCACATAACTCCCTAATGATGACTCCCTAATGATGACGGCAGTAGGATCTGCTGAGGAAGTGCATTCCCCTTTCCTCTCGCTGCAGCCAGTACCAGCGGCTGACAGCCTGGTAATTGAGGAAGTGGGGCGTGTTCGCGTTAAGACCCCTGTTGTAAGACATAAGTAGCCTCCCAAACTGCCTGAGCAATATAAACGAACCTCCACAGAATTACTTCACCATGAGTCCAAAAGCTCTAGCCCCTTTTATTTTAATGTCAGAAAGAGAGAGAGAGAGAGAGAGTGTGTGTGTGAAAAAGAGAGATGCAGAGAGAGAAAGTGAGAAAGAGAGAGAGGAAGGGAGACTAAAAAGAGCACAAGAGAGATCTATTAGCTCTCCTCTCTCTGGAACTCCTCCTGTCTTCTCGAGAGGTAATCCAGCCCTTTCATCCCCTCTGATCCAGACATGCAGAGGATAGCTCTCACATCAAGCCCTGCAGCACCATCTGTTTGTTTTGATGCAGGAGAAAACATTGATCATTCTGACGCACGTTAAAAGTCACACACACACACACACACTCCCCCATCCAAAAAAGGGAGCAAGAGAGAGAGAGGGAGAGAAAGAGAGAGAGAGGGCCCACTGGCCTTTCGCAAATATTTGTGCCTCTGTGTTTTGCCATGATATAAATAGCTGCACAGCGAATGCAAACATTTGTCGAGGCACCTGCCATGCTACCGTGGCCATCTGGTCCACAAATTCACTTAGCGTGACATATGTGCATGAAAAAGCTGAAATGGCTATTGTTTTGTGCGGACAGGCGCGGGCGAGAGGGATCAGTGCGACTGAGGTGCTTAGGTGGGCAGCGCAAAAAAAAAAAAAGAAGACAGAGTGAGAATAAGAAAGAGAGAAGAAAAAAAGAATGAAAGCATGAGCGAAATGAAAGAGAGAGAGAGAGAGAGAAGTCTCTCCCAGTCTCCTCCTCAGCACAAAGGGGGCTTCTGGGTATTCTGGCAGTCTGCAGGGGCACGCCCTGGAGGTCCACTCCTTCACCTGCCCGCTGGCTGCCCATGGCCTATGCCCAGCTGGCACCACGAGAGCAGTGGGCAGGCCTGTGCCCGATAAGCACTGCTGAGCACGGGAGATCAGTGACGAGCACAGCTCTGTCCTCAAGGTGATTTATTTATTTATTTATTTATTTCACTTATTTATTTATTAGTCTTCATTATTTCTTTTTATTTTTTTTTCCTCCCAAGCAGATTCAGTCTTATTTGTGTCCTTGCAGAAATCATTGCCCACGGTCAGCTCATTTACCCAAGATCATTCGTCTGATTGAGAGAGGTTTATTGTTGTAATTTGATTACATGGGTGTCCAGGCAAATTGGCTAATAAGCACTGTGTGTACAATAATCCTGTTTATAAACAACCATTAGGTTCATGCTATCACAAGTTTCAGTGATGTAGTAATGGTTCTGCATCCAGTATGCTGAGGCAGATTTGCTTTCTTCTTTTTCTTTTTTTTTCTTTTTGGCATTTGAACTCCTATACTTTGGTTATTTTTTTGGGTCCTAAGCCAAAGTTGAGCATCTGACTATCCTAATCTCCACACTTGACATCCCCAAGAGCAATGATGGAAGCCAGCTTTGTTGCAGCAGATAACTTGTGTGGGAAGATCACGGCAAGTAGAAGTTCATTAACACATGGGCGTGAAACTCCCCCACTTCCGTTTTTTTCCCACCTTTCTGCCTTTTTTTTCACCCAGAGGAGGGTGTCAAGATATGTATCAAAGGAGTCAGCGACAATTAGCACATTACTATACATGCTATTGCCACATTAGAGAAGAGACTGCAAACATCCATGACGGAGGAGGACCATGAAACCGCAGATCCGAGGAGCAGATTGCTCAGGGACATGTGCTATATCAAGGGAGCGCTACGTGGGTGTTCTCCACGATGTCGACATCAGAGGGGGATGTTCTCCACACAAGCACCCTCCTGCTCGACTAATGAGCTGGAAGAGCGAAGGACCATCTCCCTACCAAGCTGAGGGAAGAACAAAAGAGACAAGGAATGTGGTGGAACCACGCCACACGAGGCAAATTTCTTTAAACGATAAAAGAGATGAAGAAGAAGGAGGAGGAGGTTGAAGAAAGAAGCTCTAACAAAAGTGGCAGGTTGTGCCTTTTTTTAAAATAAAGCACCTTGGCCAAAATAGAGTTGCTTTAATAGATATGTCACAGCAGGTGCACTTGGTCAAAGTCACTTCATTAGAAATCCTCCTTCTTTTTGATGCAATGGCCATTACGCCACCCCATTCAGATAGACTCTATGGGGTGATTAAGCGTTATCAGCTGCCGATTATAATCACACCTGCTTAAAAACCTAAGCCAAGAAATAACAAAGGGACCCGACGTGAATCTGAACATTCACAAAGGAGATAGCAGCGAGGACCGTCTCCGAAACTAAATAAATTTACTTTTAATCGTGCCGAACAGGAAGACATGTCATTTTCCGATGTTCATATTTGATTGTCTTGATTTTCCCCACTTAACTCAAATTATGACATGCCCATCTGACTTTTCTAACACAATGGGCAAAATTAAAAGAGGGGAATTGGCCTTTCACGGGAGCCATGACAGGAGAGTGAATGTGGTTATTACGTGCAAAAGATTAACACCCCGGCCCCACTGTAGTTGGCTTCAAAGACATTGTTGTGAGACTTCAAAGACAATGTTGTAATTTTAAGAAGTCTCCTCTTTCTTCCTCAGCAATACGGCAGACAGTGGCATGGGTGGTTTTGACTGGTCTGTGGCAAGATATTTCTCTGTGATATTCCTCTCATATCACTGCACCAAACCCCCCAACACCCCCACCAAAATGAGACTGGTGGCTTTCAAGAGTTAATAGATGTATCTGGGAGAATACTATGTAAAGGAGATGGTATCTCAGCAATGCAATGACATGAAGTGAATGCAGTGGTGTGGGGAGACCACAAGTGATAAAAATGCAAATGTAAACATCTAAATACTGACATCAGAGTTTCTCTAACTGACCAGCCGTGAACTGACAAATAGGAGTGCTGAGACCGAGGGCCTACCAGCCCGGCCAATCTTGCCCCAAGGCGATGGGGCTACGTTTCAACTGCTTAGATCCATAAGCACTGCATAGATTAGAGAAACGATAAGGGCCCATGTAGCGCATGAAGGAGGGCAAGGAGAGGAGCAGGTTTGTCCCTCAAGCCAGAAACCAGGAACATGAATAAAAAACGAATGCCATTTGCAAGCCATAAGACAGCAGTGGACATGGGTGGTTTGTGTGTGTGTGTGTTTGTGCGTGTGTGTGTGCGTGTTTGGTTCTGTGATGGGTATGGACAAGGAAGATAATTAGAGCCAGTCAAAGAACTCCAGCTGCATCTTTGCTTACTCCCCCACTCCATGCCTCCCTCCCTCCTTCTTTCCATCCCTCCCTCATTTTTCAAAGGGCTAGTTTTAAGCTCAGCACTTTCTCTCCTCTAAGGCCTTTCTCTCTGTTTTCCTCCCTCCCTCCCGTCCCACTCTCTCCTTCTCCCTCTCTCTCTCCCTCTCTCTGTCGTTTTTCTTCTCTTTTTTTTCAGCCGTGTCTCGCTCCTGGTTGTAGTTTGACCTGCTCGGTCCTGTCTGCGGACTGATCACAGCGATGGTTTATTACTGTCGTCCGAAACGCTCTTATCTGTCACCAGCCATGCTCATTTCCTTCCCCAGATTGAAATGCAAATGTGAAGTTTAATGATAAATGCATTATCTGATAAGCACTGATAACACTGATTCACTGTCAGTATAAAATACACCACCCCAGGGGGGTGCCCGGCACAGACAACTTGCCCAAATCCACTTCTATAAACGTATGCACCTGCAATAAATTCTCGAGGTCATTCGCATTAAACGGGAATCATATTTTGTATATTCAGCAGTGCCCGACTAACAGTGCAGAACAGTAATTGCTGGTGTTGCTATCTTGTTCACTGTATTATCCGAAGCTTTGATGAAGTGACTTTTTTTGAAAAAAAAAAAGAGGGGAAGCAAGAAAGAAAGAATGAGGGAATGAGAAAGGAAAAAATAAAAACAAGATAAAAAATATAGTTTTGAAAGAAGGGGAGAAGGCATTGGATAAACCAGGAGAAAAATGTGCATAGAAAAATTAGATTCTTTAAGAAAAAAAGATACATATTTCGAGCATAGGCTTTGTGCTGGCTTTCCCAGTCTGTGTTCAATAACACATACAATAAGCTTAAGAGCAAAGCAATTTAATCCATTCCATGCAACCCTGGTGACTAAACTTAAATATGATTGCGATAACAACTTAATTTAAGCCTATTCACTTTAGTTCCCAGAACTCGCACACAGCTTTCTGGGAAAGGCAATTCAGTCAGGGCTGTGACACCACCGATGCACAAGCTCGTTGCTCAGTGCGAGCGCCTCAGTGTGAGTCCTGCATTGCTCTGATAGATGATCTGTGCGATATGCATGACAATGTTGTCATACATATCACTGTTCTCAGATAAGGAAGACAGCGAGGACCAAAGATCATCAGTCGATCTGAGTAATCAGGCACAAGCTGGTGATGAACTCCTTGCTTCTCTGATCTTTATCTAGGCCTTTTGTGAAAATCGAATTTCAAACAAGCCTTCTGTGAAATGATGCAGAACAGTTTGTATATCTCCATATTCTCTTTGTCGCAGTGTTGCTGGTTAATATTTCATTTCAAATGACTTTTGTTTCGTGAAAACTAAAGCTCTACATTGAAGCGCATACGCATTTTAACTAACACATCCATTCTCTTAGTCCTTAGTCCTTAATCTCTTTACTTTTGGGTGTGTTACACATTTCCTCTTTGTGCTACCTTCCTGTTTTAGACCCCTTTGCATATGCTACTCAAGAAAAAGCAAAATGCACAAACACACACATACACACAGTCTCACACACACACACCAACTCTGAAGTTTTCATCTTGCTCCATAAATAAAGAAAAGGCCCTTCTGATGGAAAACCTTCTTTTCCCTCTTTTTATCTCGGGTTCCTACCTTGCGGCCGTTGTCAAGGATATCTCCAGATGTCCCTCTATTGAGTGCGAGTGAAATCCCCTGGTCCCTGATGGCTTCATTTAAAACGTGTCATAATGGGGCCCGTACAAGTGATTACAGTCCTCTGGCTAATGGGCCAGGTGCTTAGAGGAGAGCCGCGGACAAGCCGAGGTCACCCCAAAGTATGGCCCATTTTGCGGCTTCGCCTCCCTGCCGGCGGCCAGCATTCACCTCCAGCACCTGGACGAGGGCTGCCCACATGCCTTGCAAACCGATGGGCTGCGTCTGTATTTCATGTGTTAGGTACCTTTTAAATGGGATGTCTTGACTTGTCAGGGTAGTTAACTGATTAGCGATAGGGAAATGCAATGGGGGACACTGTTTTTGCAGTGTGTGTGTGTGTGTGTGTGTGTGTGCAGTGCAAACAAGACCTCATAAAATTGGGTGTAGGCTTCCTCACAAAGAAAGACACCACAATGCAGATATTATACACACACACGCACACACACCATATGCAAAGCATTCACACTTAAATGCTTTGAAGTGGTTCCCTTACTTGGTCCATCCCATTCCTCCGATTCTGGTGGGGGGTGTCGGGTCTTCTCAGTGGAGGTGTCCATGTCTGTCTCCCCCACCTCCCTGTTGCCTTCCTCCTCCCCTGAAATATACAATACATGGGCATCTCTATCAGCTACATGGTTTGGACAACAGCTGTGTGTTTCTATATTTCACCACTGCTTACCATAAACCTATGATAAACAAGTTAAACAGCTATATATTTTTCAACAAAGAGCTGCATGTATAAGGGTTCAAAAATAAACTCTGCAATACATCTTCAATTATCATAATACATATCCTAATAAACTGTATACATTCCTTGGATGTGAAACTGGAGTATTTATTTAATAGTATTTGGCTCACAGTAAATGTAACACAGACAGTCCCAAGTGAAAGTAGCCTCAGCAAAGTGCTAACTGGATTCTTCATAGAAACTGTGTTCTGTTATTACATCACTTAGACCCAATAGACTTGAAGGAAATGCCTGGCAGCTTGAAACAGCAGCAAAACAAACAGAGATTCACTTCACATCCAGTAGGAGTCCCAGTAGAGAGTCCCAGACAGTTCAGTGCACCCCTAATACTGTGTGTGTGTGTGTGTGTGTGTGTGTGTGTGTGTGTGTTTACCCCTACACCTCAGGGCCACGGAGCATTCCCTAGAGTACTCTTAGTGGGATGCCCAGAGCCTAAGGACGGAACCGTGGAGCAATGTGGGCATTTAGAATTGTGTACTTTACAGTGTGTGTGTGTCTGTGTGTGTGTGTGTGTGTGTATGGGTGTGTGGAGAGAGAGATGACATACATGGCTTATTTAATACTCCTTCAGGCTCCAAGCAAAGCTGCTCCTTAGTTTTTCTCTTTCTCTCTCAACGAAGGCAGCAGTGTGCTGATGAACTAGGCTGAACACACACACACACACACACACACACACACACACACACACACACACACACACACACACACACACCATTTGCAATTACCAACCAAGGGACAACCTTGCAGGCCTCTTATGTCCCTGGCGGTCAGGGTAAGAGCTCCACAGCCGCCTATCTCTTCACCAATCCCTGGCTCTCTCCCTCACTCTCAGACTCAGACACACACACACACACACACACACACACACACACACACACACACAGGGTGCTGAGTGCTCTTTCACAGGCCTATAAATCACATAGGCTATAAGTGTTTGCTATAGGTGCCATGGGCCCTATTGACTACACTGTGGGGACACGGCGGACCCAGTGACCTAAGCATACTGCAGCACTGAGGAGTCTGATGCAGAGCATTTCTGAGCTCTTAGGACCAGCTGGGTGTGTGTGTGTGTGTGTGCGTGTCTTTGCTTTCTCTTTCTGTGTGTGTGTGTGTGTGTGTGTCTTTGCATTCTCATTCTGTGTATGTGTGTGTTTCCATGCTCATTCTGTGTGTGTGTGTATGTGTGTGTGTTTACATGCTTATTCTACACGCGTGTGTGTGTGTGTGTGTGTGTGTGTGTGTGTGTGTGTGAGTGAGAGAGTGAAAGGGGCATTATGGTGTGGTCTTTGATATTATAAAGCATTCCAAAGTGGAGGAAAAAGGACAGAGGAGAGCTGTGCCTCTCCTCCTCCACACACACACACACACACACACACACACACACAGGAGTGAGAGAGAGGAGCTGTGGGACTTCTCCTCTCACAAACACACACACACACACACACACACACACACACACTTGAGTGGACTATTTTGCTTCAGTGGGACACACTTTTTTGCCGAAAAGCAACAGCATTCTTGAAATCAGCAAGCAGATGCAAGTCAATGTTGACAGGATCTTGGATAGGTAAATATGAGCAGTGGATCCGCCTGCGTCCTTGCATCACTGTGGTAACCCATCTTCATCACACACACACACACACATACACACACACATGCATACACACACACAAACACACACACACCTTTAAAAGGTTGACCATCGCTGGAGTTTTCAGCATTGCTTTGGAATATTGAAGCCAGGGTCCTGGTACTAAAGGCAGGTGGCCAATGACAACCACCACACCAGGAGCAGTGTGATGCCTGCTGGCGAGCCCTCTCCCCTCTCCCCGCTACCATCACCACACACACACACACACAAACACACACACACACACACACACACACACACAAACACACATACACCAGCCCCCGACTGGGGTCCATCCTGCCGGGGGTTAATCTTCAGATC
The DNA here is from genome assembly GCA_027481765.1 of Tenualosa thibaudeaui. Classification (NCBI taxonomy): domain Eukaryota; kingdom Metazoa; phylum Chordata; class Actinopteri; order Clupeiformes; family Clupeidae; genus Tenualosa; species Tenualosa thibaudeaui. The sequence continues at coordinate 7,823,668 of JAIFZK010000019.1, read as the reverse complement.
GGATTCACTCTCCATGGTGGGCCCCTAAGCCAGTTAAGACACGGCTCACTTCAAAGATGCCAGTAAATATCGCCCAAAGGAGAGCAGCCCCTTTCCTGCCTTGCTCGGCAAAATAGAGACAGAGAGAGAGGAGAAGTGCAAGTGTATGTGTGTGTGTGTGTGTGAGAGAGAGAGAGAGAGAGGGATGCTGTCCTACTTTACAGCACATGAGGTCATTACGACCCAGTTTCCCTCATGCAACTTCTTGCTCGGGACCAAGAATCTTTTTTTTCTTTTTCTTTTTTTTTTTTTTTGCTCCTGCCTCTTGTCACTTTTTTTCACCACCACCACCACCCCCCCAAACACACACACACACACACACACACACACACACACACACACACACAATACCCCATCCCCTCCTTGTATTTATATAGCCATAAGGATGACAAAGCCAAATATCAACAGTTCCTGCCAGTGAAGTTTGAGAGAGAGAAAAGAGTGGGGAAAAAGCCTGAGAGAGATAACATTAAAGGCACTACCTTGATCTCGGGCGAACATGCTAAGCCCTGTAACGAAACGTATTGGAACTGGTTAATTACAGCTCGGGAAATGAAGCTACAAGATGATTCCTTAATTAAGCAGTGATTAAGGATTTTCTGCCTTCTATCTAACACCGTTTGCAATGCATTTTAAACACAATCGCCACGGCAACCTCACAGGGAACAATGTCACAGGGGCTTGATGAAGTTTCCTCGAAGAATGTGGCAGCAGAAATGCAAGGGAAAAGAGACAATTAGTAATTGTGAGGACAAAGTAAGTGAGCGTCTGTGTGTGTGTGTGTATAAGGTTGTGGTTGGTGGGAATGGATGCCCTCGCACACCAACCAGTGTTCACTGCTCGCAGGTTGGTTTTCAAGCATCAGCTATCAGCTCAGACACCTTTCAGGAGAATAATGTGCCTATTTTATTCCCTCACAGCTGGGTGTATATTAGACTCTTTATGTTATCTTTATGTAATTAGCCATTTGTACAGAAGAAATTTGCAAACAGTATACATTCTACAAGCAATGATTTCTACTTTTACTGACAATATGATTTGTTTGTATATATATATATACAGTGTGTGTGTGTGTGTGTGTGTGTTTATGTTTGAGGCATGCATCCATCCTCCGTGCTTGTTAATAAGTCCTATCGCAAGCCCATCGGGAGGAAAGCTTTACCCATTGCCTAATGGGCATTACACACGCTCTCAGGTCAATAAGCTTATAGGCGATTTACACAAATGACTCCTCCAGCAAGGTAGCAACAAAGTCATATTGGCTTTTTTTTCCACTTCCTCTCAGCGTCATCACAGCTAAGGAAGCCCTTGAAAATGTCAATCTGGCACGGGCGATTTTTAAGGAGATCTGAGAGCGGTTTTAATCCGACGCATCCGAGCAAGCCAAATAAGACCAATCGGCAGAGGAAAAGACAAAAAAACACGGTGGCGAATGGCGATGACTTCAGGACGTTCCCCTCGCATTGGAGAAGGACACCATTCCAGAGGTAATGGGCATGATGCATACATAATGCAGGGAGAAGTAAGGAATTCAGCCCTTGTGAAAGAGAAAAAGACTGTATGATGGAGACTCACAGTATCAAGATATTCAAGTCGCAGTGGAGATACCCCAGCCCCACGCAGAATGACTTCAATCACTCCGGCCGAATCTTCATGCATCACACCCATTAATGCAGCGAGCGACACAATGGCCTGTCGAGATACGACCGGTCAACAATTCACAAAGGGCCCTGCCCTGGCCATCAGACCTCAGCCCACAGCTCATTTTCAGCTTCAACGATAAGCCACGGCCAATACAAATCTCAGCTTATGATACAAACAATTTTCAAATGCCTCCAAATGCTACCCTGCCCCACCACCACCAACAAATGTCCCCTCATCAGAGCACACACGCACACACACACACACACAAACACACACTGAAAAATCCCACAAAGCTCTCCAGTGGTGTGAAGTGATTAGCGAAAGGCTACGGCCACTATCTCTTTAAAGAGACCATAAATTTGCCATCATTACAGAATCTGGCAGCCGGCTGGCAGGCGGGTGGCTTCCGCCCTGGCCCCTTTATCTCTCTCTGATGCAGTCAGTCAGGAGGGGAACGGGGGCTGGGGTGGGTCTGGGGTGCATGTAGATCTGGCCTGGCTAGATTGTCATACTTAACAAACATTAACGATTCATTTCCTCTGCTGAGTCAAATAGGAACGGCTAAAGGGATGTCTCGATTCATCTTATCAAACCTCCCCGGCAAATTAGCATTTTCCATATTCCCACTGCTTTTTTTTTTTCTTCTCGCTTGGCTTTTCGGGCATTCAAATGTGGCATCTCTCCCATTTCCCTTTCTCTGATCGACGGGAAATTATTGTGGAGATATTCCCCCTGCTGCCTGATTTTTTTTTTTTTTTTTTTGCCGAGGAGGATTTCCGATTACCTGCAAAATGGCACAAAGGAGGGGAGCATAATTAACTTGGGCCGCTCTCTATGTTTATGGCTCTGGCATTTTTTCCGGAGCCACTTTGATTCAAATGATTCCATTTCATTCAAGCGGTCGCTACCTCGGTCACATGGCGGGTCAGTCCGCATTGGCATTAACTAAACTGACTCACGGCTATTCAAAGTTCCCATTCAGATGTGATAAGCTCGACCAGGGGGCTCTCTCTGGGCGTGCATCATAATGCAAGCATTTAGATGAATCGATGAATAAACGAGAGACTGGCCTGCATGCTCTGGCTGCCCCTGTCTGTCATAGTAAACGACGGGCTGCTGTGTTGATCAACGTCCATTGGTGCTATTTTGTGCTGTGGATCACCACTCAGAATGAGAGATATTCATGAATATGTGTTTGAGAAGCTCTTTGAGAAAGCAACCTGTTTTAAATGTTTGTTATTTTATTTATATTTTTATTTGAATACTCTACTCGCTGGTTTTCCACACCACCTAGGAACGTGATTTTCACATTGTTTGAACTTCCAGGACTACTAAAACTCTGGTCGCAGAGACCCCTTGCCACAGATTTCTCTTCCAACAATAACAAGACCAAGTCCAAATAACATGAAATGAAAGAAGAAAAAAGAATGAAAGCAAGGTGAAATTTCACAATTTCTGTAAAAAGCGATGGTGCTCTGTAAATCAAAATGGCAGAGCTCTTGCAATTATAGCTCTCTGTGTGACAATGGTACATAAATCAGGACATGGGGTTTCACGCACTTCCTTGGTGTTCACAAGCAAGCCTAGCTCCATAAACATGAAATTGACCACAGCAAAAAGTTGTTTGAGGAAGGCTTCTTTAATCGTCAAGGAGATGTCAAGGTCGTCTTAGTAAAGCAACAGAGCCTGTTTCCCCGCCCACGATCCCCAAACCCCCCGCCCTCATCCTTCCTGCTCTTTTTTCGAAGTGTATGCCACCAATCATACAGGGAGCTCATCAAGCACTCTTCCAGCCCCATCCCATCATTCTACCACTCCACCCCTACCTCATCCACTGCCTCCTTCCATCTCTCCACCCATTGATTCATGTTTATTCACATGCTCTCGTAATGCTCGCCCAGACCAAGAGGGCCTGGGGGAACTTCATTTCACACCCCTGTATGTTGTTTCAACACCATTACATCTGAAGCCGTCGAGGAGAGGGCTCCCTCAATCATTTCATGGTGCATGAGTGTGTGCAGCAGTGTACAGCATGTGTGTGTGCACTTGCCGTAACCATCGCCGTTGTTGTCGTTGCCGCTGCCGCCACTGGAGCTGAAGCACTCTGCAAATAGTTTAAGGGTGGCCACTCAGTGGAACGCCTCTGCTGCCAGTGCTGCAGATTGTGGGGACAGGCGGCCACAGAGAACAGGAATGAAGTGGAGAGAGGGAGATACCCTCCTCCCACACTCCACCCCTCTGCGCGTTTCCTTGAAAGAGTCTTGCTGTCACCCCACCACACACTCACACACACATACACACACACACACACACTTTTCAATCCAGGCTGGTTGAATGTGGTGCCATTTCATTTCACAGTGGAACATCCATAAGCAAGCTGTGGCATCTCAATAAAAGGATGTTGGCGCTATCCATGCCATTGTCACGGCAGAACGGCGATGGGTGGTGAACTGCACAGATTGACGTGACGATTTATGGCAGTCCCTGACAGAAAATGTTTTTTATAGCATAACTGGTGGAGTACTGCACTAGCAATGCTTGGGGAACTGGTTTATGTACCAGTAAGCACAAGCAGTGATAACACATATATCTTGCCTGTACCACAAGTAGCTTTCTGTTAAGTGTCTCTTTTTTTTCTTCTCGCAAAAAACGACTGAATGGTTATTCAGGGGACGAAAAAAAGGAACTGACAGGAACCAGAAGAGCTGCAAATGTTGTTTTGGATAATGGCTCAATACAGTGGGTCTTCAAGAGCAGAGGCAAAACAAGCACGGGGGTGTCGGCTCCTGTGAGGACGCACCGTGGGTGACAGGAGAGTTGCTTCAAGGTGCAACAGTTATCAGCAGAGCTTCCCCTTATTCTAGCCAGCAAGGGCAAGGCGAGCGGAAGGAGGACTTTGGTGGCATTCAACTTTGTGACCTCTGTGCCTTTAAGCCGCTTTCCCCACTCCACCGCGCTCTTGATCAAAGTTAATAAGCACTCCGTGTGTTAATGAAAACGGGCGCTCTTCCTTTTGTGTTGCGACAGCTTTTTAATACCTATTATGGGGCTGAAACTTTTAATGGAGGTTTTAGGTTTCCCCCCTCTGACAAGCCCTTTTTTCCCAGAGAGTTACGACACAGATACAAGGGGCTAAGCTAAGAGTGTGTTGAGCTGAGCGTCAGAAGCCGAGCTGGGCGACTGCTTGCCCACGAGCCCTCCTTACATGCGCACGAGACCTTATTCTCCGCCACCAAAGCGCTGGGTAGATAAAGGAGGCCTGGGGATGAGAGGCTGCCTTTAAAGCCAGACGTCTGACTCCGCAGTCGACTAATTACACCGCGCCATCACATTTGAGAGGGTTAACTTAATGAAGTGGGCTGTCTCTCTCTCTATCTCTCTCTCTCTGTCTCTTGTTCTCTCTCTCTCTCCATCTCCTTCTCTTTCTCTTCCTATAGCCAAGGAATAACATGGGGTAAACTGCCTTTAATGCCCGGGCAGGATTGCACAGTGTTTAATTCATCCTGCACTTCTGCGCTAAGTGGGGTAAATTTAAGCCACTCAGACGCTGGGCTAAATTAGTTTTAAAGAGATCTAATTGAGGAGCGGATCAAGGGTGGGGTGGGGGGGGGGTTGGTGGCTACACCTGATGATTGCTCAAAACTTTTCATGATGAGAGAGAGAGAGAGAAAAGGGTTGCTTGGCTAAAGAGCTGCTGTGATGTGAACCGAGCGACTTAGCTGAGAATTAGCGCAGATAGGGGGAAACTTTAAAAAAAAAAGCATCTGACGAAAATAGCTTGTGCATTTAGTGACAATAAAAAGAATATGACTTAAGTATCTAAGAAATTAGACAGTTGGAAGTTTGGAAATTCACTGCAATGTGTTTGTGCAGAGGCATCAGAAATACAGGAGGCTCTTATGGGATGATTTCCAGAGGCTTGGTATTAGAAAAGACAAATGGAGTATCAGCTGAGGGATTTGAGGAACTCTCCAACTACTTCTCACAAGTGCTATGGCAGTTGTGTGCTTACAGGGCTGTTTGTAAGCTGTAGCTATTTTACCGTATTGTGCCCTCAGCCTTTTAGGTTGGAGTATATTTCATCAAATTTCAGAGTTAATTTGTAGACTACTAATTTATTAAGAAAATGATTCAACTCTATGAAAAAAAGCATTATACTAAACCTTTAACTTCACATTTCATCTGGAGTTTTGTGTATTATAATGCAGGCTGCTTTGCAACTGCAAAGGATGTCTCATGGTAAATCTGTGGTTGGCTTTAAATGTTGCTAGTGGTAACGGAAACGTGTGGTTTGTTAGTTTTCCGTCTTTCGGATGAGAAACCGAGGTCCTGACTCACAGTAGTCATAAAAGATCTCACGGCTTTTGTCGTAAAAAGTAGGGGGTTCCTTGGTGTTCTGGCGAAAGTCCCAACCTGGCTCATTCAATCCCCCTAATCATCCCCCACTGTAATTGGCTCATTCATCCATTCCCTCACTCTCCATCTCAAGCTGGTGTGTGGTGAGCGTTCTGATGCAAAATGGCTGGTTAGTGGGGGTCCCCCTTCCACTGTAAGCGCTTTGGGTACCTTGAAAAGCGCAACAGAAATGTAAGTAGTAGTAATAGTTTGGGGTGTTTTTTAATTTCTATGCTCGCTATTTAGGTCTCTCAAGGCAAAACTTGATTTTACCGTTGTTCTATGTATCAACATACATGCAACTTTAAATGAGCAGTACATGTTACACACTGTTTGTTACCCAATAAAAATGTGTTTATAAACTTGGGTAATCCACAGAGAGCATTTTAACATTTCAACATGAAAAAGCAAGACTTTGCAAAGGGCACAGAATCACAATTATCCAATTAGGAGCCAAGTTCCATTAATATTCATGTTCTGATGCTGTGTGCCTTTTCTGTCCTTTCAAGGGGGAAAAAAGGGAAATGACAATTGCGATGCATAGCCTTGTGTAACGCAAGAAAATGAATTCTTTCAATGTGTCTCTCTGAGAGCCTGCTCCCTCAAGGCACGCTCCTATACCATACATGCGTAAGCAAGTCAGACTGTCTTCATCAGGAATGCTGCTTTTGGGGAGAGCTGGGGGACGGATACAAGTGGCATATTGGCGGGGTCAGGGCCAGGTCTACTGGGCCATTTAGTGTGTGCTGGTGAAGGTGTGCTTGTGTCTGTGTGTGTGTGTGTGTGTGTGTGTGTGTGTGTGTGTGTGAGAGAGAGAATGAAAGATAGAGAGGAAAAGAAAGAGATTATGCAGTATGACAGCAGCTGTGATTCAGAACTCAGAAAAGGTAATCAAAGAGTGAGCTCTGATAAAAAAGAAAACTCTCTTCTTTCTGACAAACCCTCTTAGACATAGTGACACACACACACACACACACACACACACACACACATAAACGCACACACAGAACCCTTATGGTACCTGGCTGGAACTAGACAGAACATCAGCCAGCAATGTGGCTGCCATCTCCTAGATCAAACTCCTGCTCTTAGGTACATAGTGGGAATCAGATATCAAACAGAGTGCTTTTGAAACCTGGACAGGAGAGGCACTGGAGCAATTCCCACCCATTGCTGTCACTGCCAAGCCACTCAGTGCCCACGGTTCAAACATGCACCAAAGCTCATCAATAAATCATTAACACAATTGAAAGAGCATTGTTCATGGGTTTTTTATTCTGTTAATACGTTCTGTCAGTGTGTGCAAATGATTTTACTGCTTACCTGAATATGTTGTGTATGTCAAGTTTGTCAAGTAACTAAATTGTAGATGGGTTAGGAGGTGTAAAAAATCAATGGCTGGCATACCTACCGTGCATCTACTAAGCGTGTGTGCGTGTGTTTATGTGCGTGTGTGTGTGTGCGTGTGTTTATGTGTGTGTGTGTGTGTGTGTGTGTTGGGGGGGGGGGGTGGGCTAATCATGGTTGGATATGGGGAGGATGAGGATGAGTGGAGGAGAGGTGGAAAAAGGAGGAAGGCTTACCTTTGTTGCAGAAGTACTCCATGCCTTCGCAGCTCAAGTTCTCAGGCTCGAAGTCGGCGCCAAAGTTCTCCTCCGTGGAGAACTCCTCTTTGGCCACCAGCTCACTCTCCTCGGACACACACTCTTCTTCCTCCTCCTCCGGGCCATCGTCCAGAGGACCTGCGAGGGAGCAAAACAGAGCAATGAAGAGAGAAGCTAGGAGAAGAGAAAGAATAAAAATTATAATTCTACATTCAACACTACAATTGCGTGGAAGACTCTGAGAACCATTTGAATACTGTATCTGTTGTTGACCTTTTGAAGCTCCCGTGCTTTAACCAGCACAGCCTGCAGCGAGCTGAGCTGGGGTCAGAGGTCAAATTCAAATGACGCATGAAATACTTGTGAAATGAAATGCCATCAATGTCCTTTGAGTCACACTGAATAAAACACCATCTGCTAGATAAGTGAATGTAAATGTTAGGACAAAGAGGCGGTCTGAGGTACAGGGGTGTTTAGTGAAGGATTACCACCAGCGAGCTTTGAGGGTTTCTCTGAGGATTGAGTGTGAGCAAAACCTTCCTGGAAGTGTCTGAGTCATGGTTCACTGAGGGTGACTCAGCAGTTCGTACTCAGAGAGCAACAAGAGACAGAGGACAGGATTTGAACTGTTACCAATCATCTCTGTCTTCATCGAAAAGCTTATACACTTGTTCCTGCACACACACACAAACATATCTGGATACATCACTGCACCAACTCATACACAGTGTCACCATGTAAGTTGTCTGTCTTTAAACAAGAATAATACTGTGCTCTCTGTCCATATAATGCCAACAACTTGTTTCATGTGGCATCAGACAAAGGTATGAACAGAAACAGTGTAGGTCTCACCAAGCAACATACTCAAAGCTCAGTCGAGTTGTGGAATTGTGCTTATTCAATTGAATATATTTTTTTCTATCTGTTGTAAAACAGCTCTTAGGGATCTACCCTGCTCCACCTTGATAGAGAGAAGAAGAATATAAAAAAGCTCTTTGTGAGTAGGATTTCTGTTCGCCGAAAGCCACCTGACTCCAAGCCAGGGCGCATTCCTCTGTGTGTCTGTATCAGCACCTAAACAAGTCCGCTCTGGAGAGATGTGTGTATGTGTTATGGGGGGGGGGGTGGGTGAAGATGAAGAAAAGTTCCTCTTTTGACTGCCTCATGACTTTTTGCACTAATGCCGGCACAGGGAGGTGGAGAGAAAACACTTTTATTAATTTGTTGGCCTTATCACAGGGTACAATGTTGATTTTCCATTTACATGCCATGCCTCCAGGTAATACACCCATGCAATCTTAAAGGAGACATTTTTTCTGTGTGATTAATTTTTCCCCCTCTGTGCAATATTATTTCTTTAAATCTAAATGATTTCCCAGTTTTGCTTGTAGCTGTACATCTCTTATGGTAGTCGATTTGCATATTACCACTTTTTTGCTTCAATCAAGGGCACTGATGGAATTACTGCTACCTAAATTGTATTACTGCAAGAAAAAATACCAAATCTACCTGAATGCTACTTACATAAAAACCATCCCTTTTCAGTCTATACAATCATAAAATAGTGCTAAATACACAAGGTGAGTACAGAAAATATTGGGTGTTCACATTCAAGCAAGTAAATGGGAATCAAAATGGTTGCCTGCATTTGACAGACTTCTTTGAATACATCTGATGTAGGCTATACTGTGCTCAATATAAACTCTGCTCTCTACCTGTTGTCTGAGGCCTCTAGGGTGTGAGAATGTGAACAGCTTTGTTGTCCTTTGCATAGCTCTTTGTCTTTCTCCGTCAACCACAAACTGAGACAAATAGGTGCTCACACAGCCCAAGATGGCCAACATGCTCCGATATCCTTTTCACACTCAGAATCCACTCTGTTGAAATATGGCAGTCAGTGAGGCCAAATAAAGACATAATTCCACCTTGAAAAAAAAAGAGAGAGAGAAAAGAACAGGCATTAGCATGCCTCCTGTTCACACTCGCAGACAGCGCCTCATAAAAGGGCCCAGTGATCTGGGCAAACAGCAGCACTCTTTTCACTGAGCTTGTACATTGGCCCTTTGTAGTGCTGTGGGCTGCTGCCGCTGAAGCCGCACATGAAAAGAATTAGCGCACACGCAGGCCTCTAACAGACACCTCGAGAAAGGGGTGCGAGTGACACTTACAGGGTAGTTTTGTATGTTTGTGATGTTATCACGTGCTTTCAGCTCAAGCGAGTGAGGCATGAAGTACCTTGATATTAAGAGACAGATCTGAGGAAGAGATAGTGGTGCAGAGGCAAATTGTGTCAAACAGAGCAGCGGAGACATTTGTATCTGCAGAACTCTCTCTCCTCTGACACCATTCTCATTTCTTGAAGGCAACAAACACATCTGCCAGATTTTAAGGGGAAATAAATAGTTTATCAGGCCATATACTGTACACTCACACCACAATAAGACAGCGATTTCCATGAGAGGTATTTTCATTAAACTATTGCCCTACAGTACACCTACATTCCAGATTTACATTGATTTGCATTCAAATAAACAACCAAAAAAGATCTGATTGAAGCTCTTCAATCCTGTATCCAAATAAAAGCCAAACTGGATTGTTTATTTCAGATTTATTCAGAGTTCAAGGAAGCAACATTTTTTCAACTCCAAAAGGGCTACTTTGTCAGACCTGCGTTGACTACAAACTTCGAACCCGGGCCACATGTTTAGCTTATTATACAGTATTCATTGCATGGAGGAGAGACCTGAAATAATTTCGCAGACAGCAAACGATAAGAATAATGACTTTCTAAACGACTAGCAGCACACTCTTGGCTCATTTTCTGATAGCAGCCTTCCCCAGCTATATTTAGTTGTGTACTGTTTAAAACCCTGTCACATTCAGGGTCCAGGAACTCCAGTATGTTTCCATAGGAGGTATGGTTGGGTTTGGGGCTGATGGGGGGGTGGACACAAGGTCGTGCTCTGTAGCTCTCTTTCTGGAGTTCCCTTATTTACTAATAGAGAGATGATGATAACTAATGAGAAACTCTGATACAACATAGTGATACACCAAATAGTGAACTGGCAGACCAAGTTAACTGAATGGAGCACAGAAGTTCACTTTCAGTTTCATTTTCCTCTGCCCCATTCAGTTAACACCAACTGCCAGTTTGCTATTCAGTCTATGTTGTACCAAGTTTTCTTGTTCTTTTTTCTAGGGAGAGCACTCGGTGACCTCAAACAAAAGGGCAATGGATTGAATCACACCAAATTTCTCCTTTTAACATGTGAGACCTTGTTTGGTCAAGAACAAAAGTTCAAACAGACATTAGAAGACATTGAGGATCTGCTGTGTTACTGTAAAACATGAGGGTACACAGAGTGCAGAAATAGAGCTGAGCAGCTAAACCTCTGCTGTTAAGCCTTTTGTGTTTTGTACTGACCACCCCCCTGGCTGGTATGGCTAAACTCTGTAAGATAACATGTTTAAACCGGCTGTTTAAGGCCAGCTATGATTACCTTAGTGGGCATCAAAGCTCTAAGCAAGAGTCACTGAGGTAAATCTAGATAAATTTATCCACCAGCATGAACAGGTATTTACATATACTCTTGCTACATCAAAACCTAGAAGAATGAAGCGAAGCGAGAAATTAACTGGACTGAAACGCTAAAACTGACTGACTCATAATATGGTGTCACTCCATGGTGTGGTGGCTAGTGGATGCTTTATAGGGCAAATGTGTCCAGAGTGTCATATATTAGCAGGGTCCCCTTTATCAGCAGACTCCGCAGTGAGTAGTAAGGACCACAAACTAGGCTCCAGCATCTCTCCAGCCCCTAATTAAGGTGAAGGTAATTGAATCGCCTAGAACAAAGCAACAGATCTTTCTAGAAATATGGAAATAGTTTTTTTCCCTTGCACCCACCAATGCCAGTTATATTTTTCGGGTGTTGTGGTTGTTGTTGCTGTTTGTTGTTGTTTTCTTATTGACTTTCCCAAAGCTCAGCATGGACAAAGGGAGCAGGCTTGGCCCAGGGATAAAAGGGAGCAGTGCACCTGAGAGAGGCGGAACGTGAATGCATAATGCAGCCGTGATGCCCATGGGGACGAGTGGTCCGAAAGCCTGCCAAAGCCCAGGCCAGCCACAAGCCCCTTTGTGCCAGTGCAGATACCAGTGTGGGTTTGGACTTTACACACACACACACACACACACACACACACACACAGCAAAAGTCTACTACAATACAGAAAAACAGAACTCAAAGAATGTTTTCCTCAGAAAAAAACCCTCTACAATCACACAGCAACACTAGAAGCTGGAAAGCCTTGATTGCACAGCATAACTCAGCTGAAAGTGAACAAATGGTCAGTAAAAAAGGGTCACACCGCCTCCATCTCTGCCACTTTTCCCCAGCTGGAGTGGACGATGAGCCATCAACAGCAGCGCCAGCTACAGAGGACAGGGGTGGGTGTTAGTGGAGGAAGAGCAGGAGGAGGAGGTATACTGAGGGCCAATATGTTCATGTGATGCGTGCATGTTGGTTCTAATGACCTCAGGGATCCTGAGGGCCTCTGGCAGCTTAGGATCTGGCCCAGTGTATGTGCGTTACAGGGCTCCGGTCTCTAATTTAATCCTTCATCGGCGTAGTAAAATAGATAGCCTTTACGCAATTCTTATTGGCTTAATGTGTTACAGGATCCCTCAGTGGGTTTATTCATCACAGAACTCATTCTTTCATATGGTTCATAGGGAGGGAAAAAAGAAAACCAGAGAGAGAGAGAGAGAGAGAGTGTACTCAGGTCATACATACACTATGATCAAACCAAATATGATGCAAATGCTGAAATGCTAGCTCACAGAAAACTGTCATCTGTGGTATCATACATAGCTCAGTCTATTTGGTTTATAATTGTGTGTTTGTTCATGTGTGCATGTGTGTGTGTGTGAGAGAGAGAGTGAGTGAGTGTTTGTGTTTGTGTTTGTGAGGCAGGGTGGAACAGCATCAGCCTGAGATTGATGTGTTTTCAGGCCCGCTGTCTGTGACCGGGAATAAGCGGTGCTATTGTTTAACTTGATTTTCCGGTTGCTAAGCAATGTAATTCTGGTGATTAGAAATGGCTGCGTTCCTAAAGTTGGGCACTTACAATCAACAGTCAACAAACTGTTACGGGAACTCTTCACCGAGACCCACACATTAAATTACCCCAAGGAAAAAAAAAGAACGAGAGAGGGTAAGGGGGTTGGGGTGGGTGGGTAAAGTAACCCGAGGATTTCAGGACAAACCCTTTTGGAAAGCAGTGAATCGTCTCCAGCTCTCGGGTGACACAACAGCCTCATCGCCATGCCTACAGATGACATTGTTCACCCTGGCTTGGGGTTTATGTGACCTTGAGTCCAAGAGGTGGGAGTGTACACAAAGAAGCTGCTGTTAATTTGATTTGAAGTATCTGCTGTTTACATCTACATTGAAAGTGACTCTGGAATGCTGAAAACTGCAGAGAGGAAAACAGTGTCAAATATTCTTTAGCTGAGCGATTTCTATGGACAAATCAAACAAACAGTTTTCCTTTTTGTCTGTACTTGATGACACATGCGTGGTGGCCCGATCTGGGGCAGAGGCAGAAAAAAACGACCAGTTTTACAGCATAATTACGTAACTTTGCTGAATGTGTTTCAATATAAATTTAAAGTTCCATGATTCCATGATTAAATGAAATCGACCACAGAAGCCAAACCCATCAAAAGTGACTGGCATGGCATGCTGTGTGAACTCCAGCACGGACACAGTGAAAAAAATCCATAAAGAAGACGAAGAAGAAGAAGAAGAAAAAGGGAAAAAAAAGTTGAGTTTGGGGAGTTAAAGCTTTCCTGGCCCATGCTTCTTCTTCTTTTCTCTCTAGCTCTCTCTCTTTCTCTCTCTCTTCTTTTTTGTTTCCTCCCTCCCACACACAGACCACTCCACCCCCGCACCCACCCTGATGCTACATTCATGAGGATATTAAAGGGAAATAGCTTGCTCCTATTTTCTTTATCCAGCGAGTTGGAATTGGAATGGCATGAGAAACACACTGGCATTTTGACTGGGGCCCATTAAAATGCTGGAGGCCCCTCTAAAGTGTGCCTTTGGGCAGTGGCAGATGCCAGTGTGTCTGTGTTCGCTTGTCTGAGTGTGTGTGTGTGTGTGTGTGTGTGTGTGTGGCAGGCAAGGCCGCGTCTCTCTTTGCTCTCCGCACGCAGAGGTACACCCAACTGGCAGCCTCACACTCTCTATTAGAGACCCAGGGTCGTCCTCCAAATGTTAGACACCAATAAAAGGGAGACAAGCCGTATGAAGCTCAGGTGCGAACTCTTTATTAGCTTCCCCCCTCTCATTTGAGTGAATCCCAATTTCTCTCTCTCTTTTTCTCTCTCTCTCCATCTCTGTCATTTTTTTCCTGCTTTTTTTTTAGTCTGTGTGTCTGTGTCGGGGGGGGGGGTGGGTGCTTCAGGGTCTGTTTGCATCCTGAAATGTGTCCAAAGCAGCCAAAACAGATTACTGAATAAAAATGGACAGACTGAATGACCAAATGTCCTCACGCATACCGCCAACTCGTCCCTGTTCGACAGCCTAACTGTTGTTTCTTTTGTGGTCTTTCACTTGGCTTCTTATTCTCTTGTTCCTTTTTTGACTTGCATCAAAAGCACCACTATTCACTCACACTAGATGTAATAGCACTAAAGTCATGGTTCCATAGCCATGCTTTAATAGGTATCACTAGCGGGTGGAAACACGTTTTTCACATGTCTTTGTCTTTGTTCTCTTACAGTTATAGCAGCAATGACATTTCTCTTCCATTCGGAATGAATCCAACTCCAGTTACTCAGGTGCGACTTAACGCAACTCAAAAGCGCCGTCTGTTTTAACACAAACAGCAAAATAAACAGACACACAGTCCTGTTGTTCGAGGTCACCAAGTGCTGTCGGTAGGAATAAGAACAAGATTTGATACAGCATAGACCAATGAGCAAATCGCCAGCTAACACTAACCGAATGAGCCACAGAAACTCACTTTCTGTTTTATTTTCCTATGCCCCATTCAGTTATCATTAGCTGCCAGTTCGTTATTCAGCGTATGTTGGATCAAATTTTCTGGTTATTTTTCTTACAGACAGCACAGCATCAACAGAGCTATTGACTGGTTCACACTGTATTTCTCCTTTAACCAAACTAAAGCTAGTTCATAAGTTTCATAAGTGGACCATGCATGCAGCTTAGTCATTCTCTTTATTTTTCACCCTCTTCGTCTCAGAAAGGGTTAATGTCACTGCACCAATGAGCCTTCAGTCAAGGAAATATAATTTCAAAGACAAACGGAGAGGCTTTGGAGAAAATGATTAGTTTATCAACTAGTGTAGATAAAACAATATTTTTGCCCCCATCAAGGAAATTTCCATGAAATAGATCTATCTGAGATGCCAATTTCATTTTCAACACCAAAAGGAAAGGAATTTCTTTAGCAATAAATTTCTCATTAATTCTATTCTAATTTGCCTCTAGTTCCTATTTCCACTATTGATAGTTCCACTTCTTAATACCCCAGATAAAAAAAGCTCACTGCTCAAACTCGAAGGAGACTGCCATGGCTGATAAGATCTAAATATTACCCATGCCAAAAGAAGTGTGAAGTCTGATGAACAATTCAAAAGAACAATTCTTTATGGATCAGTTAAATCTTTTCCACTTTTTAATTAAAAGTAAAGAAAATAGAAGTTAATTATCCTGTAAAGATTAGCTGGTGGGCATCTTTCTGTAAATTAGTTCTAATTAAAAGGAAATTGTCAAATGACATTCAAAGTGCTGTCCTTTAAAACACACAGAGAGAGAGAGAGAAAGAGAGAGAGAGAGAGAGACAGATTTTTTGTGCTCCCTTAATTCTTGATCTGGTCATGTGAAGCTTAGAGTTAGGAGATTAGAATGCTCTCTGTGACTCTTTTTCCTCTCCAGACATGGCAGGATAGAAGTGGGGGGGGGTTTGAATTCCCCAGCCACAGCACACCATCGCAGGCCATCAACGCTGACAGGCTAGCCTCTAGCGATCCCAACCTCCAAGAAAAAAACAAAACCAAAAAAAAACACAACCTTTCCTTCTGCCTGACCCTGGGACTCCATTGATGGTTGTGGGTTGTGTTTGATCCACCTCATTGGAGTGTTAACGCCTCAGCCTCAGTGCCAAACAGGAAGACTCCTGCGACTCATCATGCCTCCCAGCCTTCAGAACAGGGCTGCTGCATGACGACTGCTGATGTCAAATATTTCAAGCGGGTTTCGTCATCCGGTGATTTTTGTTATGTGTCCTCCACTGCCAGAAGTGAGACTATTCTGGGGAGATGAGATACTAGCTTCTAGCTGTGCTGATGGGGATTGCTGATGCAAAAGGTATAGGTTTTTAGTTTGACCACTAAAATGAATTATTAGCTCTTTGATCTGTACTTTGATCATGTTATCACTTAACTTCAAGTTAAGATTGCAAGATTACTGCACAAGGCACGACAAATTGAACATTTAACATTGTATGTTGGGTTATTATAATACATGTGACTATTATGGTATGTGCAGTGGATTGTTTTCATTGTGGCAGCATGGATTTCATCATTCCAAGAATAAACCCAAGGAAATAATTACACAATCACTGATGTTGTATGAGTGTAGATCAGACTGGATTTTATATGTGCTACAGACATGGAGAAAGAACACTAAGCCCTCAGCCAGGCAACCCACAAGCCAGTTGTGTGTGTGTGTGTGTGTGTGTGTGTGTGTGTGTGTGTGTGTGTGTTGTGTTGTGTGTGAGAAAGAGACAGAGAACAAACAGAGACTATAACACAACAGCCTGCGTCGGCACAGTCACCTTGTCAAGCTCATTACTTAACAACTAGCTCTGCAGCCCCTAATTACCCTTCAAGTGAAAAGCATACGTCTGCTGTGACGCTTGACATCGCTCTCAACAGAGAGGGGACAGATAGAAAGAGAGAGACAGAGAGAGAGAGACAGAGAAAGACAGAGCAAAGGAATGAGTCTCTTACTAAGACTACGAGGTACACTCTCCAGAGGGAGAGTGGGATGAGTTGAAAAAAAAAAGAAGTGTGGAAGTGTGACCTTTCCTCGGAGCCGATAGGAAAGAGAGAGAGAGCTTCTGTCAAAAGAGTCCTTCAGAGATGACAATCCACCCCGCCAGTCCCCAGCCTTGACAGGGCACCAACTTAAAGAGGAGCCCTGCTGTGACCTGCTGATCCTCACACACCAAATGAGAAGATGTCCATCACCAGCAAAGCTGCTTTCCGCAGTCTCCTACACTGGACATTTTTTTATATATAGGAACCAAAATAAAATACAAATAACCAAAATCAAGTAAACCATACATACCGTATTATTATTGTTGTTGTTATTATTGTTGTTGCTGTTGTTATCATAATAATAATAATAATAATAATAATAATAATAATAAACTAACTGGGTTCTTAATTGGCCAAGTCCACCAAGTCATTGGGTAAATCAACAGTTTTAGGTAATCATGCAGACAAACCAAACCAAACCAGAAACACAAACCAATATAATCTCCTTGGTGGAGGTAATAACAGAAATGGCTATGGCTATAACAGAAATAAAATGAAGTTCCTACTCAAATGACAAAGCAGAAAGAGCCTCAGTGTGTGACAATTGTATCACTCCAAACCCACTGAGGATACTCCAACCTAAATATCACAACCACCCCCTCCACCCTCTACCACCACCCCCGCTTTTACAAAATGCCTTCGTATTACAAGCAAATTACTAGTGCAGGAGCAGGCAGCTAGTGAGGAACAAAGACAGGGAGCCATAATTATATCTTGGCGTGTACGGCATGTCAATGGGCACCTTCCTTCTGGAGGCCAATCCCATGGGCCCCTCAAGGCATCAGAGTGATGGCCAAATTATTTTGTGCTCGGCTGCGGCTGCGTCGCGGGCCCAGCCATTACCATATTTACCGGTGGGGGCATCCTGACAACGGTGCCTGTTTACACCTGTCTGTGTGGGAAGAAGGGAGCGAGTTTATACCTCTCTCTAATTTCACAAATGTACAGTATGCATATGAGGCTTGTTTGGCAGGGATTTAAATTAGGTCAGGACTGGAATACATCAAATGGCAACCCCATATGTGCCTTTTCCGTCATTGCACCCCTCCTCCCCGCCACCTCCGCCCCTGTGTGAGTCGTCATCGCTGTCGCTGTAGCCAGTGCCAGCTTTGCTCAGAAGCCTTGGCGACGGAGCAGCTTGACAACTGCAGAAGTGTGATATGTGCAAATCACATTTGCAGATGAGCTTGAAACTCCCTTTTAATATTCAGATATCAGACATTCCGAGCAGGAAGCACACTAAGACTCGATCCGAGAGAGAAAGAGCCAGAGAGAGGGGGGGGGGGGGTTGGTAAAAGAGAGGGAGTCAGAAAGTGAAAGGAAGCAAGATCCCTTGTCATTAAGGGAAAACGTTAGCTAGCTTTACATTTTACATATTTCACACAAATGCACGACCAAGTAAAAACATCACCCTTATCGGTGATAACAATGCAAATTTGTCAAAAACTCTGGAAGATTTGGTGGAAAATCCAAAGTCATTTCTGGAGCCCTCTTATTATCGTCTTTTTTCCGGCTTATTGGCGCTTGCGATTTCTTCCTATTTTTTCCTTTTTTCCCCCTTTTCCCTTCTTTCTCAAGAAAGTCACATGTCTTCCCTGTGTAGCTCGTTGAACAGTACGGTTGCCACGAGACGAGTGGAACACGTGTCCCTTAATTCGACCAATCCTACATCAAATGGATGATTCTGGAGGCGGGAATGCGGTCCTACTGCATCCACATCAAGAACAACAACAAAAAAAACCCCAATCCTAGCCCCTCTTAGATAGTCTCCAAAAAAGGAAAACTGGGAGTCCATTCAAAAAAACCTCCAACCAATTTGAAGCCCCACACTTACTTTGTGGAAGTCTTTCATTCTAAAATATTCTTTCACTTCATATTTTTCTTTAAAAAAAACAAACATATATTTATCTCTGACAATACTTCTATAGTGCACCCCCCCACCCCACACACACACACACAGATCCCAGATCCAACCCTCCCTCAATCCCTCCTCACACTTCTCTCTCTCTCGCTCGCTGTCTCTACGTCAGGCTCATCTCCCGCTTGTTAGCCCCGACGTCAGATTTGTCTCTGTGCCATTTTAATTACAGCCCCAGCAATCTTTCTGGTGGCATTCGGCGCGAACACCGATCTGCAAAATAGGCGATAAGTGGAAGCCGCCACCCAGCTTTGGTATCAGTCATAAACAGACCCTTAATTGAATCATTTGACCTGAGAGGCTGATCCTTGGAAATAGCATGTAGCAAGGAAATGATTTGGGGAAATTAAGACTGTTGGGGTGTTTTTTTGTTGTTTTTTTTGCATGATGCCTTACACAGAGGCAATGCAATGCGTTGTGGTGTGGTGCGTTGTGGTGAGTTGTGGTGCAGTTTGGGAGCTTTGGCTACCTGCCCAGTCTGCCCCTAGTGTGGGCTGTGGGTAAATCATTATAGGACAGATAAGTGAGCCTATGGTGGCCTGGAAGGGGAGGAAGGTGTGTGTGTGTGTGTGTGAGTGTGTGTGTGTGTGTGTATGCATCTTGGGCGTGGGCTAGGGGAGGAATGAGGGGGAGTGTGTATATTCCATGTAGGGTGCTTGTGTGCACATGCATTGTGTGTGTAAGTTTGCATCTGAGAGTGTGTGTTTGTGTGTATGTGTGTGTCCATCCAACTGTCTGACCCCAGGTGCACACCCTATCCTCCATATTTCCATCATACTTCCTGTTTAGGGACATCTGTCAAGGGATAATGGCACATATTCAACACCATACTAGGCTTGTTCAAGGCTATTTAGACACACACACACACACACGCACACGCACACATATAGGCTTGCACATACACATGGACATGCACAGATCCAGGCATATCCAGTGCACTCCAAGATTCACACTCAAACATTAAGAAACACAACACACACACACACGCAAGCACACCATCTCCTCACACTCCTGCTCGACAGTTCGCCGTTTATTCGTCTGCATGCATATTTTCTCCCCCTCTCCTCTCCTCTCCTCTCCTCTCCTCTCTCCTCTCTCCTGTCCTCGTTTGCAGCGGAAGACTATTTGCAGATGCGGCGCAGTTATCAATCCGAACAGACACACAATCCGGGTCCAATGTCACTTCTCCTCATTATGTTAATGGTTAATACATGCAAATGAAAACATTCTGGCAATTTGATTTCTTTGAAGATAGTTTGCATATTGTCTTAGCCATAATGATGGTACACTTTCTCCCCCAGCTTCGATTTATGCAAGGGTAGTTAGTTCATTTTTTATCAGCTCAATGAGTTCAATTCTAAGGCTACTGGAATGTGCCGGAACCCCACCGCCCACCCTCCCATCCCCCTTCCCCACACTATTTAACTAATTAGGATTCAGGTACCATAAGCAGATTTTTCACGCTATTGGTGTTTTTCTTAATTAAGAAACAAATGAATTCTCCCCAGCAAAATAGATGGAACAACGGGATAGACAGCCAGAGGCCAGATGCAGCTCCTCTTAATTAGAAGTCACTCTATTGTCTGAGCTTTTTTAATGAAGCCCCAATCTAAATGGATATCAAAAAAGCTGCCGGAGCAAAAGAGGAAGGGGTGTGTGTGTGTGTTTGTGTGTGTGTGTGTGGTGTGTGTGTGTGTGTGTGTATGTGTGTATGTGGGGGGGGGCATCTGGCCATTTAAAATAATACATACAGCTAATGACTGACGAAAAAGGGTTGTCCTGGTTGCAGGTGTCCTGAACCTTGTTGGGGAACAGTTGAGGGGGACCAGACTGGGGGGGGTTGGTGTCAGGCAGCCATGCCTGAAGGAATGCTTTTTCTTAAGGAGCTCCCCACCCCCCACAACCCACCCCGCACCATGACCCTGTGACCCCCACTTCCTCACCTTAACCCCTCAGCTCGTCCAGCAGGGGGGTCTGGGCTCTGTGAAGACACACCCTGTCCCTCTCTTTCTCTTTTCCTTTCTCTTTTCCTTCCTTTCACAGCAGGAGTCCCCTTTTCATTTGCTTAACCCCACATCCTACTATCCAAAGCAACACCCCACCCCCCCTCCACCCCCAACACCCATCACCCATCCACTGCCTCTCTTCTCAGCACTACACTGCACTTGACCTCCATCAACTGACCCCCCCCCCCCATCTCACACACACACACACACAACCACCAATCCCACCGCTGTCTTTCATTCCATGAAATGGCTGCTTTACAACAAGACAGTGAATATAAAACAGATATCCCTCAAATAAATATCAGTTTATTATTAGGCAATGTGTATCTGACTCTTCCCCCTGGGGCCATAGCGTTCTGTGAACTCACTAAAGGTCACTAAAATTAGACAAGCCATGCAAACAAACTGCACACACACACACACACACACACACACACACACACACACACACACACACACACACATAACTAGCATGCAAAGGAAGAAATTCCAGTTTGATGCTGGTGAGGCAAAACCATATAGGTCAAGTCACTGATGCTCTTAGTGGCTGTGGGCAATAGTTTTAGGAGCACTGCACAAACACACACACACAGCCAGACAGCCCACAACCACCCTACATCACCCGCACCACCAGCTTTGCCCTCACAACCCCCCCACACACACACACACAGACACACACACTCATGTAAATACCCTCCCACACACACAACATAAAGTATAGACAGATGCACATACAGTATATGCACACAAACCTCTCATGCACTTACACATACACACAAAGCCCAAAACTAAGGCACCTCCAACTCATGCATTTAAACACACACAGACACACACAAATCCTCCACATGCCCACATGTGCTGCCAAGCCCGTCGGTTCTTCTTCAGACAGCATGGCTTAGAAGCTCCCAGAGGACGGGCGCGTGCCCACTGATATGCGCCCAGGACCGCCATGTCCGGGCCAAGCATCCCGGTGCCCAGGGGCTGTGCCATCAATGCCCACCACATGTGCCAGGCTGGATGCCACCCAGCCGTCCATTTCAAAGGAGCTTTCTGTGGATCAGGTATGCAGTGTGATTTTTCTTTCCCTTTGTAATACACCCAGTCAAAGGTGTGCCATGTGGACTTTAAAGTCACACACAACCCTCCTCCGCTTCTTTGCCTTTGCCCCGGACACATAATTGATTTTTGAGTTTCCAGATCTCTCTCTTTTTTTTGCTTTTTAAATGGCTGCGATATCAACTAAAATCATTGGGCATGACAAATCAAACGCTATTTGAAAATCTGTTTAAAACGAGAGAGAGAAAGAGAGAGAGAAAAAGGCACAAAACAAACCACAGACTATTTCAGCTTCTGTTGAGGAATCACTCATTAATTTGGGGACTGTCAAACGTTTAGTTTGTCTGTGATAATCCACCGATAATCACCTGACTGCACCTTATCAATTACCGAACAACAAGACGATTCAAACATTGTGTTAAGCACACATATTTTCTTACAGATTCTTCTTTTTTAAACACAGTACTTAACCAATGCAAATCCCTTCATACCGTCATACCTACAGAAGACAAAAAACTCACTTAAAAGAGTATCACATTAAGATCATATTAAGTTCTCATCTACCCCGTACCAATTATGTCTTTGCCCTTGTCTGTAGTATCTTCCTCAACTGCTGTGAAATCACTGACTAATTTTTTTTCTCTTTCTTCTTTTTTTCTTTTAAAGAGCCTTGCTTTTTAACACCTCTATTTATGCTCAAATTACCATAATCCCTTCAATGTTCATCCATGTGCTTTCTCTCATTTCCAGACTGGCTTGTTTATTTCACTGGCTGGGTGCGATTAGAGTGCCCGATTACCTCATGTGCGGAGGCACCACTTGCACTCAAAGGCGGCAGGATAATGGCGCTCCTGCTCTGGCTCTCTCTCTTTCGCGCGGTGAACTCTCATCCTCCCAAACGCACCAACATCCGCAGCGCAGAGTGTTAGAACAATGCGCGTGGCACTGCTCCTCAAAGCATGACAACAATAAGACCAAATCCTCTGGGACGTACATACACAAGGACACAAGGCTGTGTGCGTCCACACACGCCCACACACACACACACGCACACACACACACACAGATAACTCTCATCATGAAACAGATACATAAATAGTGAGAATTCACACACCACGTCACATGGCCTTTTGCCATTTCTTCCACAAATTTAACACACACACACACACACACACACACACACACACACACACATACACACATACACACACACACCTACCCTCACCATACCTAGGCTGCCCTTTCACTCAAGAGCAAACGCAGTCAGATTGTGATCTGGAAGTTTCTGCTATTCTACCAGACCTTTCTGACTCCTCTGCAGTAGCAGTAGCTACAGTATGGGCCAGAGCCCAGCACCTGCATTCAACTGAGAGAACTGTACAAACTAGCACCAAAGAACATTCTCCAAAATAAATGCACTACAGAGACCTGGACTGGATTGGTGTGATGCACCCAACAGTTCACTGCCTGAGAGAGCATTGTGTGTGTGTGTGTGTGTGTGTGTGTGTATGTTTGTTTGTATGTGTGTGAGGGAGGCTTGCAGGCAAGTGGCGGCTGCTGCACAAGCAGCTCGTCTTCTAGTTTGGGTTGTTTTCGGGGCGCTTGCCTAATTATTTATCCTACAGTCTTTTTATGGCGCTCATTAATTTCCACTCTTTCTCCTCTCCCGCGCGTGCTCAAAAGGCCCCAGTCAACCTGCATCTTGTGCAGATAACACACGCACACACACACACACACACACAAACCAGACCATCTTCTCACACACATACACCCACACACACGCGCACACACACATACACACACATCATCATCATCATCTCTCTCTCTCACACACACACAAACAAACACAAAGGCAACATTGTCATTGCCGCCTGCCACTTGAGGCTCCAACTAATACACACAGAGCTCTTTCTCCTGCTCTCCTTATTTCTCTCTTTCTCCCTTCTTTCTCTTCCTCTCCTTCCCTCCATCTATCTTTCCCATCTCTTTACCTTAAAACTGATTGTGCCTGTGTCTGTATATCAGTCCGTCTTACTGTCTGTCCCTTGACTTACTGGACTTTTTCTGCCTCGTTTTCTCCCTTTGCCACCCCCCCCAGACCCCCCACCCCCACCCCCCAAACACACACACACACACAGACACATAGCCTCTGCACGCCACCATCGAAAACAGCACTTTGCCATCGCTATGACACCCCCCCACCACCACCACCCCCTCTTAAGAAGGAAGCAAACACTAGGGATCTCTTGTGCTGCTTCCCAAAACTCAGATAATCTCACAGGGAGGCTGGCGGCTCCAACAACAGCAGGGTGGCAGGGAGACAGATAGATAGGCATGCTCTACTGTCAGGTGGAAATCTCCACATTGACATTATGTATTCATCAGGTGCAAAGCACGACAAACGCAGTATGCAGTCTGGCAACACTTTCAAAGTGACAATGTGCGCACACAAAACGCACACACAGACGCACACACACACGCACATATGTACATATGAAAAAATACACATATCACTGTGGTTGGGAAATCTGTTTGCTGTTGATATCCCAGTTGATATTTTCAGACATGTGAGGCATTTCTACTCAGCGCCGCACCATCAACAGACACACACACACACACACACACACACACAAATACACACACGCACACACATAGATGCAGATGCACAAACACACACACACACACACACACACACACACAGAAGCCTACAACCACTTGACACACATTTTTACAGTACACACAGCCAAAAGACCTCTTTTGAAGGTACGGCAAGGCTTCCATCAGGGATTCGGGAGGTGTGATCACACCCTGTGGGGCGGATGGAGGGGGACATCTGCCACCGCCTCCTGCCTCCTGCTCCAGCCAGGCCTTAAGCCTCTCCATAATAGTCACCTTAACCCTGCCGTAGCCCGACACACGCACACACGTCACACACACACATATACATCACACACACACACGTTACACACACACACACACACACACACACACACACACACACGACACAAAGAACATGAGCCATGAACCAGAACATTAACCCAAGCCCCCCTGAATCATAAACTTCACACGGTCGCAGACAACACACAAAGCCTAAACACAACACTGCCATAAAGGAGTGCTTCATTAAGTCCAGTGGAAACACAGCACTGTGAACTTGACCTGACCAGCACATTTAACTTGAACTGTCAGCTTTTATGGTGGTCGCCTGTAGCCGTTAAAATAACCATAAAGATGACCAGTGGTCATAGGATAAATGATAACACTGATATCATGCTGCCACATTACCATGACCCATTCAGCTGCCATGTTATAGCTACGGTTATGACACTGACCTCACCACATGCATAAAGATCCACAAAACTCACCTCCCAAAGTGGCAACAATTACATTGTTTATGGCAGTGGGGCTTAAGACATGTCGTACACCCTACAGAGGAAATGTGTAACGTTGATGACTCAAGGGCACATAGTAACACACATCCAAGCAGTAAATCCAACAGGCCACCCAACCTGCTTTCCATAGCCAGGAGGTCTCTCTATGAATCTACCTTATGTTAACACACTGAGACAGCGTTAGTATGAACATATAAAGCGCCCACAGGGATGTAGGTACACTCTAGCCTGATCTAATCACAACATTATCATAATCCTACCCATAATCACAGTAATTAGACTAATTAAAGGTCATACTTTGTTCAAGGCTTTTTTTTTTCTTTTGCCTGTAGAATAATAAATAGGGAAAGATGTCCTGCGTCAGGTTTGTGTATGTATTTGAAAAAAAGAAGCAACTGCTCCTTAAGTGCAACGAGAGTTCAACTTTTTTTACTATTCCTCAAGGCCTAATCTTTTTTGAAGTCTAGACCGTTCATTTCCCTGCTTTGGCAGACTGTATAGGGCCATAGTGAAAAGAGCTGACTCAGCGTGGCGCTGCTCTTAATTTTGTCCAGATATGTGACGGCTCACCGGAAATTCCCTAACGTAATTCTTTAGGAACATTTTACCATGATGTTAGAAATGACAAACTGTGGCCCAGTTGCCTTGCCTGTTTCGCCCACTCGAGCTGTTCTCTGATCAGTCCCTAGAGATGGAAATCAAGCGCACCCTCCCTTTGTTTGGTACTTATTGCTTTCTGTGTTTGCAGATATTATATACAAACTCAGCAGGACCACTAACTTCAGGTGGACCATTTCTGCTAATGGAGAAATAGATGCAGATGCACACAAACACACATACACACACACACACACACACACACACATACACACACACACACACACATACACATACACACACACACACACACACACACACACACACACACACACACACACACACACACATACACACACACACACATACACAGTCACAAGAAACACACACACACACACACACACAAACGCAGTCACAAGAAACACGCACACACACACACAGTCACAAAAACATGCACAGACACACACACACAGTCACAAAAACACACACAGACACATATACACACACACACACACACACAGTACACACACACTAACACACATACCACATACATACACACACACATGGGACCCTGGCTGGACTGCTGATTCTCCAGGATAGAGGCAGTGACCAGGGGGCTTGGGGGTAGTGAGCTAATCAGAACAGGGGTGGTTGCTGCTCCCAAAATAAAAAGCTCTCCTGCTGAAGTACCACTCGCTCCATATTCCCAGAGTGCACCACCTATCCAGCTTACACACACTTCTCTCTCTTTCTCTCTCTCTCTCCCACACACACATACAGTCACATGTGCATACATATACACAATCAAATCCACGCCTGGTTTTTCATGCACACACACAAATATAACTCATATACTCACATTCACACACACATGCGCGAGCGCACACACACACACACACACACGCAGACCCGTCTTCCCAGCTCCTCTGTCCCTGAGCTGCGAGAGACTCAGAGTCACGGGTCTGGCTCATTAAGATAAAAGAGGCCTAGATGAGGTGCGGTATTTAGTATTTAGAAGCCCACCAGTCTGCACAGTAGCCATGGAGTAGCCATGCTGATGGCCCTATAGCAGGCAGACAGACAGACAGACAGACAAGACAGATAGACAGACAGACAGACAGAACAGGACAGGACAGAAAGGGTCCTATGGCTTTCATAGTCTTCAGATGTGCTGTAATCCAGTCAACTCAATATTTGATGACAAAATGAGTGAAAGTCAGTGCAGTGTGTGTGTGTGTGTGTGTGTGTGTGCAATTATAAATGCATCCAAACATTCCTTACATTATAGACATTTACAAATGCACTCACACACACACACACACACAACCACACACCCACATAGACACACGACCACACAGACACTCAAGCATACACACACACACACGTACAAATAAACACAAACATGCTCGAAAGCCCACGCAGACACACTACCCAAAGTCAGTCCCAGCAGGACTACAATGGGAGCTCACCCCTCTTATTTACAGTCGGCCTTCTTCCTCACATCTCCACATTGACTCACGCAGAGGGCTCAGCAAACAGCTCCTGTAATCTCTCTCTCTCTCTCCTCCTCTCTCTCTCGTTCTCCCTCTCTCCCTCAATCTCTCTCTCTCTCTCTCTCTCTCTCCCTCAATCTCTCTCTCTCTCTCTCTCTCTCCCTCTACCTCATTCTCATTTTCCCATGCACATAATTTGCATGTTATTCCAAGTCAAATTAGGAAACAGTTAAACAAAACTGATTAAAGTTAATTAATGCAAATGTAATAATGTTTTTTTTATTCCCTGCGATTGGAGGGTGGTTGTGGTGGTGGTGGAGGTGGTAGATGAAAATGGCCCTGCAATACTGTATTTCCTCTCTCTTCCCTCCCCTTACAGTGAATTAAGGAGGAGAGCAAAGAGAGTGGTGTGAAGGAGGAATTGGAAATCAGGGAGAGCAGCCACCCACACACATTAGAGCAGCGGCTCCAAATATGAATAGTGCTGAGAGTAAACAGTGTCCTGCTGTGGGTGGAGGAATTGATCAGGCAGAGCCTGAGTGGTTTCGCAGAATTGTAAAGTTGGCCAGCGCACACGTGTGTGTGTGTGTGTGTGTGTGTGTGTGTGTGTGTGTGTGTGTGTGTGTGTGTGTGTGAGAGTGTGTGCGCTGAGTGGTCACATGCCCACCAGACACAAAGAGGGCATATTATCTAGGAGAGCTGAGCAAGCAAAAAAGAGCTTCTGTGTATTAATGTACTGATGTATAGTACTTTATGTTTGCTACTTCTGCTACTACTAATATTAGCCTACTATTAGTGCTGCTGCTGCTGCTAGTATTACTACTACCAATGCAACTACTAGCCTACTTCTACTACTACTACTGCTACTAGACCTGCTACTACTAAACATTCATTGACACATATAATTATATATATGTATATAATTATATACAGTATAAACTGCAAAACATGCACACACTAATGCATATGAATACAGGATTTAAATATAAAATTCAGTTCAACAAATTGCTGTAGATATTTCATCAGATGTCTCCTAAATGATTGTGGAATGTTTTCATGGTGTTTTCCTGAAAGGGAAATGGCTGAATTTTATCAAGAATAATGCTCTATTTCCCGGTACATGAGAGAGAGAGGTCTGAATGGCGTCTGGTGCACAGTGAAGTCACAGAACACAGGGCTGATTGTGCGGTGGGATATTTCTTACTCTGCGGGCAGCCGCACTGACAAAGCAGTCCCATGCTGGCCAAAGTGATTATAGTCACAGATCACTTACATGCAAAGGCACACAAACAAACACACACACACAAGCACACACACAGACAAGAAAAAAAAAAACACACACATACACACGCATTCACATGCACACCACTACATGCACACACACACACACACACACATACATGCTAGCCACCAAGGTTGATTTCCTAAAAATCCTCAAGAAACCAAAGTCGTTTCCTGTAACATCAGGTGCGGCACCGCTGCATCACACACAGGTGTGACACTGACCTGGGATCTGCAGCGAGCTGAGAAGAGCAGGCCCTTCCTTTCTCACTTTCCTATCAGATTCTCAGTTTACCTATTTAAAACAGGTTAATCCCTCTGCATTGTGTTCTTAATCTCAAACATAAGCACGTTGTGATTGATCGCGACACCACAAATCATTACTCTACACCCCATCCTCTCTCCCTCTCACTCACACTCTCTCTCTCTCTCTCACACACACACTCACACACACACACACACTTTCACTCTCTCTCTCTCACTCCTCCCTCTTTCTCTCTCTCAGTATCCACAACCTGTATGCTGTTATTGATAAAAAAAGAGAAGCTGGTCAATATACATCACCTTCCTGAAAGGATTACATTTCTTATCTAAAATGATATTCAATAAAGTATGACCGCAGAAATACCACTGGAGTGTTCTTGGATATGGCTTATTCTTTAAAAAAGGAAACACTTTATTGGAATTAAGATCTGTGTCAAGATTAGCAGGAGAAACAGCAGTGTGATTTCTGTTCGAGCGCTGCCTTTCCCCTGCTCTCTCTCTCCATAGACGCACACACACACACACACACACAAACACACTGTTCACACAGACAGTTTCTCTGTTTCTCTAAGTACTGGAGTTTAGTCAGCTTTCTGACCCTCTTGTAAGTGAGTTAGCGCCAAAAGAACTCGCTCTCACAGCCACAAACATTGAGCATCTGTCCTGCTTACAAAGCCCTCTCAATTTTTCAGTTAAACGTCACCACGGAATTAGCGCTGATTGTGAAACATCCTGACAAACCACACTAAATGTCTGTGTGTCTTCCTCGATATCACATATTTTTGTGCTCAAAAAATTTGGCACGGTATGAGTAACTTATCTGCATGTGGAGTGAAGTCAGTTCCTCAAAGTGAGGTCAATTCCTTCATCTACATTAGGTCATAATCATGCCAACAGATAGGCAGTCTGTCACCCTCCTCAGCAAGGGGATAGACAGTGAGTTCAAAAGTAGCCACAGACGAAGTTGTGGGGGAAAGATAACCCGTTGTTTTGCTGCCACCAGCTCATTCTGAACAATTCATCAGTATTGTGGACGAAAATCTTGGTTGTCGTCACCACACACACACACACACACACACACACACACACACACACACAGTCCCTGCACCCCCCTCTCTGAAGTCATAAGTCACATCTAAAACAACTGTAATAACACTATCAAATTACGCAGGCTGATATCGCTTCCTCATTTGTGCTGCCTAATTAAGCCACTCTCCGCCCCCTCTGCTACGCCCTCCAATTACAAAGGCCTCATTTGCATCTCTGACAGAGGCCAGACTGCTGAGGGGAGATACGAACAATGGATGGAGCTCTTGCCGTCGCTAATGCTAACAGATCCCTCGCTATTGCTCAATCACCACAGTGACAGATCCTCATCTTAAGCCCTCAAGCAAAAAGTTTCTTTTAAAGACTCTGCGGGAGTTCAGATTCCATTTGAAGACTGAGCTTTATGTTCCCTGCGTTGAAACAATATGAGCCCTGCCATGACCAAACCTGACACAAGTTGTAGCTCATCATTTTGAGATATGGATGACTACGATGAGAGCATTTATTAGGCCTAATGAAGATGCACTGAAATAAACTGGAGCACAAGGGTTGGCATGGTGTATTTTGGATACTGGAGGACCTAGGATCTAGAGCCGGAAGTAGAGAGAGAAAAAAAACACTACCATCCTCATTTACATCAGAAATCACATAGCTTATTTGGGATGGAGTTTTGTTGTGAAAGTGGAAGTTACCATTTCTTAAGATCATTGCATCAAATAAATGCCATTTTGAGGCTTAGATATCAACACTGAAATCACACCTGTTGTCTCTTACTTTTAATCTTTTTGGACAATATGGACCTTTATGCCTTTACTTGGCAAAAGTAGCCTTAAGCTACTTGCACTTATTTATTTATACAAACTTAGGACTAGAATTGTCTTGTTGTGCATCTGCACTTTACTGTTGTCCACGTACACGCATGGGATAGTGGGAAACGTAATTTCGATTCCTTTGCATGTCAAGTACACATGAAGAAATTGACAATAAAAGCAACTTTGACTTTGACTTATGCCATTTTTTTCAATGTGGTTAAATGTTTTTGCAATGTTTCAATGTTTTCTTTTCCTATTTTTGTCTATCCTATCCTTTGTCTGTAAGGTACAGAACTTAACTCAGAAATGCTTGGATTAATAAATATCTAAATGCTAAATATATCTTGTCTAGCATACAGTGGAGAAATGCACTGCTCACTTGTATCATTAGGGCAACATAGAGCAAGTGGTCAACAGCTATTTTATAGAGACAGCATAGTAAGCTATGAATTTCCTCCTTCTGACTTGAAACCGAGGTGGTCTTATACTGGCAAAGGGGACTACAGTCACAGCATTTGGGCTCAAATCACCAGTGAAAGGAAAGGACACACCAGGACACACACAAAGACACATACACATTACACATACATGTGCGCACGCATACACACACACACACGCACCAACTCTCTCTGACCCTCTCTCGCTCTCTCTCTCTCTCTATCAGTGCTTTTCTCTGTGAGTGTGTTCTAATTGCCTGATGTATGCAGGACCCGGTCCATGTTGGAGGGGTATCAAAAAGCAATCAACGCTCCATTCCTGATGAGCTCGGCAGCCCCCGTGACTCACACTGGGGATGGAAAGATGATGTGCCTGTCACTGGAGCCCAAAGCCTGCTTTTCAAACCCCCACCCCACCCACCTCACCAAGCCCAGCCTGGCCCAGCATGGCCCTGGCCTGCCTGAATGCCATGCAATCACCAGACATTATGCACACATCTGAACTCCAAAGCCACAGGACATGGAGAGAAGGACATGAAAAAAAATATATGAGGGAATATTTGAGAGACCATTACTAGAAAGAAAAAAGACAGTGGAAGAGAGAGAGAATGATTGTTATATGTGTGTGTGTCTGTGCTCCACCTCTCATCATTTTTAGACTGTTGAGCTGTTAAAAGCATGGGTAACCCTAGTTATCTTGTCAATGAAGAAGCATATGCCCAGACCGTTCAACCCACATGCACATGGAATTAAATGTTGTAAAATGTGATTTAAAATGCACATTTTAAAATCCTGCTTTCATTCCCGCTCTAATCAATAGGTCTCCTTCATTAAAGACAGCCATTCACCAAACAGCTATATCATGTTACAAAGTTCCTCTCCATTCATGAGTCAATTACTAACAAGTCGTGTTTTTCCTTCGAGGAAATTAATAAAGGCCACCACACTGTTTCATTTTTCTCCTTTTTTTCTCTTGGGCAGAGAATTGCTCTAGATTTCCCCAAGGACCACCACATCTCTGCACGGTTCATGGCACGGCAAAAACACCCAGGCCAGCTACACAAAGAGCCTCCGTCAGCCGGCTCAAAGAAAAGGGAACCTGTATCAAAATCTTATCTTCAAAGGCATGGGCAGTAGCTTCAGGGTGGGGTGGTTGGAGGTGGGGAGGGTTGTGGAACGACGGTGGTATGAAGGGGGTGGGAGTATGAGTGTGTGTCTGTGTGTGTGTGTGTGTGTGAGTGTGAGTGTGAGTGTGAGAACGTATGCTGATGAGTGAGTCTGTTCGTGCACACACGTGTGTGGTGTGGGGCATGTATGTGCAGTCGGGGAAAATTGTGTGGGATGGGGAATGTGGTGTGTATGTGGGAGAGAGAGAGAAAGAGGGAGAGAGAGGGAGAGAGAGAGAGAGATATAGAGAGAGTGTGTGTGACAGTCCGTTTGTGTGCATGGTGGGGTAGGGCTACTGTCTCCTCACAGTGAGCAGGGGTAAGGGAGTGTGTGTGTGTGTGTGTGGGGGGGGGGGGGGATTTGGAGGAGGCTGGTTGCGGCCCTCTTCCAGCTGGCCTGTGGGGGGAGCGGGCAGGGCCCATGCTGCCATGGCAGCACGTCTAACCCATCCAAGCGCTCCAACCAATGGGGCCCATGCCACCGCATCACCGTGCCATCGCCCTCCCGCATCCACCTGCCGCCCCCCCTTCACTTTTGCTCCCTCTCTCTCACTCTCTCTCTCTCACTCTCTCTCTCTCTCTCTCACTTGTTTACCATCACCATTCCCCCTGGCCGGTCCATTTGGGAGGAGAAGGTGGAGGAAGACGAGAAGGAGTGTGTGTGTGTGTGTGTGTGTGTGTGTGTGTGTGTGTGTGTGTGTGTGTGTGTGTGTGGGTGTGTGTGCGTGGAGGGCGGGGGGGGGATGCAAGGAGGTGGAGGAAGTGGGATCTGAACTCAACTTAGACACAGAGATGATGGCGGATTTCACAGATGGCAGTTAAGGGGCTTTAGCTGGGAGAGGAGAGAGCTGAAAGAGCACACGAGAGAGAGAGAGAGAGAGAGAGATAGCACATGAGGGGCGAGAGAGAGAGAGAGAGAAAGAGAGATGGAGGGACAGAGAGAAAGAGAGAGAAAGGTGAGAGAGATGGAGGAGCAAGAGAACAATTTCACACCGGTGCAGCACACATGGAAACAGGCCACCTCTAATCCACCGACTGCTGCGAGGGGCCTGGAGCAATGCTGCACATCGGACAGTAGTAACACACTCATGGGCACACACACACACACACAGACACACACACACACACTCACCCACGCGCGCACACACACACACACACCCACGCACACACAGACACAAACACAAGATTACACATTCATAGACATATACATGTGTTTATAGACACAAACATGCACAAACAGACATACACACAAATACACACACAGACAGACACACAAGACTACACATTCATGGATATATACCCATATTTTCAGACACACAGGTGCACACAAACACACACACACACAAACATGCACATACACGTGTTCTCACACACACACACAAAGCAACATACACTGAATTAAACAGCTGGTCTTAAAGAGTCACTGCTGATGGTCGGATAGATGATGAACAAAGACTGCAGACAGTGCAGCAGCAGACCCTTACACACACACACACACACACACACACACACACCCCACACATCCTACACACACACACACACACCAGTCCCACTTTCCCACTGACTCCAGTGCGAGGGCGATTGGGGTTATTTCATAGTGCTGATTTTGATCGCGATGACTTAAGACACGCAGGCCATGACAGAGCTGCGCCTCCGTAATAATATAACACAGCTCTAGTGGCAGCAGTCAGAGAGGAGAGAGAGAGAGAGAGAAAGAGGGTCTTCTCCCACTGAATCCCTATCTCCAAAGTTAGCAGAAGTCTTAAAGAGCCTTTGAACTTCAGAAAAAAAAGCAATCACTGGCTTGAAAGCTGACTGAAATATATAAACATGGGCAAATTTAAATAAATTGCCACAAAGAGAATGATGGAGGCGGTTTAGGGGGAGAGGGTGGGGTGGGGTGGCATAGAGAAATGTAATGATAAGGCGGCACCAGAATAGATGTATTTACATCAAACAGACAGCATTAGCAGACACTTAGATAAACAAACGCCAAACTGTCTCTAAAATGGGGTCTTGTTTCACTATATGTATGTCACATGGGAGGGTGTTTTAAACACAAGCTGTGTCGTCTAATGCTCTCCTTCTACATACACACAGATAAAATGCCCTCAGTGCATACGCATTATAAATAAAACACAGGGGGAAAACAGGGTGGTCAAGTATGTACCGTAAACACTTTGTAGGGTCAAGAGCACAAGTGAGTAATTATGGTAATTAACAAAACCCCCAGTACCCTTCAGGCACATGCAACACGAATGCTCTAATGTTCAAACACTTATGGAGCTTACATCAGACCACTTTTTCTTCAGCTGTTTTTTAACACAACACCTTGAATCACTAAAATGTCCCAGGTGGCCACCCTCATATCCTGACACAGGATTCAGGTTATATTTTGTGTCAGGGTCTGTCCTCATTAGCACTAGCATGTTAGCACAGCATTTACACAGACTTACAATCTTTGGACACACACGTTTACACAGTAAATTAGCCACAACGGAGAGGGGACACAGCATGAGACAATGACAATAATAACAACGACAACTTGTGTTTCTGGTCAGTCAGATCAAAGAATCCTGCGAATTAAATTTTTGCTTTTGTGAAAGTGTGTTGAACTTGTAATCCCTAGTCATACATTTTCCAACTTTGAACAGATGATCTCTAACAATTCAGATTGTAAGTCAACACATTCAGCATTGTAGGAAAATGTTTACGCTGAACCAGGAATGTCCCAATACAAGTTCCTTTCAAATTCCACTTACAAACATCTGGATACACTGTTTTCAGTTACCCGTGGCATTGCGAGCGACAGGATTAAATTTTCGGCAAAACTGACATGATGTCCCTGCGTGACATACAGTATGCCGCAATACAATGACAACGAAAGATGCATTGTGCCGTATATCACTTTTTCTGAGCGTACGCAGCTGGCAAGGCCTCGTCTGCCACAACAAATCCCGACAAGCCAGAGTCAAGCAGGAGTACAGCATGATAAAAACCACATGCTCTGGACGAAGCGGATAAGCATGCTCATGATAATGCCTTGGCCTCAGAATCTGCCGGTATCTGGAGACATCTGTGGCATCCGCGGTTAATTTATTTGTTTTGTCTCAGAGAAACCTTCAAGGGAGCGAGCTATAAACAGTGGTAGGCAGGGGGAGAGAGATGGAGAGAGGGAAGAAGAGTGTGAGGCAGCAGAGTGATAGAGCGATAGAGATGGAGGAGACCGACAGTTGCCTATGACCTTTTTTGTCCTTCATATTTGCCTAGTCCCCCACCCCCCCTTCACTCCAATCTTAAGACTGAAATCATCTGCTCCCCAACTAACTGTCAACACACTCTGATATGTGATGGTGGCAATGCTGCACATCAATCAATCAGATTTCATATAGAAGTAAATATATATATATATATATACACACACACACACACACAAGCTGTATATCACAGGCTTTCCTTTCGCTCTTACTCTCTCTCCCTCTCTCTCTCTCTGTCTCAGCCTCCTGTTTTCTCTCTCTCTGTCTCTCTCTGGTGTTATCATCTGACCCAGTTGTTATCCTGTTCCAGAAGCTTACCCAAACTGGACGGAGAGGCTGACATGTTTTGCTCCGTGTGTCCCAGAAAACATGCAAGGCCTGGGAGGAGTAGTGTCAGTCAGTCAGCTCACTGTGGGAGGTTTGCCAGACAAGGGCCATCAGTGGTTTAAGAATGCAACACTTCATGGCTGGGGAGTCCAGCTGCATGTTAAAGCTGATAGAACCCATAGCTGCCTATGGAGATGAGGACAACAAACATGACTTTACATGACTTTTAAGACAAAACAGCTAAAATCTTAACTAATGATTGTTGTTTCCCTGCATGATCCCTGGCAGTTGGGTTGGCACCCTTGGATCTGCCCATGGTTTATTCCTAGACTAACTACCATGAGGGAGTTTTCCCCCTGTTGCTCTTGGGTGCTCCTTGTTGTAAAGCGCCATGAGAGAATACTATTGTAAAAGGCATTATATAAATATAATTGAATTGAATTAAATTGTATATTTCAAAAATGTTGGCAATCATGGAAACAATCATAAGGGATATTTCAAGCATATTATTTTTACACTGTCTTCAAGGTCAGACCTGAAACGCATTCATCTTAAAAGTGAGAGCCCAGCTCCCCTTCAAGATCACAAAGTATCAGGAACAATGCTGAGTTACTTAAGAATTACGTACTGCACTAGTCAAAACACTCTCCAGCACCAAACAACTATTTTTACAGCTTATGATCCTGAACAGAAAATAGCATAAAAACAAACACATTTTCTCCCCACCCCCTTGAAAGATGATGGCTTCTGAGGATTGCAGATCTGAGAAGGTAAATATCAGTCACACCTTTCCATTGCAGGCATTAGAAGTTAAGACAGCAGATCTGCATATGCAATATCACATGCAGGACGATAATGTAATTATGTCCTAATCATCCAATCATATGCAAACTGATCCCTATGAATGTAAGCTGTGCTGTCAGCAGATTTAGCAGCAGAGAGGGTCCTAAGCAAATCAAGAATCACACACTCCTTAGCGCATTAGCCTGTTTGGGGAAGTTCGCTTTATGCTTTCAATGCGTTTGACATAAACTGTTGATCTATTTGCTTTCGCAGGGAGACTTTGTCATTAGCGATTTTCCGCCAGGCCCTTAAGATGGCAGCGTCTTTGTTAGCACTCGGGCCGGGGAAATGCTGATGTACAAATCGAACAGAAAGGCTTGGCGCGTAATCCTCACATTGTCACCTATCCCTTCATGATGGGAGTCAACTGGTTCATTATCCTAATGCCCTACATCCTGCCTCTCACTGTCTTTGTCCCTCATATTCACACACACACACACACACACACCACATTTTTTAATGCTCCTATGACATAAATGTGTAAATAAATGTGGCTGATCCATCAGTACCACAGCAAAGAGATGGATCACAATCATTTATGATGTGAAGGTGTAGTGAAATGGGTGTGGCGTGGTGCGTTTGTTTCTTTTCACAGCGAGAGCTTTATAATTCAGCTGACCCCACAGCATCTATATTTCCCTCATTTTCACCATCTCTCTCTTTCTCTCTCTCCCTCCAGGAGGTGAGGAGGTGGCAGAAGGTGTGGAGCAGGTTACCCAGGTAGGTAGACAGGGAGACAGGCAGGCAGGCAGGCAAGCAGGGAGGGAGATAGACACCCTGCCAGTGGGGGGAGGTGGGGCAGGGTGGCCTCACTCTCCCTTACTCACCCCCGCAAGCTCCCCTCCTGGAACGGGCCAAGTAGGGAATGTTAAATGAGGCAATTGTGTCCCCAAGGCACACACACACACACACACACACACACACACACACACACAGAGCAGGGAAAAAGCTCCCAAATCACTCCCCATCCCACAAACCATGTCCATCCCTCCTCGCTCACACACACACACATACACACACACACACATCCCATTCTCACTGCTGCACCGCACCAATGCAATCTCATCCTATAAACACACACACACACACACACACACACACACACACACACACACACACACACACACAGAGTCCAAAAAAAGAAGGAAGAATAAAAAAATCTGTGTGTGTGTGTCCCTCAGGGCCATTCAGACACTGATGAGGTGGGGAACAGAGCTGAATCCGACCCCTCAGTCAGCACTGGGGCCACCATTGCAATACCACACACACAGAGAGAGAGGGGGATAGAGAGAGGGAGAGAGAGAAATGGAGGAGCTAAAGAATAACGGAGAAAGAGAGAGACAGAAATGAGGAGTAACAGAGGTAAGGACAGGAGGAGAGGGAGAGAAAAGAGAAGGTTTGAGAAAGAAGGGGGGTGAGAGAGAAGAAGAATGAGAATGAGAAAAAGAGGGAGAGTTGCCTCATCTGTCCATTGTTATGTGCCATCCCTGCCACCACGATTGCAGCCACAGGCCAGGCAGAGAACATCACCCATTAAAATGGACCATTCCTTCAATTTGCACAGTGAAAGATGTCCACCTTCACAGTGACTGAGCGAGTGAGCCAGGTTATTGTCACAGGTAACAAGGACAATGCTCTTAGATGGCCATCTCATGCACCAGCATGGAAATTATAGAGAAGGCCAGGATCATGTTCCTCATTGTGACAGGGAAGATGGAAATCATGT
Source organism: Tenualosa thibaudeaui (assembly GCA_027481765.1). Lineage (NCBI taxonomy): Eukaryota > Metazoa > Chordata > Actinopteri > Clupeiformes > Clupeidae > Tenualosa > Tenualosa thibaudeaui. The sequence goes on along the minus strand of JAIFZK010000019.1, from coordinate 7,785,231 downwards.
ATGCCAATATGTGAGAATGTGTGTGTGTGTGTGTTTGTGTGCTTATTTGTGGGGAATATCTATCTTGTAATGTGTGCACTTGTGTGTGAGTGTGTGGGGGGGAGGGGGGGTCTCTCTGGGGCATGTTCTGAGTGTGAGAACAGATGGGCATGCCTCATGAAGGCTCCGTAAAAAAATAATATATATATATATATATATATATAATAAAAAAAGACACCATTGCAACAAAAAAACATAACTTTTTCAGCAGCCAAAAACTTCCAGACACCATAATCCTTAGCATCCCCCTGTGCCTGTCTACCAAGAGGATAAAAAAAATAATGCTTATCACTTTCACTACAAAGCAACACCACTACCCACACAATGCCACTGGGTGTTCATCTCAATGTCATATTAATTGATTACATTTTAAAACAATACATGCATATACAATAATAAATATTGTAATACAATATAACAAATCTGTCATATTGTACATAATCACAAAATAAATATACATCTACGCTGAATATCTAATATATCTTTATTTAATGTTTGATATCTAATGATGATAATGATATAACGCAGGCTAGAGCAGTGATATACTGACAGAATGGCGGTCCATGAGAGGTGATGGTCAGTAGTTTACAACGCACAGAACTCCAGTGACCACAGCTTCATACTGCTGGAACCTAATGATTTATGCTGTGTGGCAGATTCACCACTTACTCTCATAAAACACTCCTCCCTCTGGATATAACACAGGGATGCTAGAGGATGATCTGTTGATAGTCTGGTGTATGTGTGTGACTATGTGTGTGACTCTGTGTGTGTGTGTGTGTGTGTGTGTGTGTATGTATGTGCGCATGTGTGTTTGTGTATACTTCGCCCATGCCCCCCTATACAGATGTACTCTGGCCTTTTGTCTGGATCTTAAAAGGACGTACTTGAACAAGCCAGAGACCAGAGGGCTTTCTCCCGTAATGGCCTTTGGACATCGATATTTAAATCTTACATCTGTGTACTGATTAGAATGCCACCCCAACATACACACACACATAAACAAACAACCATGCACACACTCATACACACATACACACACACACACACACACACACCCAGGCTGGCTCCTGAGACAACAAGGTGGGAGGAGGGGATGGGGAGGGATACAACACAATGCTAAAATCGATGATCTTCGAGTCCAAACTAGATTCCCAAGCAGTTTGCCACTCTCAACAGCAAGATAAGATAAACTTTCTTTGACCTGAGAGATGAAGTTGCCATGACGATTGGGAGTCCACTTTCTCTATTGATATTTTGCTGATGTAACAACAAATGGAACCAGATCCAAGCCCTGATAATGGTGATTAATTAATACCAATATTGATCAGTACAAGCAAGAGACAAGGCTATTAACCCAGACGCCTGAAAGTCAATTGGTGCCCAGGGCTCAATAGACATCATTGATATCAAATCTAAATAAACTAAGGAGCAGATGATTAGGATTGCCTTGGCATTTGTTAAATTTGCCCTTTTTGTCTGGACACCTTCAAGGCTTAAAATGGAGACACCAAATGCATAGAAAAAGTGCCTTTTAGTCAGTTAACGAACACAAAGATATAAAGACCTGAACATCACCTGATCTCAATGACATTCACATTATAATGTATAAAATATAATTAAGCATGACAATTAATCTATTTATATATAAAAAAAATCATGGAGAGAAACAAGCACAATTCAAATGGTTCATGATCGATCTGTAAGGAGGGACTCCAGCAGTGCCTTTGTTGTGGCCGTCCAGTGGAACAAATGTAGTCGGGATGCAGGAAAGGGGAAGATAGAGAGGAAACTGGTGGAGGAAGTGACCTCCACCTTTTGAAAGGAGAGAGCTGTGCTGTGCTGTGCTGCGCTGTGCTATGTTACTACCCCCCAGCACCCCCAACACCCCCTGCCCTGGCCTAGCTTGCCCTCTCCAGTCCCAGCTTTCCTGAGACGCAGCTCAGCTCCGGCCCCCACGGTGGTCTCCTTTACCCATCAACCCCCCAACTCCATACCCATACCACTAACCGCCCCGGACACACCCAACCCCCCACCACCACCCCACCAAAGCCCTCAAGCTCATCAGCTGGCACAGTCCTGTCCACAGGAAACTCGCACTGACACGCTAGCACAAGGCACGCTCTAAGCTATGCTCCACTAATCCCAGCTGACATACATGCATTAAAAGGCAAACAAAATGTTACACCTATCTCTCTCACCAAAACGCCTTTTGATTGATAAACAAGAGCAAAGTTCTAAACGATAACTGTGCCTATCCTCATGGTAACATCAAAAAGATTTTGTTCATTCATTAATTTAATGATTTATTTCTTTTAAATGAGGCAAATTGTCTTTACATTGCATGCATTTGCACTAACTCATTTGCATAGGACAATATCATAGCATCAGAAGGGACAGACTGAGAGGCAAATGGTGCTTCTTCAGCTCCGGCACAAGAGATGCACAACACAAGCTGTTATTGGCAGCCAACAGATGTTGGTTGGGTTGGGCTGTGTGTGTGTGTGTGTGTGTGTGTGGCGGGGGGGGGGGGGTAGATTCTTTATGTGACATGAGAAAAAGAAAGAATAAAAAACGACGCAAAAGAATCCAACGGAGCCAATGGGGGTGGGCATCGATGTGCAAATACGTTCTTAAATGACAAGATGGCAAGTTCTCAGCTCCGAGTGTGTCCTCATAATTAGATCCGGTGGTGCCAAAGTGTTTAAATGCAGGATTTGGGGGTGTTTGAGTCAACTCCGCTGTGTTTGAGGACGCTGGGTGGAACTTCTTTTAAGGTACCGCACCACTGCGGGCAGAGCGAGGCGGTCCAAATGGACAAAACAACGCTGATGAAAACAATAAGCAATGACACAGACAACTGCGTTAGCCACCATAAAACAGCCGGTATACAAGTGCTAATGCAGGTGCATGAACGAGCACACACACACACACACAAACACACACTCACAAATACACACACATACACACACACAGGAAATTACAAAAAGTGCACACATGTGTGCACAAAGCCACACAGGGACATGTATGTATTAGTATACACACACATACAAACACGCCCAGACTCACAAACACACATACACATAGCACACACACTCACACACAGACACAAACATTTGCTTTCTCTTCACACCATCCGGAGAGACAGCCTTCATTGGAGTGGGCCACCCCGTGCCGGGTGCACTCACAAGCACAAAGACACACAGACACTCTGGCAGCCAACTCAGCCAACACCCCTCCTCTCCCATGCCATTATAAGTTCCCTCTGATAAATCCTGTCCCAAGATATGCGTGTCACCTGATACGGCTAACCCATTTCTGATGTAAGAGTATCTGCAGACACTCTCTGAGCGCTACAGATAGATATCACTGGACCCAAAATGACGAGCAATCAGAAAAATAAACACAAACGACATCAAAGAGAGATTCAGTGATGAAACATTCCTGGACATTCACGTGCATTCACTCTCTCTCTCTCTCTCTCTCTCTCTCACATGTGTGTGTGTTTGTGTGTGTGTGTGTGCATTCGTATGCGTATAACTCATTCTGTTTATTCCACAGAAGTGACTTAGTTTCACACGGGCTGCTGGATTTACGTTGCCAGCATGAGAGATCACACCAACTTGAGATAGCAATATGTCCGACCAGCTGTGCATTTCTCACGTTGTTTGCCATGAAGTATCCAGGTAAGTACATCCAAATATCTTTCACTTGTCAATCACACACACACAAACACACACACACACACACACACAAACAGGCGGCCTTTACAGCACAAGCATACATCAATGCAGTGTTATTTGTTTATCCATAATAAGGTTTTTTTGTGATTAAAAAAAGGTTTAGGAAGGATAATTACTACACTTGGGCAAGTGTTTCAGGGTCGAACACAATCTGTTGTCCCAAGCTGATCTCCACCAGAGGCCAACCCCTGGACTGATCTGCTTGGCTTGAGTAAGTGGGAGCGACCGCCCCGCTGATATCTGTTCAGTTTACTGTACAAACGCTCGCTTGCTTGCCACAACAGCAGTGCAGAGGTGAAATGCTCTGTCAGTTTAATAACCACATTTGGCATTAACCTGTCTACAGTGGTGGTTTCTTGCCAGGCGCTCTTAGTGGGATATAGCGCGCCCGGTCCCCTATATCATCCAGCAACACTGCTCCTTTGCCGGACTCAACGACACACCAAACTCTAGGGGCCAATTTTATAGAAAAATTACCCAGAATGCCAACAGTTTCAATTTAGCAAGTGTTGGTATCTGCTCTACCCCTATTAAGTTTAAAAACACATTTCTCTACTCTGACTAAAGCAGTACTATGGACAACACAGACTGAGGTGTGTGTTTGTGTGTGGTGTGTGTTGGGGGGTGGGAGGGATGGGTGGAAAAAGGGAAGAGGAGAGGAGGAGAGGAGAGGAAAAGAGAGGAGAAGAGAGGTGAGAGAGGCAAGGACCAAAGGTGCAGTAGAGAGAAAAAAAAATCCACACATCATGCTACTGCTAATCGTAATCCACCCAGCATCAGCAATATTTTCATCATTTTCTGTCATAAATTTTGCCACCTCCGCCTCAGCCCTGGCTAACAATCTGGGCAATTTATTGGCATATTGGCAGAGGTGGATAAGGCTAAAAACAACAGTAGCTAGCAGCTGGGCCCTGGAGATGAGCAGATAGCACTGATATGTGCTCCCATACAAAACACCTCCTCTCCTATCTGCACTTCCCATCAAACTCTTATTACAATAAAAAAAGTGTAAGAGGGTTTTTTCCCCGTCTGCTTTGTCCAAATAGGGTAGCAGGGAAGATGAGGTGTCTGTGTATGTGTGTGTGTGTGTGTATTTGTGTTTGTGTTTGTGTTTGTGTGTGTGTGTGTGTGTGTGTGTGTGTGTGTGTGTGCGTATGCCTGTGTGTGTAGGGCTGTGTGATATGGAAGAAAGCAAAAATATATATTTAAAAAAAAAATCAGATGTAACGTTTTGGTGCAAAAAAAACAACGGGGGGAAATACATAATTTATCACGGTATTATCGGGATATCCAGGCAGCCTAATCAACGACCACTGAGTGACTATTTTTTGCCTTATCATCCAAAGTGGTGAAAACGGAGAAGGAATTATCAGCCGGCTGCAGATTGCTGGGTTGGAATTTTAATGGTAATAATCGTGCCTCTGATGGTATATCTGCCCAGCTTATCTTTCCCATTATCTGGCCCTATCTCCCCAGTCATCGGAGCAAATTAATGGTGCTCTTTCAGCATCGCCTTTTTATCATCGCTCCGAGAGCACCCAAGGGGAAAGAATAAGCAAAATATTAAAATACTGCATAAATCACAATTTCAGATAACGGACCAACGTGTGTTGGGGACAGAGGGTAAAACTGTGCCCAACAACCTTTTTGTCCTTTAGAATGACTTGTCTGTGCTGACTCTCTTTCTCTCTTTGTCTCTCTTTCTCTCTCCCCCTCTCTCTCTGCTCTGCCTGCACTGGCCTTTTCCTCTTCTGCATGGGCAGAGGGGGAGACACTGTAGGCTCAGGCTGACCTTTCTGTTTTTCTCTTCTGCAAACTTTCTCTATGTCCAACAGCGCACACACACACACACATACCCACACACAGAAGCCTTCACATACGCACACACACACACACACACACACACACACACACACACACACACACAAACAAAGTCACACACAATTTTAAATATGTGACATTTAGTGCAAACCATTTTCCTTCTAGTGATAATACAATTTAGCATAAAAATGTTAAAATATCCAACAAACAAAAAATGAATTATTTTAATTTTATGTTTTCTCAACTCACATAAGTGTCCACAAAAATGACAGCAAAATCCTCCTAGGACAATACATATGCAAGTATATCTAGGAAATCACAGATACAGAGCTTGTGTACCACTAATTTAGACCAACATCTCATACAATTGGCAAGGAAGAAAGGAAACACACTTTCTAAAGGCATCGACACACAGCCCCTATCTATGTGGATGTAAAGACAAATTCTCCACTGAGACACCGTGAATCTTGAGAACATCAGGACAGGAACCTGAACACTAATGTTCCTTTGCTAATGTGGCCTCTTCTTGCATCATCATAGCATTTATACATAAGCAATATCATAAAATAACAACAATTGTAGAAAATTAGATAAATGTCAGTGCGCTATTCAACAACCAGCATCTGTTTGTATACAAAAGGGCAAAACAAAACCAGCAACAGAGAGAATTTGTAAACACAAATGGCTTCAGAACACGTGTCCTTTCACCAATCGATGGCCACTCTGAAACAACCCCACAGGAGATTTTGACTTGCTCCTCAAAAACTACCACTGAACAAACACTATTGTGAATTCTCCCTTTCACCAATGGGAGTTCATTTCAGCAGCAGGTTATGAAGGTAAAAGCCTCTCTTTTGACATTAAAATATTTCACAAATATTTCCCTTGACAGATGAGTAAAGGACATTAATAGCAAGTAAACTAGCATACTTTTGAACTTTTGTAACACACACACTCAACCATACTTCTAAAATTAAATAAACATAAGAATAGAAAGAAAATTTATTTAAAAAAAATTGCAAATACATACTAAAACAGTGTATACACTTTTTCTTATTCTTATAAAGAACTGTTACGAGAATCTTTTAGAATCATTAAGAAAAATGAAGTAAATTAGACCTATAAATGTCATGAAAGATTTGGCTTTGAATAACTTTTTAAAATGTAAAATAATGAAAACTAGACAATTAATATTTTGCATTAATTTGAAATTGATGTAAACAAAACAATTCCAGAGAAAAATCTTTTTTCAGGAGATCATTACCTGCTATTATCTAAATTCTTTAGTGATTTAGATAAATAGATAACATACTAATATGATATTATAAATATTTCAATAGCATACCAGGTGTGTGTGTGTGTGTGTGTGTGTATGTGTGTGTGTGTGTGTGTGTGTGTGTGTGTGTGTGTACTTTGTGAGGTGGTGGGTGTGTCACTGTGCTAAGAGTAGTATACTATAATATAATATGTAATAATAGATCTATTTATTGTTCACCATGATGTATTTGTATTTAAGTTCCAAGGTATTTGCACTTTTCCCTTCTAGGCCTATGGCAGAGATTACAATGCAGCTGTCAACAGGCACAATAACGCTGAACTTACAATGTTTTGCTAATTAGGATAATGATACTGTTTTATAATATAAAATTAGACATATTTCAAGTATAACAGGATCTCAATACATAAATCTGTCATGTCGGATTTACAGATGAAATATACTATTGTTATTCTTACTATCATTTACATTTTAAAAATAAATTGGCGTTTTCTGATATTGTAAAGTAGCCTATCCTGTAATAAAGTGCCACAATGAATACGTAAATAACCAATAAGTTTTAAAGCCAGTATGATATTACATTCTAAATACATTCATCCACCTATAGACAACATTTTTGCATGTCAAAAGTGCACGGAAGAGGGCATGCAATAAGCTTTTTTTTCAGGATAGCGTCAACTATATCAAAAGTCTGCCCGTAACCGACCAATCACGAAATAAACTCAAATGGCATCACCGTTTTTCAACTTTTCTTTCTACTGACCATTGCATGTAAGGACAAACAACGCATAAAAGGCAATAAAACTTAACCTACGTTTGATTTGCCGTGGGTTGCTCTGTTTCCTTCGGGACATGCCTGCTATTAGCTGGTCAGTGGATCCAGGTGTAACACTGACAGATCGATAGGTTTTGTTTCATCCAAGCGCCGACGGGGTTCGAGGTGAAATTGAAGAGAAAATTGTGACGTTTGGTGGTCACTATTATTCACAGTGTCTGTCGCTCCGTCTCTTCCCTGTCTCTCTGCTCTTTGGCTCGTTTTCGCTCTTTCACTCACTCTCTCTCTCTCTCACTAGTGTTCTCCGAGATGAGGCTGCACTGTGCTGCGATCCGCACGGACTGACTGAAGAGGTGAAGGCGTTTCGCGGTTTTGTTTGAAGATAAGGTTTGTGCCTCCCCGGGTACCGTAGCTTCAGCCACTGAACTTGACTTTGGTATTTACCGGTGAAATGTTGATTGTGCTATCCACGTTCAGTAGATGGAAAAGCAAGATGATTTGTTTCTTTTTTCCCCCTTAAGATTGTGTTTACATGAACCATTGCGATATTTGTCTGCATCAGGTTTGCAATTGCAATTAAATAATTTCAGGGCTGCCTTGGCACCTCAGTGGCATGAGGGCCTGTCAGGTGCAGTGTGTTGTGCTCAGGCTGTATTGACAGGGTTTTTTTATTTACTATTTGTTTATTCTGTAAATAAGAAAACAAATTAGTAAAAGGGTAATTCAAAAAGTCCAGTTTACCTGTGTGTAAGTTTTCCACACTCTCTCTCTCTCTCGCTCTCTCTCTCTCATTCTCATTCACTCACTCAGACACACACACAAACATACAGAGGGAGAGAGAGAGACACACACACATATTTATTATGTAAAGAGAAATTTCCTGTGTGTTAGATAATAAAGCTCAAATGTAGTTCATGTAAAGTGCAAAACATCCTAGCATAAAGCTTTGCTCTGTCTAACTTATTTCTACACTTTTTCCACTTTAATTTCAGTCCTCTTTTCAATATGCCAGTTTACGTGTGAAACACAGATTCTTACAACTGCTGCTGTGTTTGGAAGGAAATGTCTGTTCATTACTGAAACTGCTAATGTATTTTATTGTTTTAAATATGCATTTAAATGCATATGTATCTTATAATAACTATTCACTCTTAAAGAGGCAGTGCAGTAGTTTTTGTCAATGACTCTGTGCAGAGTATCTTTGGCATGACATGCATGTATAATGACAGGAAAATGCAGGTTAAACTCTTCTATTCTTGTAGATATATGTCTTTTTACATTTGTAATTTTCATTCTGTACACCTTTTGATTGCTACAACAATTTCAAACTGTCAGACAACATGCCCACCCCGATATTGTCCCCTGGCCTTGCTAATTCAAAAGTTCACTTAACTGAACAGTTTGGCTTTATCTGTAAATGTGTGCCTTAAGTTAATTGACTTCACAGTCTATCTCCCATTCAAATGCTTGCATTCAGAAGCTAAAGCTGCTGTTTTTTTTTTTTTTTTTTAACGTTCAAAAACGTAAAGGTGTGGGCTTCATAGTTATGTTTCATACACCGATCCATACTCAGCTGGCAACTGATTGGATATTTACCTAGTTGCAACATCTTTTCCCTCCCATCAGAACATGGTCATCTTATTGACCTTGGTTTAGAATCAGAATATACTGAACATAACCCAGATAACAACACAGAACACAGGCAAATTGTCGTTGTTTTGACTTTATATTTGGAATTTATATGCCACAAATATCTATGATGCTATTTAAGTGTTAAGCATTACACATAGAGTTACAGCAGAAAACTCAGATCTAAATTACAATTTACAAGCAACTGTTTCCTCACAGACAGTAAACATGTTCCAAAGTATAATTTTAGAATTCCACACACGACTTCATACGGCATATTTCAGATCAACTGACAGCAAGCCCTTGGGCAGTCACAGTTTGCAAATGTATGTATATTAGAGGGTGCTGAGCTATTCCATGTGAGTTGGACCATCACTGGGGCCAGTGAGTCTGGTCGTGCAGCAAATGGGAATTATGCATATTTTCAAAAATCCAGTAACTCTCACGTCATATAAAAAATCCCCTTTATCGTCATTACTCAGATTTTAAGTATCGTTCCTTAAACAGTTGCAGGGACTGGAAATCGCCCCCCTCTTCAATTAGCCAGTTGAACTGCCAAGTAAGACAAGCAAGTCGCCTGTGAAATTATCTTGTAACCCAATTCCAATGACTTTGGAATGGAGTCATGAAACTACAGCATAATTTCAAGGGGTTAACTAGTCAGCGGTGCCGCACCTTGAGGTGAACGTTTATCTCCACTGCTGCAGTTCTCCTCTCTCTCCACTTTTGACTTATACTCTGGCAAGGATGGGGACCAACATTCCCCCTGCCCCTCCCCCCACCACCAACACCAACCATTCTCTACCTCTATGCCCCCACCCCCACCCCTTTTGCATCTAGAAGCCAGATGGAGGAAGTCATGGTGTCTGTGCCATCCTCAAATAAATGAACTTATTTCCTGTTGTGCAGAGGGGACCCCTAAACAGGCACCTCAGAGACATCACCCCATGGGTGCGGCTTTTCATCTTAGCTGACCTTTAAAAGGTGTCTGATTGTGCCGTTTGCCCGAATGTGGATCTGCATTTGATATTACGCCACTATTTGCCATGGCTGTGAGACACTCATTTCTGAAACAGGCAATCTAGCCCCTTGATGACGAAAAGTATGAAATCCTGATTGCCTGTGCCCCTTAATCCTCCCTGGCTCCATATCCGTGTCTGGTGACTGAGGTTGGTCTGGCTTTGGCCGTCAGCTTCATTTACAGGTAAATAAAGTAAGTGAAATTCTTCTCAAAGTTTAAAAGAGGTCATTTGAGTTTCATAAAACCAGCAATTAATATATACTTTAATAGTGTAAACATTTAGTGTCTGCAACTTGTGATAAGACCATGGTTTGATTTGCTTGTCTCATCTTGTACTGTAGTTTTAGTTGCCATTGTAGAAATAGTAGTGTTTTGAATTGTTGATTGCATTATGCAAGCCCTGGAGTACAGGTAATGTCAAACTTGCTAGTTTGGTCATTTTCTCATTTTTCACAATAATTAACACAACACAAGGTTCTTTGTGTGTGAGAGAGAGTTTTAGGAGCTATGTGACTGTGATCAATAAGCCTGTTGAAGTTTAGGCCTAGATGGGGATAACAAATATTATCAATGTTATCAATAAAATCAATGTTTTTATTTCACAATATTTTTTTTTTGTTCATCAGAGATTACTGTACATTTGATCAGTTGATCAGCCAAAATAAGTAGTTAATTGGGCAGAGTCTCGTACATAGGTGTTTATGGCAATGGTCTCTTTTGAGATTTGTTGTAGCACTCCACTCTTTGAGATGTTAACTGGAGAGCACTATGACCTTGCTGTTCTAACAGAAAGCTCACTTGTCCTTAGCTTCAGTGCCAGACCATCAAAAGCTTGTGTGATTTGTGCGGGCGAGTACCTGAAAATTAATTAACTGACTCCAGGCGAGACTGACATCCTTTGCCCCTCTTCAACACACACACACACACACACACACACACACACACTTACCCTCATCCTCCATTTGATCCAAAGTTGGATTGCACATGGCGAATAATTTTTTTTTTAATTCTGTGAAACTATATATGTATGTGTGTGTGGCAGGAATTAACAGAATTGTTAGCCAATCAATAATTGAATCAAAATGTATAGCTGTAGGATATGTAATTGCAAGGGAAAGAGGGTGCTATATGCAAATCAAGGTGAGTGTCATCTAGGGTGATCAGGAGCCATTGCAGATATTGCCGACTGCTCTGTATTTTGTTTCAGGGCCAGATTAAATTAATCCGTGTGCATTGCATTGCAGCCAATGTAAAACGTGTCCTAACAAGGTTTTTTTTTTGTTGTTTTTTTCGCATTTGGTCAAATTCAGTTCAACATTATATGAAAGTGGTGGCTAGTTGACGTAATGAGATGTTTCTTTTCATGTGAATCCACAGTTTGCTTAAACTCTCTAATTTATGCTAAATTTATGTTGAAGGCATGTCTTGCGTAGGCATAAAGTATATGATTTGTGCTTGGTAAACATATCCCTGTTTTTAAGAGAAAATTACAGTGCTTATGTGTTGGACAAAAAATAACTACATTTCCATCACTTCTATTCATGATGGTGTTTTTAGTGGTGGTGGCAGAGCTGAGGGTGGCTGACAGCCTTTGAAGGAGGCAACTGAGGGCTGTGCTGAATCAATGGTGGTTTTGGTTATAAGCAACAATTCTGAGTGAAAATATGGAGTCCAATTGCCAGCTCAAGATTAATTTAACGCCACTCCTAAATCCTCTGAGACCAGCTCATGGTGCCTGCTGCCACCAAGCTGCGCCAGCCCCCCCTCCACCCCACCCCACCCCTACCTCTACCCTCACAACATCCCCCTATCCCTGTGACTGACAGGTACAAATCTGGGTGAGGAACACGGGTGCCTCTGCACTGCTTTGTAACAGATGGAAGCAATAATTAACATGATACCGTACCCATCACTTGGGGAATCAATGACACAGAGTTAGTCACATTAATAAGTAAATGCACAGTAGATACAGTACAGTGTGTTAGAGCTGCACCCTCCCCGGCTGGTTTAGGGGAGAGAGAGAGAGAGAGAACACCACAATAGGGCGAGGTGGATTTGATGTGATGTTAAATCGTTTAATTAGTGATGGCAAGGAGCATTTAACCGACAACGCTCTTCGACAGGACTACTGGATGTACGCGCTGCGTTGCTTTTGTTTGTGGGGAGTACTGTGCATTGATCTCAAACAATGTTCTGTGTGTGTGTGCACACATGTACACACACACACACACACACGCCTTGTGTTGAGGGGGAAAATTTTGGCTGCAAACATGCCCCAGATCCTGTGGTTTTTACCGTCAAATTGAACTCAGTCTCCTCTCCATTGGCAGCGGTGCAGATTCTCTTAGGGCTGGCTGGCTATTTGAAGACGGTACAGAGGAGACAGCTCGCACAATGCACAGTGTGGTTACAGTGATAGCGAAGATGGCAAAGTGTGCAAAATTGTTTTGAGACACTCACATCAAACCATAGCTGGCGCACCGTTGGGGCCGATCTCAGTGAGAGTGAAAAAAAAAGGAACGAAAGAGAGATAGAGAGATGTTGCACTAAAATGCTTTGATGTCCCACCCCAGTGGCTTATGGGAGAGAGAGGTCACACGCAGAGTTGCAGGTTTGGGTGTTTCAATGAAAGCTGGTACTCTTGCCAGTCTATCAGGGGACACACATGCAAGCTGGGGATCTATGGAAGTTTTTGTTTCTTTGTTTTCTTTTTAGCATCTCATGGAGAGTGAATTAAGAGTGGATTGAGCATTTTATTAGGTCAATATTGTGCCTCTGACACTGTCTCTGCAGCAGGAATGGAGGAACATACCTGCTAGAAGTCAGGGATTGGCCATGATCCAAGAGAAGGGACGTGTGTCAGTGTGTGTGTATGTGTGTGTGTGTGTGTGTGTGTGTGTGTGTGTGTGTGTGCGTGTGCACACATGCGCATCTGTGTGTGTGACACATGTGCTCACATATGCTGTGGAAGTTTTTGAAAGTCAACTGTGGATGTGGCTTTAGGTAAGCATAGCATGTGTGTGTGTGTGTGTGGTGAGAGACAGCTGGTCTTGTGGGCTATGTCAAGGCCAGCCACGCCTGTCCTTCTGCTTCTCGTGGAGGCCTCAAGGTCTACAATGACTTTTGGTTCCCATGAAATGTGCAGAGCTGAAATATGACAAGAACAGAACACAGCAGCACCCTTTTTCTCAGTCCGCTGCTTCTCTTTTGGGCTACGTGGCACCGTACCATACCGCATGGCTCTGCAGTGCCCACTGCCACATCCACTGCCCACTGGCCAGCTAAGTCTGTCCAATTTCATCAGCCTGCTCCAATTAGAAGCTCTTTAACCCCAACTATATCAGCAGCTAAGGCCATAACTTGAACTAGGCTGTATTAAACCAACTTAATTTAACATGACTTCAGTGTATCATAAAAACAAAACAGTGACAGCTGTAAAATGTGTGTGGGTGCGTGAGTGTGTGTGTGTATGAAAAAGGGAGAGCGTGTTTGTATGTGTGTGTGTGTGTGTGTGTGTGTTTGTTCCTGAGGTGTCCTAGTATTCCAGTATGGCTGTGATGTCTGTGCAGCGGGGCCCTCCTTTTCGCTGTGCCATGTCCCTTCTGCTAGTGGCGTGGTGCCTGGGCAGCGCCAGTGGCTTCAGCCGTGGCAGTAGCCAGCAAACAGATGTCTGAGAGCGTGCCCGCTCCTCTGCCCAGCGTGCCAGTGCCCTGCCGGGTGCCAGCCCTCTGTCCGGAAACGCACCGCACTCTCCGATACCACCCTCCACCCCTCTCGCCTCTGGCTAGCGCTGCCAGTGTTGTATACACTCACAAGGCACCAAACAAACAGTCACACACTGAGACAAGCGTTCTTCCACAATTTTTGTTTTGTTTTAGTTTTTTTTCCCTTTTACTTATTTACTTAAAAATTAATCCAAAAGAGATAACATGGAAATGCCACACAAGCTATCATCATTGCACGATTAAGACCAACCATGCAGTGGGAAGGCATGAAAGGACTGATTTGGGCGGGAAAAGGAGCAGCAATGTCGCTCCCCCTTCGGGAGGGGAGACTAAATCTGAGAAGTGAGGAGGAGAAGAGAGGAATGGGGCCGCTGGGAGACAGTTCGCTCCCTCCACACACACATGATATTTCATCTCTATTTCTTTTTTTTTTTTTTTGGTGGGGGGAGGGGGTCCTCCACTGCGACGGCACATTTGAACTTTTGTTTAGAGGAGCAATGCGTTGAACAGATAGGATTTACAGCCCGCAATCGCCATGAGCTTCTGCTTGAGAGATGTAAAAAGGATTTCGTTGAGCTAATTTGATGGTGCGCTGGCCTCCAAAATACGACAGTATTCTCAAATGGTCGTAGATTTGTTGGGCAAAGGAGACAATCTGATTTACTACAGTTTGGCAATTTGCTTTTGCACTGGGGGTGGGGGGAGGGGGGAAGACAAAGTGCGATAAGTTCAAAGAAGGGTTAGCCATCACATCCACTCGAGGCGAGATTCACTTTCAGCTCATTGGATCACTGTGTTTGCATGCAGTCGGTTTGGATGTGTCAGCCAACGCATTGTAATTGGTTAATCTACATTTCCACAAAGAGTTGTTACATGCCGATATTACACAGAGGCTTATGATCTCGTCATTTCACCACCTTTTGGAGACGGTTCACATGCGTCCTCTGGTCAGCCAAGAGTGTAATGAGTTTCTCACTTCCCCTTGTGGGCTCAATACTTTAGGAAAGACGATGTCCGGAAACGCACCGCACTCTCCGATACTTTAGGAAAGACGATGTAAACATTACCCTGGCGTCAGGCACTCATTATGTATTGGGTTTTCACAGTTGTATCTGGAGGAATAATGTCTCCCACATATATATTCATAATATGAATATTGTTGAAATTATAATGCATTGATATGTAAATATTGTGAAAGTCGGAATTAGCATTTTGTGTATTTGTGACAGTATCATTGCATTGTAGTTGTCATACATGTCAGTGGTTCTTAACATTATGTCTTAGTGTCAGTGCAGAAATACAAATTATGTCACATGGTGCAGATGGTTTGTATATGATACATATCTTGTGTAGGTGTAAACATGCTTCAACCAATCCAGTCTCAGGATAAATATGGAAAGACAGTGGGACTAGCCAATCATAAAATGCACAGTGATTAGCTGTAAGGCTGAGCAAAGTACAGGTTTGACATAGGACATAAACACCACGATTTGCATTTGAAGCCAAATAACTATTTGTAGTCTGTTTGTTACATTCCATGGTATTGTGTAACAGAATGACAAGGATGAAGCTAGAACATTATACACTGAGGAGCTTGTTTAACCTATTTAAATGCCCTTAGAGTCAGCAGTGTGTGATTGTTATTGCTTCTGCCACTTCCTGTTCATTCCCTGACATCATTAAAGGAACACTTGTGTGTGTATCATGTGTGAGCATTTCCACGTGTTTGTGTGTGTGTCTGCGTGTGTGTGTGCTTCAAAGATCAAATGTATTGGCCCCAGAAATGTTTTAAACTAGTAATTGAAGCGTTCGGGTTTGGAAGGTGAGACTTTTGGCAAAGCAGTTTACACTTATCTCCAACCAACCTGAATTCTGAATGTTTGAAGAAAAACAAGTTACTCTTTTTTTTCCTTTCTTTTTTATTTACTCTATCGTTTATCAGTAATATATTCAGGAAATTATGTACACAGGCCAACATCATTTGGATGCCTCTCTTAGCTTGGCTTTGTAAGAGTAATATATGATCAGTATCAGGAAGACCTGCCATATGGATCCCGAATGCATAGTGCCTGGCCGTTGCATTTTGACAGATTAATTGCCCAGAATTGCAGCCGCATCCAATTTATGCCACATCTTCACTGAAACTGCCACAAAATATACCCAGCCCTGATCTGATTAATCTATAATTATAAGATCACAAAGGCCGGGGCTGAGTCCGAAACAGGCATGGTCAATTATGTATTTGCACAGAGCACGTTGGCGCGTGACAGATTAAACAATAACAATGGGCATTTTTCTTACCAGAGCTGTCAGTTAACCACTCTCCAGCATTTTAAGGACACACACACACACACACACACACAAACACACACTCTGTGTAAGGACTATAGATTCAGTGTGTCTCTCACTCCAAATGAAATCAGCATGTCGGCATTTCTGTAGAGCTTCGCAGAGTGGTTTACAAATTTGCCCCCCCCCCCCTCTTTACAATCATGTAAAGAGAGGGGGGGGGGCAAATTTAACCTTATAATCCACCTCAAGATGGTGCACTTTTTTTCACTTTATTTCATTTCCATGACTCCTATCAACGTTGTTGTTTTTTCCCCCTCCCTCCCTTGCACTAGCTCATTCACAATTAAATGCACTTGCAGTTATGCCCGCTGCATAAAATCTGTCACCAAGCTCTTGCAGATCTTTCCCAAAATGGTTTTGCCTCCCCCCACTCATCCCAGTCACCCACCCATCACCCACATGTCTGTGCAGGAAGCCTAGGCTGAGACAGCCTCTGTGTTTCTACCACTGACTGACTGGAATATTACACATGCAGAGCCACCAATGCAGAGCAAAAGGGGAGAAAAATGCATCAATATATTCACAGTAAGCCGGACTGTAGACAGCTCAGAAAAATAAATCTACATCTGCCAGCCTTCCATGCAAATAGCCGAGCCTCTCCTTAATGGTGAAACCATCGATGAAAACAGATAAAAATATTAAATATTCAGACATTCCTTTTCACCCAGTATCAAAAGCGGCCAGATGTGGGAGGCTGAAGTTGTTATCATGCAGCCAACGACAGGCATTGAAAGAAATTCCTCTGAATTTCCAACCATATAAAAGTATTTTATGCGATGCAAATGAATGGTAATTTTTTTGACTATGGAGAGAAAAAACATGCCAATAAACCCTATCATTTGGGACTAAAAAACTCCACAAACAGGAGGCACTTTCAATTTGCCTTGCCTGTCTCTCCGCGTTAGATGCCTGCGATTGCCGCGAAATTAATCCATTTAACAATCTGTGGCTTAAATTTAAGGATTTCCTTTTTTTTTTTTTTTTTTTTTTTTTTTGGAATATCAATAAGTTCCAATTGAAGAGAGGATTCTTTTGCAATTCAGGCATGTGCAGCCGATAACGCAGGAGTTGGCATGAAGCGAGCCAGAGATGGATTAATTATGCAGAGAACATGGAAATTCAGCTTATCATCGCTTAGCAAAGGAGCCCAGCTCACATAATCAGAAAACCAGGATGAAAAAAAAAATAACAATGCAATGGCACCTTCCAGCCCATCATCTTACAAGTTAGATTTTTCCTGTAATTAAAAAGAAACATACAATTATATTCGTATCTCATAGGCAGACTATGAGTGGGTGTATATTAAATAATTGCATGGGGATATAAGGAGGGTAGGGCAAAAAAATAGGCAAGGATAGAGAGGGGGGTGGGAGATAGAGAAAAAGAGAGAGACAGAGAGAGGGAGAAACACAGAGAGAGAGGGTAAACCTTGTTTCACTTGGGTATAGGTCCCCTGGGTCGGATTGAACTACTTAGCAACCAGAAAAACTGAAATTATCTCTTAAACCCAAACAAAGACAAGGCTATGCAGCGAATACAGAAAGCAAACTTGCTGGTTGTTTGGAGGCTGCAACTGAAACGCATGCACTGCTCTGGTGCATATACATCTACCAAATTGGGCTTTTGAAGAGAATGTCCACGGCCACACAGTCTAATCCTCGCTGTGGATGGGTGATATTGGCTGATACAGTTTGTTTAGTGGTTAATTTCAGTTTGCTAGAACAGCCATTAATACCAAAATGATGGCAGTTGGATCATTTGTACATTTGTATTTGCCAAGGCTGATTGGTGGGAAGGGCGGGAAGCATTGCAGTAACAACAAAATGGATTTTCTTTGTTCATTTTAACTTTCTTCCTCCCTCTGGAATATGAATAAAGGATGTGCCCAGCTTAGCCCTGAAAGCAACTTAGGCTATGGCAGATTTGTTGCATGGTTTCATGTTATTTATTTATTATTATTTTATTTAATTATTTAACTTTTTTGACATATTCATTTGCTTATTTTCCGAGGGATTTTAGTCTTTTGAATTCACCTTTTATGGTGTCTGTCGATTTGTTCTGTCTTAGCCTGGCATTTGAAATCAGTGTTTGAGATGCACTGTACTAATTTAATAGCAGTGGCCTGGATGTTAAGTAGGATTGGTGCCTTAATATCATGTTAGGGGCATAAGACTATTCTGTAGATGACTGAAGAAGATATCCGAGTGTCTCACACACATCACATTCAGCCCCCCTCACCAACCCCCCACCCAACCCCCACCACCCCTACCTTTGTTGGCATGTTTTATTTTCTTAAAGGCAAAACAGACAGCAGTGTGCTTACTGAAAGAAAGTCTTGTCTTTGAAAAGAGCTTATCCTCACCTACAGCTAAGGATAGCACTGAAAGGTGTCATAGGCAGCCAATTGTACCTAATTGCACTATAACAGACATCATGCCTCTCTAACCTACAGCTTAGGTAGTTCTACTATTTTAAACTTAAATTTTGCTGGGTAAGCTAAATATTATTTGTGAGAATTGGGTATCATTTCAAGTCTAATCAAAGGCAGTGGTGATTTGTCTTTCAATTTACTAATACAGTATGTTCACATGGTTGATGTATTATTTTACTGTCAAATGACATAAACTGCTTACTGTTTGGAAACAAGTATTCTGTGATAAATTTAAAAGGTATCAAAAGGTATCTTTTTTATTTAGAAACCATTTAGCAGGATATTCATCAAAGCAGACTGATCTAACCATTAGTAGCTTAAACATTCAAGAACCAAACCTCCCATCGGAATCACAGTAGCTCACTATATTTCAGATGAGATGTGATATCATTTGTTGTTTTTAGTTTATGCTTGTTGAATGCTACAACCTTTAATTGGATAGAGTTTAGGCCTTCCTCCTCAATCCAACCAACACACCTCACTTGTTTGTGAACAGGTACTCAGTGTCTGCTGAAGTTTTTGAAGGTGCTATGTAAAAGAAAAAACTACAGGGTTTTTTTTATGAACTTACAGGTTTAACATACAGAAATTACCTACAAAAAATCTTTTGAAGGTAGCATGTGACCCGGCTAGCACCTGGCCAACACCCCTGTAATATTATACTCAACAATGTGTGGACACTGTATTAAATACAATCCAAGTGAATAGATACTGTGCTCAAGACAAGTGAATGCATGCCACGTTTAAGACAACCTGAAACCAACAGAATTCCACAAAAATGCTATGTAGATGTTTTATAGGAGAGGTTACATGTGTTGACATTTTCATTACTTTCTTCAGTTTCAGAGATGTTGAGATGGTTTTGTCTGGAGAGGGAACAACTCGCTGTGCTTTTCCAGCGCTTGTGCTCGTTTGGGGAGATCTTACTGGGGAATCAAAGCACTAAGCCTTATCTCTTTATCCTCTTGATTATGCTTGTTTAGAGTAATTGATATAGGATGTGTTGTGGTGCTGGGGTAATACAGAACTAACATGACGAATGCATGTTCCTACTTCTCTACAATAGCGTTCTGCTTGTGTAATCCCACAGTGATGGAGGTAGATAAGCAATAAATGGGATGTTGTTGTAATTGGTATATGCATGTGTAATTCACAGTGGAGATTATCAGTTGCTGTAAGCAACTCTCAAATGCTACTATCTATTCAATTTACAGATCAAGAGATGCAATAAGAAGCTTTATCACAATAAATATATTTTGTGATGTGGGAGGGAGACATCAATATTGATGGTGACGTTTTCTGTGAAACCTGTCTGATTAACTTGCCTCCCCAATGACCTTGAGCCCAGTCATGAGGGCCTCCGTTTGTGAGTCCGTTATTGTGGTGCCGACGAGGCATGTGCTGACGCTATGCATAACCTCACCGCTCCCTCTCAGCAGGAGGCTGCAGGCCGGGCCGCACTGCGCTCAGCGTGCAGCTCAGTGGCAGAGCCAGCACAGGAGCAGCTCACAGCGCTGCCGTAATTGACAGCCTGTGTATTATTTTATTAGAGTTTTCCCTCGAACCCTCTGCGCTTTCACTTGACCCTTGCAGATAGCCTCGCCTTGGTAAATCCTCAGATCACCAAGCAAGGCTCTCTTTTGGAAACATCTCTCATCTGCCTGCCTTGCCTGGCTGCCTACCTCTCTTTCTTTCTGACTTGTCTTTCTTTCTAACCCTGACTGAGACAGATAGGGAATTCAAGACAGTGGAGAAGAGAGAAAGGTAGAGTGGGAGGGTTAAAAATGAAGGGAGAGAGCGAGAGAGAGAAAGAGAGAGGGAGGGAGGGGGAGAGAATGAAATCTTTTCAGTTCATTTACAAGATCCGGCAATGGCAGCAGCAGCAGCACCAGCAGTAGCTTTAGAAGATGGCAGACAGTGTACCTGTTGCCCCAGTGCCTCCTTGATTTCACTTCCTTTTTTTTTTGTTGATCAGGACGCCCTTTGACAAAGAGGGAGAAGAGGGAGGAAAAAAGCATGTGAGAGAGAGCGAGAGAGTAAGATAGAGTAAGAGAGAGAGAGAGAGAAAATGGAGAGAAGAGAGATCCTTATCGGATGCTCTCTGCCGGACAATGAGTTCTCTCCCAACCATTCAAATGTATCAGTGGAATGCTTGAGTGATTCATTACAGCAGATCCTGAGGTGTGACAATGGGGCAGAGAAATGAGTGATGCTATCTTTTTTTTGCTGATTTCATTTCCCTGATCCCTCCTTATCCCCTGGCCCTGTGTACCTCCATTAATTAGAAATCAGAGGGAAGATTTCTACTCATCACCTTTCCAGGCCTCACGGTTCGCTCTGCCTGCCACAAATCTCCTTGCACATACACACACATGCAGTGCAGGCAAGGACTAAAGAAATAGATCCTCTTTTTGGAGGAAGTGTCTGTTATTTGACCCCTCTTTTCATGGATGCCATGGTGTAAAGTTTCTAAATGTGAAAAAAATGGCAACCAAATTTGGCAAGTTAAGCGAGTCAAGCTTTTCAACTGCTAGTCTTATTTGTTCACCACCACATCTTTGATTTTTTTTTAAAGCAATTATTTTGCAATACATTGTCATTTTTTCTTATGCTGTGCTGGACTGGCTATCTAGCCACCTGTCTGTTTTATAATTGTTTGTTTGTCTGTTTTTTGTGTGTGTTTTATAGTTGAAGATTCCCAAGCACATCCACTGTGCCAAGTGGCAAGTGCCAAGCACACCCACATCCACTGCCACCACAACGACAAGAAAGGCTCATTGCACAGAAATTCACATAGGACTGACCTACATATTCAGTGATCTGTTGCCATACTGTAGTTCTTCTGGGGACTGTGTTTCATGCCATGTTTCTGCCTATGATGATATGATTAATTCTGCTAGTCGTTTGGTAATATACAAAACTTTGAACTTTTCTCTGAACTTCTCAAAGGCAAAAGGTCATGCATTGCATCTCTAAAACATAATGCAATTATTTCTAAATTGTATAAGATCATGTCAGTATATCATCAAATAGCAGTAAATATGGATGTGTCCTTAATAGCAATAGCAGGCTAGCTTTGCCACTGCACCAAGTTCGAAGTTTGATGTTCAAAACCTCGATTTGCAAGCCTCACACTTACTGATCTGCATCACAGTCTGGCCAAATTCATGTCATCTCCGACTTCCATGAGACAGGACTAACAGACATAGATCAAAATGCCTCTGCGGGGATTGGATATGCCTACAACTGATCAGACGGGTGACTGCAGAGAAAACAGAGTGGGATGCATCACAATTTAGTGCAAACCAAGTGTTAAGCCAGCCTCCATTGTGTTGGGGTAAAACAGGAAGAGTGGTAATAGGCCTACTGGCCAGACTGAGATGTAGTATGTGTGAGAACCAGGCTGTGAATTTGCTTGAGTGAACCAAGACAAACCTGTTAGCAAATTTGAATTTACTCTGACTTACATACTGACTTAAAAAGTGTATTGTGCGAATCCTTGTTGAAGTCTGAATTGAACAATGTCAAAATCTACCCGTAGATCACTCAAATAAAGCTAAAAAATACATTATTTAAAACAGCAATTGGCTTACTCCGCGTGCACCAATATTCGTGACATGGATATCACCATGGTGATGGAGATAGTAAACAAAGGTTAACCATCAGTCATACCACGTCTAGTAGTGTGGTTGGCTTTACTTTCACTGCTCGATGGGACTTCCAGTTTCTCAACTCTGCCATCTTCATGTTACGAATGGCTGCAATACATTTCTTTTAAAGTTATGTGTTTCCTGTCATTAAACTGTCTCTGACTAAGAATCAGTATCATTGGTATTGTGGTCTTTCAGGGTCTTGTCAAGGCTTGCATGAGTCTCTAGGGGATCATGAGAAACCTATACATGGTCTTAGGTCCTCTCAGTATATTTTGAGGTGTTGTTCTTGGTGTTACCACAGTTATCAGATGGTCTCTTTGCTCCAGTCTGTCCCTAAAGTAATTTTAAGGGTCAGGTATCTCTAAACCTTCCATGGATCATCTGCTTTCCTCCACTGGATGCCAATTAAGACTAGAATAAACTTGAAATATTTCAGAGTCTTATTTGATTGCTATTATCTCTTTTCCTTCTTAGGCATATATCCTTTTATCCTCTTTGATTAGTTTTCTGCCAACTGTTATATTCAAAATTCTCAGCCGTCTTTTTAACTGCCTCATTTATGTTGTGTTATATGGTTGTGTTTGTAGTTCAGAGTTTGCTCTCATCACTTGGTTTTTGTTTGTTCTTATCGTTTGTAGTTCAAATGATGATAATACAGTGCTTGATAGGGGTTATAAATTATGTACCATTCAAACTACTTTCAGGGATGTCCATTTCATCACCAGCGATTGTCTACGAAAAGTTTTTGGTTTTCATCCATGCAATCAATAAACTGTAAGTCAGCTCTAACTATCTACTGTTCTGCGTTGTGTTTCCCAGTCTTGCAGATGGAACTAATGAACAGTGAGAAGCATTAGGAAACAATTACACATGTGCCAGAGTGCTAGGGGTTATTTTGTATATTGTGTTGTGTGTCATGATTTGTTTCTTCAGATACAGATATATTCCAGACACTAGAGAGTAACCACAGATGTGTATAGGCCAACTAATTCCACCCTCTTGTGCAAAACAAAAAACGGACCAACATCAACTATCCGGAACTGTCACGAGAAAATTTAGTAAGACAATTCTAAGCACATATGATATTCCTGTGATAATCACCTGAAACATTTGAAATGTTCCTCTACTTCCCTTTATACTAAAATAAAATTAAACCAATGTTATTTGCAACATAAGATTACTTTACATCAGTGGCCCATCTGAAAATCACAACTCTTCATTTCATTCACTCAATCGTTCAGTGCTGATTTGGTGACACTAACATCTTTGTAAATAAGACGTCTGCAACCTAACTACATTACATAATGATAACATTCATGAAATTATAGAAATATTTTGTTTGCATATATTCTCTCACCTTTCCAAAAATGCCTATTTTTTCCCCTATGCATCAAGAACTTGTCGGCGTACCTCCAAAGGCTGCGACGCAAAATGGTGGCTTTAAAACAAGCCATTATTTATTCATACAAAGCAGCCATGCACAAAAAAAGCACAAATCTCCCTCAGTTCTCCCCCTGACTGTGAGGGTGCTTCAGGGCGAAGACCTACAATTAGCAGTTACGTGGGTGGCCACCGCAACTCACATCAAGGCCTCTCGCATCAACACACTCTGCTCTGCTGCTCTGAGTGTGTGTGTGTATGTGTGTGTGTGTGTGTGTGTGTGTTAGAGAGAGTGTGTGGTGAGTTAGAGACAAAATAGTGCCAGTCATCTCTATCTGTAGTGTATGAAGACATTAATGCTGATTAGTCTTCTCAATTAAACTATGGCTTATTGAAGGCACAGCGGTACAAGCCAAATGCATTCCAAGCAAGATTGACATTGACTCTCTTTTTACTTCTGTTTTGTGATGGCAATTTTAATGATAATGTTTCCTTGCTTAAAGGACAAATGAAACAGTAATTGTAAGTTTGACACTGCAAATGAGACGATATGACAGAAACCTCCCTTGAGCGCTGATGTCGCTGATGTTGCTCAGCCAACTTTGCCTTGGATGAATGTACGCAATTGAGGCCGAGATCAAAGCGCTCCAAGAGGAGGCCACTTAACCCGAAGATGCTGGTTCTAATAAGAGCAGAATCGGATATCCCACCCCACCCATGCCCCCACCCAAGCCCTCAACCCCTACGCCTCGTCCTAAACCCTGCAGTCTTTGTAGAGCCAACAGGGGCGAAGCAGGATGGGGTGGAAAGAGGAGACTCTTCATCTGAGAAACAGGCTTGTTGAGGGTGGGGTGGGGGTGTCATGGTGGAGGGGGCTTCTTGATGAAGTCCGTTTATTATTGAGATCCACTCGGAGAGGAAAGATGAAATCTGTCTCCTCGGCCTTGACATGGGGCTGCAGGTGATACTCGATGGGGAGATAAGGTGAGGGGGAGTTGGAAAGGGGATGGGCGGGAGGGCCCGGCCTTTGCCAACACTGATGTCATAGCCGCAGGTGGCTACAATCCCCCCCACTATATCCCTCCATCCCCCGCCCCCCACATACACACAGCTCCCTCACAAAGTCTCCAATACTTCATGTATACAGGAAATGGAAAAGATTGTTAGAGTGTGTTGCTGTGTCTGTGAATCTCTGCCTTTGATTTTGCTTGTACATTTTTCAGTGTGTGTGTGTGTATCTATGTGTGTGTAAGAGATACAAAGAAAAAAAAGACAGAAAGCAAGAGACAGAGAATACGGAACTCAGACAGAACTTTTATCTCTCTCCCCATCTGCGTGGTCTTAGGCATGATGATCTTGGACTCCAGCCACCCCCCCCCCCACACACACACACTCACACACACATACACACACACACATAAACACACACACACAAGTGCTATAAGAGAAGGGGAAGGCAGAAAGAGAGAGAGAGAGAGAGTGCATGAGAAGAGTGGGGAAATATGAGCTGTCTGTGAGTCTGCTTTCATTTGACTGGGCAGCTGTTTGTCAGGATCCATCCAGTCTGTCACAGTACTCCACATGAAACTACAGGAAGCCAAGCCATGGAGAAGAGAGAGACTATTTACTTCAGCTTCTTACTTATTTAAATCTCCCATGATGTAAAACAGAATGCACCAATCCATCCAATAACTTCATGTGCGCACTAACATTACAGGAATATACACAGACACATTTCAGTTTAACTTCATCAATTAAAGAAATAATCTAATTAAAGAAATGTTCCCCATTTCCAAAGCTTTACTGCACATTGGAATAAAGGCATATTAAAGGCATATTAGTATGTATTAGTATTAGTATTTAGTATTTATTAATGTTTTCCTCAAAAGCAAATACCACATTGAAAGATATGAGATATATACCACCTTGAAAGATATAAGATATATAATACTGCAGATTATATATATAATATGAAATGTAGTCATAATAGCTAAACATTTGGTGTTTTACAGTCTGTGCTCCAAGATCAAAGGCAGCATGTGGAGAAATATGAAATGAAATGAAACGTCGGAGGGGTGATCACGTGGAGTTTAGCAACCTCTGGATCCACTGCACTTTTGTTTCTCCATTTATCTTATCTGCACAAGGCACCTGTGGAAAGGCCGAGGGGGGGGGGCAATTATGTGTCTTCTGCCCAGGAATAAAAAAGCACTGTAAACACGTATCTGTGACCAGGCAGTAGCCCCCTTTTAAAAACTCCCAACAAGAATCGGGGAACTCTTGACACTGGTGCTTGGTGAGCTCAAGCACATCAACATGAGGAGCTTGTTTGTGTATGTGTATGTGTGTGTGTGTGTATGTTACTGTCCAGAAATGTGTGGGTACATATATGTTCATTATGCCTCATGCATGTCTTTTTTTTTTAATTATTTAATGAAACCATGTACGAGTATGCAATAACAAGAAAGGTCAATTCATTCATGACTCAGCGATTTATTTTTTACATGTGTCATGTCTGCCATTCATGTACTTTTAAAACAGTTGAGCTGAGCAATTGTTCTATGAAGAAAAATCAAACAAGCAAGATCACCATCAAACATTACTTAATTGAATTGAAGGTTTAATCAGCTTCAGAATCACAAAATAATTAATTCAAAGTATAATGAGCTCTGGCTCCTGTGAACTTGCGTTTAAAAGGTAATATGTTTTATTTTTCGCCTAAGAGAGAAAAAATCCAAGCCTGAACCCTATTTGCAAAGCCATCAGGCTTGTTAACATCGTCAGCCCTCTAATTAGCCTTTGCCTTTATAATGTGCTTAATTACTTTTTATGCTTTTGTTAGTTTTATTCTCTCTCTTACTCTCTCTCTCTCGCCCTCCATGTCTCTCTCTCATTCTATCACACACACACACACACACACACACACACACACACACACACACACACACACACACATTCTCCTTAAATGGTATAGAATGCCTTCAAGGATCTTTGATGGAGGTAGAAGAAAAAGTGTCTTGTGCTTGAAACAGCGGCATGTCATAGATAGACTATGTGATTACTTTTGCATTGACATCAATGAAAAACATTTGACATCTGTGCCAACGAGATGAGTGAGATGCCAGCCTGAAGTGCCTCTGATGAAAAAATGGACGTACAAATCTTGTTTTCTCTCTGTCTCTTTCTCTCTCTCTCTCTCTCTCGTCTGGCCTTGTAGGCTATCAGGCAGAAGTCCTCTTTCATCACCTGTCCATTTCACTGCGATCATGAAACGAGAGGAGCAGCCGATGCGTTTGAAGCACAGGAGAGAAAAAAAAAAGTGTTTCACATTGCAGTTGCTGAGGGAAGTTTCAGACCCTTGCCATCTGATAGCCTGATGTTGTGAATAGCTCCTAGTCAATTCCTTCAAAAGAAACTACCTCTTCACCATTGTTCTAGTGACGTCCACACACTTCAGCTGCCCAAACCATTACTGTAGGACCGAATAGTGAACTCCAGGCTCAAGGAGACTATTTAGTACATACCCATATGGGCACAGCTTCAGATTTTCACTGCTGTGAAAGACATTTTCTGTGTTAAATGATAACTGATTAATGATGATTGCTCACTGCGTGCAGACAAAATATATGCTACAATACTGTGATATAGGATTACTGGGTATCTGACTTTCTTATCTCATGCAGGTAAAATATGAATACATTCTATTTTTAAAACTAAATAGAGTGAAAATAAATTGTATATGTTAAACTGGTTACCTTGATTGATGTGTGGATTTATCTGCTGAACAATGGGGAGGGAAAAAAGATAGAAAATATAGCATGCCTCCTACTATAATTGGCAGGGAATAGTGAGATCTTATCCCTCTCCCTCCCTATTCTTGGTATTGTGTTTTTGTTTTGTTGTGGTCAGTTAGAGGTAGCACCTGTTCTGGCCCAGTTAATGGTCTTTTTAATGCCCAGCTCAAACCTATTTAAGGAGCTGTCCTTTCACAATTTCCTTAATTTCTGATGTTGTTTCCCACCCTGTAATTACTCACGTCATTACCTTGTTTGTCAGACAATGTACCTGCAAAGAAAAATGTAAGGACTGCAGAACTTCATCTGGACCAAAACAGAATTAAATTTGATGTGTTTGGCTGTCGAACATCATTGTCATGAGGATGTAATTAAGACATTATCGTTTTTTTGTGTTTTACAAACATGTGGAACCTTTATGATAAGGGGTAAGTAAAACACATTTGTATGGATTTTAGTGCAATTAATGTGGCTTGAGCTGACCATATGTGATTGTGTGTGTGTGTGTCTGTAGAGAGAGAGAGAGAGAGAAAGAGAGAGAGAGAAGGGCAGGATGCAGATGTCATTTGTTGGGCAACCAGGTAAGGAAATAGTCATTTCCCAAACGCCAGAGTTTCACATGTGCTCCTGCACACCAGATGGGACTAAAATATGAATCACCCATAGACGTTTGTGTTTGTTTCCCATCACACAGCTCCTAAAGGAATTGGATGCCTACACCTTCCTCTCTACAACCACACACACACACACACACACACACACACACACACACACAATCCTCTTTCATTTTTTCAATCACTCACACACCATAAATCTGGGATTTTTAGGGAATTCGTGACAGTTCTTGCCTTCTTGGTTTGCACATGTGTGTGTATTGGGCTGAGGGAGTAACTGGGGAGATATATTCTCAATTAATGTAGAAGGATTCATCGACCCTAAGGAATTGCATGAATTTTCTTTGTTTCTCCCCTTAAAAAAACCCTCATTTCATATGGCATACCCTGACTGTTGCATTCGCACTGGTGAATTGGGTTTCAGACTTGTTCTGCTATTCCCTCATGGTTTCCATGCGACTTCTTCTTGTGCCAAAACGAGCATTTGTTCTGTTCTTGTGATGCAAATTTGTCCCCCATTAAAATCAGCAACGGAGAGTATAAGTGGCTTGCTCACGGTTTCCTCACAGAGTATTTCATAGCGTATTTCAAATGGAAATCATTATACCAAATACGATTCGTACCTGGACTTCATTAGAAGGCTGTAGTGAGGGCCGTACCCCCCTCCACACACACAGAAATAATAGTGTTCCTCAAACCACAGAGATGTTAGCCTTTCTGCTGCAACCAACCTGGATATCTGACATGACTGGGGTTATAAAGAATAAGTGTGCAGTGACCAAAAATACCTCACCAACATCTAATCCACCCTTCTATTAAGTGCGTATAGGCCTACAGGAATTTGACTGTAAGTTAATAACTATAGCCAGCCATCTTTCTGGGCAGCGGTTTTGAAGAGATTTGCTTTTGTTTTACAGTATTTTTAGTTATTCATTCAGGTTTTGTTTTTAAACGAAAAAGGGACAATTTAGCCTTAGCTCTGCTAAGAGTCCCCTAAGAGTAGAAACCCATTTTTCCACCTCATTGTTCTGTTCTTTTGAGCACGGCCAGATTTTGGTACACAACCTGCTATATGTTATGCTGTCAAAGCCGTACATGTCCCAGTGAAGGGAAATTAATTGAGCTAAGGTCTGAGAATTTGTTATCATGTTCTGTCAGTGGTGCTCGGTGCCAGAATGGAGGTGGACAGCTGTGGGGGGACGGCTGGCCAATCCACAGCCTTCTGCGTCTCACATGCTCAGCTGAGCAGAGGCATTCTCTCACACACGCACACACACACACAGACACACACATCCCAAAGACAAACACACACTCATAAAAACACTCGCATACATACATACACACACACACACACATACAGGCACAGACTC
The DNA here is from genome assembly GCA_027481765.1 of Tenualosa thibaudeaui. Classification (NCBI taxonomy): domain Eukaryota; kingdom Metazoa; phylum Chordata; class Actinopteri; order Clupeiformes; family Clupeidae; genus Tenualosa; species Tenualosa thibaudeaui. Next base: position 7,755,608 of record JAIFZK010000019.1, on the reverse strand, counting down.
ACAACCATTTTTCATCTTGAATTTTTCAAATATGGAATATTTCTCAGAGGTTTATTCCATTTTGACACAGCCAGCTGAACTGAAAAAGTAGTTTGACCTCCCTGTCAGCATACTCTTACATGTACATGCACGGCTGCCTGTCTGCAGAAAGTTTATTTTTTTCTTCCCTCACAGCACCTCATATTGTGACTGTTTCACACCTTTCCAAACACCAATGGTGGACAGATGGAAAGATATGTGAGTGAAACAAGTAAAGCTTTAAGATCTGATAGAGGTGTCATGCGAACTGACATGAGATCAAAGCTTCAAAAGACAAAAAGAGTGTGTGTCCAGGTTCAATAATGCTATCCAACGTGGCATATATGGTGTCTGGTGACTAGTTGCAGTATTTGTATTAGAAGGGAAGGTGTTAAAAAAAGATATCATAAAATCATCATCATCAGATCATAAAAAATATATTATTTGTATTTCAATCACAGTGAGAACTTTAATTAAAATCCAAAGGCAGATATACAGACCAGGTGATGTCCTCTGCTCCAAGTAATACAGTAAAACTATATGCTCTTCTTGTGTCCTGGCGGACTGCACCCCAAAACCGCACTTGCAAATGCAGAGAGCAAAACCATTAGCTAATGTAGTGTAATCTGTATTCACAGGCATTACATCCTGGATAACAGTCTAAATGAATAAACAAACTCATTCCCCTCCCAGAAGTTGCTGTGTGAAATAAGGTCAGCCATGTTTGTAGGATATTTCTTCAATCACCCCTCGCTCCACACACACACACACACACACATTCACTCCACCACATACGCGCCACCCACTCCTGCCCACTGCCTCTCACACCCCTCTACCTCAGTCAGTGCGGCCAAACAGCTCAGGTAGCAAGCAAGGCTTGCAAGTGATGAGGAGGAGATATGCAGCGCTGCAGGGGTGTGTGTGTGTGTGTGTGTGTGTGAGGGAGAGAGAGAGAGAGAGGAGAGAGAGAGTCTTGTGTTTCTCTACCCTGTGTTGTTTTTTTTTCTTTCACCCTAACCATGACTTCGAAAAAAAAAAGAGAAAAGAAAAATAAAACACAAAATCGTCAACACCAACCAAAAGCACTCGCTTCGGTGCCGTTGCCGATAAAGGACAGAGAGAAGGAGAAGCAGGAGAAGAAGGAGAAGAAGGAGGAGGAGGAGAGGCCCCAGAAATTATGCGAAAGCCGGGGAGGAGAAAAGTGGCTCACTTCTGTTTGCCGAATTAATCGCTTCCTAAATGGCTCAGGGCCAGGCAAAAGTTAACATTTGCAGTTTCAAAGGTTTTCAGCGCTTGCAATGAGCCATGAAATTACTGCATGCCGGCAAAAAATGGCAGCTGATGAAAAGCCCAAAGGAGCAGGTCCCAAAGGCAAGCGGGCAGGGAGGCGGACGGGCACCGAGGCGGACGGGCGGGCGGGCACAGGGTAAACTGGGCAGCATGCGATCTCAAGACGCTCCAATTGCAACCGGCATTCTTCTGGTGGTGCCGGCCATCGGCACTCTGTGTGTGTGTGTGTGTGTGTGTGTGTGTGTGTGTGTGTGTGTGTGCATGTGTGTATTCATACTGACCTGACACACTGTGCTCCATTCATTTGCCAGGGCCACAGCAGATGCTCCGGAGCGACCATGAAAAGGATGCAAACGGCTGGCGTGACACTCAACCAGCTACAAGCTGACCCTCTTCACTCATTTACCCTGTTGCTGTTTTTATTACACAGTTTCAGGGATTAAAGCAAAAAAAAAAAAACATTATTCTGGCTGATTTTTTTTTTGAGAGCAGGGGCTAGGGGGGAAGACTGGGGGTTATCATGTGGGATCTATGTGAGTTACAAAACTAAACCAAAATCATCATTATTTGATTTAATATTAGGCCTTGAGCATTTATCAGAGCCTACTATCTGACTCATTCTCTGTACCTGCTAACTAATAGGTTAAATACCTAAAATACATGTAAAACTTTGAAAACACTAACCTGGCCTACCTACCAGGTGAACATGTTCAGTGTCTTTTGGTAATATGGACATATTCAACTCAGCGCATATTCTGGAAGGTGGACGAGTGGGCTTTATGTGATCATATAGGCATCAAGACTTTGCAGATGATCACAAAAGGTAGGCCTACCTCAAACAGGCAACTGCAGAACTGCTTTCACCAGTTACAATATTTAATTGGATTGTTTTCCACAGCAATCCCCATTGGCTGTCTTAAAATTAGGATTGTTGGAGAATATTCATTCTTTTTTTTTTTGGGGGGGGGGGGGGGTAAATCGCTAAATAGTAAAGTAGAGCATCAAATGTGTGATGCAGCATGAAAACATATTCATTTATACAAAATGCTAAAATCTACCATGCTTTTCAAGGCCAATCTGACACCAATTGGTTTGCTGTAATCCGTTCACGTAAAATCTAGGCGGCTGAATGCCTCCTTCCCAGCACACATCATCTGTGTTAGCTGAGAGGAGCCTACTCAGCATCTTTCTCAAATCTCTTGCACACGTGACGCTCTGACGCGACAAGCCTAAAATTTTATATTTTTTATGTGTCAGTCTCAGAGAACACTTTAAAATGGGCTACACGTTTTGCTTAAAAATGATCAGGGTCCACAATGACCTCATAGCTGAAAGTTTACAGTTACAGCTGAAAGTTTGCCATGCCCGTTTACAGTAAGTAACACAAATCCCAGGTTGCCTATATGTGTTTTAAATAAATTCAACAATGTATCATTACCATAAGTTGGCTGTTAATATTGCTAACAGCAACATTTGCCTGAAAATTGCAACGTTTTCTTCCTATCTAAATTATGAACTCTCAACTTTTTAACTTCAACTTGCTTACCTTACCAAAGTGGATCTGCACTACACTCACGCAGACAAGCCTACTAAAGAGATCCATTTCTTTTGGGCATTATGCATTATGAATTCATTTCAAAATAAAAGTGTCAGTTCATTCAGTTATTTTTCCCATTGACCTCAGTTCATTATTTCTGAAGAGAGGCAACCAACGGAGGTCGTGGTGGAGAAATTTAATCCATGCAGTTTACAGCTACACTCCTCTTTTGTCTTGAGATGCTTTAGTTTTAAAAAAATAAATGTGAAGGCCACCAAGTTATCTAACCAGGTATGGTTATTAAAAGAGAAATCTGGTGTGAATCAATTTATAGCCCTGTTGTTCGAGGTCAGAGTGCTGTCAGTCTGAAAAAGAATGACAGTACTGCATACTGATATAGAAAAATTAATACTGAACCAGCAGTTAACACTAACTGAATGGGGCACAGAAACTCACGTTTAGCTTCTATGCTCCATTCATTTAATGTTAGCTGCCAGTGTGCTATTCAATCAGACTGGATTTCTCCTTTAAGATTAGACAATAACTGGAAATATTATGACTAAGGTATCTTAGTTTCATTTTTATCTGCCTGAGCATACTATTTTGGACCTCTAAAAGAATAGTCTTGAAAAGGAACAGTGACCTTGATAGTCCCTACATGGCAATAGGGCCATGTTCTGTATTAAAATACCAGATGTCTCTATGCTGACAAGTAAACCTGTTAAACTTTCATGCAGAAGACCAAACCCATCTGACACCAGAAAATCTGAGCGAGCACAGGACGCCCAGCCTTCCCACACTTTCTCTACATCATCATATGGAGTTCACCAAGAGGTGGTCCAGTGTGCTGTGTCAGTATTAACAGCTGTTGTAGCAGAGCAGAGCTTCACAGACCTTGAGATTCATGCGATATGTCCCTATACTGCAAAAGCCATCTGCAGAATCCTCTCCTGAAAAGTTGTGATTCGGTTTTTAAATTGGGGTTCAGTGAGTGTTTTTCAGTGTGGTTCAGGTTTATTGTGTTCCCCCATAAATATTCTACGAGCACATGTTGATTTAGCATGATTTAGGGTATCTTTTAAAAACAAGAATAGCAACAAAAAGGTGTTGAAATGGGAAGTGTTGTGAAAAAAACATACATTACTGTTAAATCTGTATCAGGAGATCTTTGCCAATTTAACCCGGAGGAATATTTTAAGAGAAATTATGTTCAAAAGGGAAGGGACCAAAGTCTTTATCATGTTATCCCTTCATAAAGCCGATCATGTTGGACTAAAACTGGAATGGCATCATACAGATATTTTTTTTCAAGCCTTATCTAAATTTCTAGCAGGATGTGTTTAGTAAATAATTTCCCCTAGAATATTTCATGCAGTCCCGTTTGATTTCTCATTCTTCTGTACTTTTGCAAATGCACCTCAGAGATTACCACTTCTTTCACACACATGCTCATACACACACAGAGAGAGAGAGAGACTCCTGCTGAGCTTTTGCTGCCCCCCCCAGGCACAGACCCCCTTCAGATCAATCTAGAAATACGGGGCCACTAATCTACCCTCCCTTATCCGAAAACCTTTGATTTACCATACCATAGACCTCCCAACATAGATCTACGAACAGTCCCCCCCCCCCCCAGTTCTACGGAAGCACATGTAATCAGTGCTTGCTAATAAGACATTTATCAATCAAGTTTGTAACCTCATTAGCAAACAATGTCTGCTGGACATTTAAATGATGAATTACTATTGGCCTACTAACATTTCAGTGGCATTTTCATTCACTGATCCAAAACTGTGTGAATGAGTGTAGAGAGTATTTTTTTTTTTCCTTTCATTTCAGCATTTTCATCAGCCATTTCACTACATTTCACCATGGTCACATCAATCCAAATGTAAAATTAATTTCTAATTATTATTTGGCCTAAATTGAGGTGGAAGCCTCTTTGCACGAGACACCACCACCTATTACAGCTAATAGAGTTTTTGACTGTGTTTATCTTGCTGGTAATGTATTAATGACATTTAAATATGTTATGCCTGAAACATACAGCATTAATACACCATTGTTAGGTCAACCTCTGAGTGAGAGGGAAGTGTTGGATGTTTATAAATGAGGACTTAATTAATTAAAGAATGCATTAGGTTTTTAATGTGAATTGTTAACTCTCTCTGTACTCTCATTAACATGTGCCCCGTGGGTATAGCAGTGCTGTAATTTCACCACCAATCTGCAGGCTGCTTCTCCTCTTTAACCCTCCCTCTCTCTTTCTCTTGCCATCCCTCTCTCTAACACTTATTCACTCACTCCACCCATCCCTCTATCCATACACTACCCTCTCTCTGTCTTTCTCTCTCTCTGGCTATTTCATCACGCCAGAGATTGATGACTGACAGTGCAATTAATCACGAGAGTGTAAAAACACACACACACGAGCCAGCTGTCTGGCCTGTGCTTAAGTAAGGACCAAGGTAAAGTGCTGAGGTGGAGAGGAGAGGGTCTCCCGAGTGTGTCGCAGCAGAGGGCCTGGCACTGCTTTTTCAAATCATATTAATTTCATTTAGCAGACGGGGCAACCTTCATCGCTATCAATGGCCGCCCTTCAATTAGCATTTCTGGGCCAGGTCGTGCTAAATTTCAGCAATTTAAGTGCTTTAAAGCTCATTGTGTCTTGTAGGTACAGTACAGGCATGTCATTATAGACTAGGGCTTCTGACCATTGCATGGCTTGCTATAATACTTCTGATATCCACTTCTTACCATTAGACTCAAGGAGTCATGTGATACCTTGGAATGAATAATGAGGTTTTCCCCCCGTGCATCTTTTTAAATTTAATTATACTGTAGATTGCTTTGCAAAATCTTGTTTTAACACACGCACACGATCCATTTGTTTTAGGCATTATGCATAAGAAGAGATTTGTTTCAAAATAAAAGTGTCAGTTCATTTAGTTCATTCAGTTATTTTTCCCATTGACCTCAGTTCATAATTTCTGAAGAAAGGCAACCAACGGAGGTCGTGGTGGAGAAATTTAATCCATGCAGTTTACAGGTACACTTCTCCTTTGTCTTAGATGCTTTAGTTTTTAAAAAATAAATGTGCAGGCCACCAAGTTATCTAACCAGGTATGGTTATTAAAAGAGAAATCTAGTGTGAATCAATTTATAGCCCAGTTGTTCGAGGTCAGGGTGCTGTCAGTCTGAAAAAGAATGACAGTACTGCATACTGATATAGAAAAATGAATACTGAACCAGCAGTTCAACTGAATGGGGCAAAGAAACTCACGTTCAGCTTCATCTTACTATGCACCCATTCAATTAATGTTCGCTTGTAGGTACAGTACAGGTATGTCATTATAGACTAGGTCTTCTGACCATTGCATGGCTTGCTATAATACTTCTGATATCCACTTCTTACCATTAGGCTCAAGGAGTCATGTGATACCTTGGAATGAATAATGAGTCACCCGCCCCCCTGCATCTTTTAAAATTTTATTATACTGTAGATTGCTTTGCAAAATCTTGTTTTAACACACGCATGTGCATGCATGCATGCACACACACTCAGACACAGGTACAGACACACACACACATTCATGAGAAGACACACTCTGTTGCACATTCCACAGTGAAAATGTACTGTCTTACAAAAGAACACATGCAAATGTCATCATTCAATGACACACTTAAGCCGAATAGAGAACAAGTTGGGGGGCTTTGAGTTGGAGGGGTGGTGGTAGAGGGGGCAGCACTCCGACACACAGGAAGAACGGGGACTCGCCGTAGCATAACAATGCCATGTTGAGTGGCCAAAGGGCATACAACTCCCCCATGCCACTCGAGCCGTGCGCACAGCGGCTCGCCGGAGCCTCCACTACACTCGGCTGAGCTCGGCCGAGCCCCTGCGGCTCCGCTGCTGGCTCCTAATTACCATCGCCTCTCCAGAACCTTCTCTGGCCTCACCATCTGTCCCCTCAGCAACCGCCGCGCCGGCCGAGATGCTCCAATCACCTTGCATGACTCCTGACAAATGAGAACTCGGGCTGGCATCAGGCCTCTGCTCTGCGACCATTGTGGCTACCACTGTAGCCCCAGCCCTGTTGTAACACACATACACCCAGTGTCAGTCCATGCCCGCCTCAAACCTTCCACACTCATTTAGTGCCTGTTGAGACTCGTGGATCAATATTGAGAATGAAAAAGGTTGTGTTGTTGCAGAGTTTTTGTTGGCAGGGCTTAAACTGGGATTTAAACAGAGGGTAATGAGGGAGAGCTCTATGGTTCCGGGGTTGCCATGGGTACATGCACTACAGCCTCGGTGAAAGACGATCTATTTTTACACAGAACATATTTTTCACAGAGAAGGGCCTACTGTTGAACAAACAATCTTACTTCAAGAACCATTAACACAATTTTATAGGTGTTAGAATATAGGCATATGACTGAAGATTGATGAAAAGATACAAAAGGCCGATGATCTGCACTGACGACAAGCTGATGATTAACCTAAAGCTACCACCAATGGAAAGAACATTTACACTATTAAGGAATTTACACTATTAAGGAAATTAATTTGCATTCTCCAGTGATATACATTTAAACTCATTTGATCATGATATTAGTGCTAGGATATGATCAGACTTGCTTACATTATACCTGGCCAACCAATATATTGCTACCTGCAAAGACGACCAGTAACTTATTAGCATTTTGGTTAAAGAGAATATTAGATCATGTCATACTGAGTTGCACACAACACAATGAGGTCTACATGTCAATAACTGGCCTGCTGTTCACCCATCTCTCTGCGGGGTTGACCTGGAAGGTGGCCTTTGGGGTAATCCACCTGATGTCCACAAGTAAGCCTTGTTCCAGGGGACACAGGCCCTGAAGTTGTTGACAAAAATGATGCTTTGAATAAAAGCAAATAAACTGTATACATTGTTCAAGGCTGAGAGAGTGTATTTGCATACATGGGATGGTTGAAACAGGTAACAAGACAGAGAATATGAATCTAGATTGTGAATGAATAATTGAATTGTAACTTGTTTGAGAATCTAGATTTAGACTTTCAAATGTGCATGTGGGGAAAAAAGTCTCTCCAGTACGTCACCACATCCAAAGTTTTGCGACAGCACTTCTGTCCATCATAAATGCTGAAGAATAGACTTTGGCCAATTAGCCAAGTTCTCTGTGAAAGAGAGTTCTCCCAGAGGAGAACTCACGATGGCGGCCGTCACAGGGGCAGCTTTATATCGCTCTAGCAGCTTTTTAACTCACACCCAGACACACACACACACACACACACACTCCCCCAACCATCCCCACCCCCATCTCACCACAACACGATGTCGCCTTGAGGAAATATAGATTCTTCGCCATCCATTACATTTGATCTCCATTCATCCCGCCCTCTAGGTCACAACGCCACAAGCTTAGCCTGGGCGCTTTTCATCCAGACAGAGTTTCAAATGTCCCCCTCGCCGTAGTTGGCTGGCGAACTTTCGGCTGGACTTTTTGGCTCTTTTTCTCTTCTGTTGTTCACACAGCTAAAACCGATTCTTTTTTTCCTGGGGTGGGGTTGTGTAAGGGAGGCAAACCACGGAGAGACGCTGTGATGTCGGGACAGAATGCAGGGGGCTAAGAGGGTGTCTCCGCTGTGGAGTGTCTGCGTGAAAGGGCACACTGGTCCAGTGTGGCTCCGTCGATGATTGTGATGCGTCCATCTCTTTCTCTGTCCACTCTGATCCTGCCTGGAATCTAAGCCCTTGTCTCCCAGTCTTCGGTCTCTCTAAACAGTTGATCTTCTGTGTGTCCAAATCGCCTTAGGGACGGCCTTCGGAAAGGGCGAAAAGTGGTTAGAGAGAGAAAGACTTGCTTGTCACTAAACTTTGCTCTTGGCAAAGAGGACTGTGGTTACTTTTGTATGTATTTGATTCCATTGTTCAATTTGGTCTGAAGCGATGTGGTCAGTGTTCTGGAGCTGGTCACGCCACGATGAGCAGAACACCACTTCTGCATGCAGTGTTTGATTCACAGAGCCCATGTCCACCCAGCAAGTCATGTCAGTGGAACACTCTCAGCTAAAGCAGCTTAAGAGTTTCAGTGTGTTTATGTTTATTGTTTATGTTTTTGTTTTTCTTTTTAAAAGGGACTGTGTGTATTAAGTGTACTGAAACAAAAAAGCTATTAATATCCATACACTGACCGGAACCCGTGTGGAAAACAGATGAGAGAGGGAGACTGTAAAACACCAAGCAGTTATGGCAAAAAAGCCCCGGCGGTTTGAGCATTTGGATATTATCCCTCTTGGATAGTATGGGTAGAAGTGCTGTGTGCTTATTGTATTGCATGGAGCAACAAAGAACCAACTGATTGACATTTTGTTGAATTTTTTTTAAATATAGGCTACATGAACAGAACTGCCACTGCCTACAAAAACATTGTTTTTGTCCTTTCAGTAAATTTTCTGCTTTTCAGCAATAATCGTATTCGACAGAGAGACCACTACAAGCCTACTAAAGGGTAGTGTATCTAATTCCTGACTGTTATACATGAGAGAGACATGATTAAAACGCAGTGAGAATGTTGTTAGTTTTGTTCCTTGGCTGTAGCAAAAATGCATATTTGCACAAACCCGAAATTAGTGATTGCTCTTTTTCGTTTGTGAAATTTAGAATTACAAATATAGAATGATTCTTTTTTTTTTTCAAAAAATGACATCAACATGTTCCTAACGTGTTGCTTTGCATGCAGCCAGAACAGATTCACTATATTTTCATGTTTGAAATCATAGTGATCGTCATAGTTATAGTGATGCTGTTGGTTAGCCACACAAGCGAAGAGCTTCTCCACTGTAGCTTCTCCACTTTTTCCTGTCGACAGCACTCCGTGACCTCAAATAATAAGGCTATGGATTGATTCACGCCAGATTTCTCCTTTAGTAGAAAGTATATTTTAATACACATGCTCATGTACATAAGATATGTAACTGTAACAGATTAAGCTATATAAACTAACTCTGCATCTGTAGTCCATGGGAAGCATTGGGAGGCAAGTGGGCAAGCATTTATTTTTTTCTTCCCTATGAATTACTGGCAACTTCAGAGGTTGATACAGAGAGCAGCCGGGTGTGCTTACAACTGCATCTGGTTTATCTCAAATGCGATAAGCCAGCATATGATCAGTTTATCTTCCACTGGGGTCCTTAGATGAATTTTAACCCACACTCTCCAAAGCATTCATGTAACTAGACACGGGCCATGAAAAAGTTTCTCAGGGTCTCGATCAGATAGTCACAGAGTACATTACAATCCAAACCACTCAGAACTTTTATCTTCTCTAACATTAATTAGGCACTAACCACAGTCCTTTAGCAAGTTGACACTTGACCTCTGTGTGGCAGCATACAGTACGGTGAACGCACCGGGGGGTGGAGAAACAGTTACAGGTTTGCCTTTCATACCCATCCTTGTCTGTCCCCACACCCCCCATGCCTGAGCCTTCTGTCCCTCCCACATCCTTGAGGGAGGTGACCCCCCTCACCCCCCCACCCCCAACCCTTCAGCTCGCTGGAGAGCGCTGGACCACACAGCTTTACCGTCCGCGAGGGATGACATTTCTTGCGGCTGTGTCTGCACCAAGACATTCAGCTGGGACCGGGATGTCAGCACACGGGGCCTCTGCGGTGCTGCATGTTTCACGGAGCGCACTGAGTGCTAAACGCAGTCCCTGTGGGAGCGATGAGGGAGAGGAAAGTTGACGGGTGGTAGTGGGTAGGAGGAGGAGGAGGAGGAGGAGGGTGTGGTGATGGATGAAGGGTAAGAATAGAATGAAGTGGCGGTGGAGAGGGGGTGCGGTGGTGTGCGTGTGTGTGGATGTGGGGCGGTGGAGAGGGGGTGCAGGGGTGTGTGTGTGTGTTGATGTGGGGCGGTGGAGAGGGAGGTGTGTGGGGGGGGGGTGGATGTGGGGTGGTGGAGGGGTTACATTATCAAAGCCGCTAATGAACGATTGTCTAATTTCCATCAAGAGCAGTCCTATGGCTCGTCTCAGCCCAGCTCGTATCTCCCTTCTAAATACTGTCATGATAAAGGAATGCTTAAAGAAAAAGGGGAAAGGGGTTTGGTAGATGAAGGGAGGAGGAGGGAGGGAGGAAGAGGAGGAGGGTGAAAGCTGTCAAGAGGGGCACTGTGGTCAGAAAGAGAGAGAGAGAGAGAGAGAGACAAAGAGACAGAGAGAGCTAGCTTGGAAAAAAAAAAAAGAAACGTGGAAGTTCTCTCTCTTTATCTGTCATTTCCTGCTCTCTTCCTGGCTACATGCGTAATCTGTAAGTACAGACAATCGCGCAGCCGCCGCTGGCAGAGATAAAACACGCATGACAAAATATCAACTTCCTGTGACAAAAAAAAATCCAAAGCTGTTATTAGAATATCAGTGCAGGAAGTAATTAATTTGAACTTTAATTACTTACGCAGCGCATGTTGATAAGATCGCAGGTCTGAGATGAGGTATTAAAACAACTGGGGAAATATTCCATGGATGTGGAGGGGAAGAAAAAAAATGTTAATTTCTTCAGCCTTCCTCTTAACCTGCTTGTTGAATGGTGCAATTACATTTTCCGGAGCAAATACACGGGTGATATGCCGCAGATGAAAAAGACACCAGTGCAGAGCGTCTGAAGGAAGTGGAAAGGTTTGATTGAAGGATGCTTCGCCTGATTTGCCTACGCTTACCCAGAAAAAAGCATTGATGATAACATCTGGCTCAATGGGTGATATTCATTTTTTGTTGCAGAAAGGTCAATGGCAGTTTGGAATTAATGCTGTTTCATGAGGTGGCGTTCACCTACTGTAGGTTTCCTCTAAAATTGTGTGTGTGTACGTGTGTGTGTGTACGTGTGTGTGTGTGTGTGTGTGTGTGTGTGTGTGTGCGGGCGTGTGAGTGTGTGCATATGTGTGTGTGCATACAAGTGTGTACACACACACACACACACACACACACTTATTCTGAGGTTTGTTTTCATCTTCCCGAGAGAACTTCCTCTGAGAGTGCTATAGTGTCAGCTCTTTGGGCTGCGAAAATGGAGGAAAGCCTGGAAGGTTAACAAGCAAGTCAACGCCCTGAAAAATAAACTCACCCACCCACCCAGCTGCATGAAGGGAGGAACTGAGGCAGTGTACAGTCTACCATCACGTTTGAGCAGCATATTCAACCTTGACTGTGCAGACAGTATGGCTAATAAGAAGCGTGTATAACGTAAAGCAGTAGCCAATTAACCCTTGGGTCAGAAATATAGGTTATTCATAAACAGCCTTCAAAGTCTCTGCAGATCTTCCTGAAGCTGAGCTTGGGGAATAGGCAACGTATACGATTGTCTGCCGCACGTCTCCTTGAAATCGGGCAGATCATCATCTTTGGTGGCTTGGCCAATGAGATCTTGCCGAGCAGGATGGCCGCACATACAGATGTCTGACAGGAGCCACGGTGGCTGTTGTCTAAGTTAATCCTCCTTCACTTCCAGGGACTCCCTGAATTTATGCGCACAGGCATGTCATGTGGCAGAGCAGCGACAGCGGCAGAGAGAGAGGAGTCTTATTGTCATCCCTCGTCTCCATTAGTGGAGCCATGCGTTAACGCCGGGTGACTTAAATCCCAGGACGCGAAACAGACACAAGCCGGGGCTAATGAGGCCACTATGTAAAGCCTGAATCAAAAAGCTCATTTTCATTCATCAATGAAAAAAACATCTCACCCTCTCACATGCACACACACACACACACACACACACACACACACACACACACACACAGCCCTCCACACTCCACCCCTGATAGTTATCCACAGCCCCACTGCAAAACTTGATGCAAATAACCAAACAGGATGCCTCACTGCTTTGTCCAATACATGGCATATTTGCTGTTGCCTGCATGAAAACTAACAATCAGCCAGCGACTCCCTTTTTGAATGAGATGCACGGCCACCTCCTATCTTAAAACGATAGTCTAATTAATTTACTTCAGCTATAAATAAATGTTTAGTTCCTGGTCTTTTGCAGGCCCTCAGTACCATGTGGTATCCTTCATTATACAATGTGACTGAGGAAGAGAGAGAGAGAAAAGCTAATCTGAAAATCCCTGCCACGCAATAAACGGAGTGACAGAGAGTGGGGGGATGTTTGGAGATAAGTTGGCGTAATGAAAATGGGTGCCAAAGAAGGAGGACAGTATGTAACGAAGAGAGAGCAGAGGGGAATGTTTAAAAGAAGTTTGCACACACCGATAACGGGGACGATGCTATCAGCGCAGGCCGGCCAGTACACGCTTTCCAATCAGTCAATCAGTGCGGCTCCACCCACCCACCCACCTCGCTTTGCGCCTGTCTTCCATCATGCGCTGTTTCCACACTCTAAACAGTCCATTTTCTGTTTGTGTGTATTTGTGTGAGTGCGTGTGTGTGTGTGTGTGTGTGTGTGTGTGTGTGTGCACGGACCTGGGACTTTCCAACATGACACACAAATTGAAAATAAAAAAACCCTTCATATCACAGCATACTACTCACATTAAAGTGCAAATTCCTTTTGCTGTATCATAGGCTGACCAAAAACTAAACAAGTCCATGACCTTTTGACCCCTGTGAAACCGTAGCCCCAGTGCCATGGCAACACCAACATGTATACATCATGTCAGCTTTAGAGATCTACAAACTGGACTTCCTCCTCTATCTACATTTACATTTATGCATTTAGCAGAAGCTTTTATCCAAAGCAACTTACATTTGTCAAATATCAATTAGTTCAGGGTCAGTCTTCCGTAGAGCAACTTAGGGTTAAGTGCCTTGAACCCTCAATTTCCAGGCTACTAGCATGCTAGTCAGGTTCCTTAACTACTATGCAACCACCGCTGGGTCTGCACCTCCCATCCTATGGTTTATCCTTCAACCCTATGTGAAAATCATAGTGATAAGCCTTCCTGCCCCCAAGTCATAACCCAGGCAAATTCATTCATTCACTCATTCACTCACTCACTCTGTAGCTGCCATTCATCACTCTGGTGGGTACTACTACACTGGCGGTGGTTAGTGAGGGGGTTTCCCCTTTACTGTACAGCTCTGTGGCTTTGATCAAACACACCCAGTATGTGCACTGGCAAGTAGTTTGTTGGTTTGCAATACAACTGGTCTGCTTCCACATCAGTCATCTGGACATTGCAAATGTAATCAGAGAGCACAGAATTACTAGGAGAAGAAATCGGTAGGGGAAATGCTCTCACTCTCCTGTTACAAGTGCAAAATGCTTACAAAGGAACACTGATTTGCAGGTACAGGCGTCTGTGCGTGTGATAAAGAGTGATAAAGAGTATATGTGTATAGGTATAGGTCATAGGTATGCTCTGTGCACACACTGAGAGGCACATATAAAATAATAAATTTGTCTGTCAACATCAGCAGACATACATTTGGATTGGATGGCAGAAAGAAAATATGGTGAATTCTGCTTAAATTTAGATAGGTAGAAAATGTATGCAATGGAAAGGAAAGAAAAGGAAGAAAAAAGAATAATAGATCTGAATTTCAATCAGTAGGGACACAGAACAGACACAGAGATACAATACATCATTTGAGATGAGCAGATGATTGGGGAGGGAATTGCACACAGACGCATACAACAGATAGACAGACAGACAGACAGACAGGCCGACTGATAGATTGTTGCTGGCCGTGTAACGAGCCATGTGGACCCAGGCTGGAAAAGGCTGTCGGAGCCGGTGGTGCCATGCTGGGATGGGCCAAAGCCTGGTGCATTGTGGGGCTTGCCCATCTCCATGTGCTTCTCCAGATCCTCCTCAGCACCACCCTACATCTCCCTGACCACCCCACCCCATCCTCCATCGGGAAACACATGGCACCATCCAATCAGCCCGTCTCTTTCTATTTCGTCCATCCCATCGCAGACCAGAAAGCTCCAACAGGATGGTTCTGTCCACCCTGATACACAGTGGCACACGGCTCACCTGCTCATCCAGATGACGTCGTTCCTGGTGCCACTGATTGTTTATCCTGTGTGTGTGTGTGTGTGTGTGTATATGTGTGTGTTTTTTGTATACATCACTCAAATCTTTCCATTCTGCTGTGACAAAGACATCTGAGAGACATTGAGAATGTTCAAACAGACAAAAATATATATAGTCTAAAGTGTCCATCCCTTCCCTGCTTCCCTATACTATTAATTTATTTCATGCTTGAGGAACATTTCATTCCTTAAAGGAGAAATCCGGCATGAATCAGTCCATAACCCTGTTGTTCAAGGTCACTGAGTGCTGTCAGTAGGAAAGAGAACGATCGAACGGGACACAGAAAATCACTTTCAGTTTCATTTTCGTATGCCCCATTCAGTTAGTGTTTGCTACTTGTTCGCTATTCTGTCTATGTTGTATCAAATTTTCTGGTTCTTTTTCCTACAGACAGCACTTGGTAACCTGAGCAACATGGATTGATTCAGACTGGATTTCTCCTATAGAGTACAAAATGAAGTCATAGGCCTTATGTGTAATTTATCCACTATCTACTTTCACATGTTGTCCTACACAGAAACCATTACTATGGTGCTTACTGGTGCCCAGACCAATCGATGCATGCTATTCCAGTGACGCTGAAAAGAATGTGTTTGTTGAGTTTGTAGTCATTCATTTTGCCATTTACATTGTAATTCTTTGAATCAAAGATGCTGTTTACAGATACGTCAGTGGACAACTGTGACGCTCATTGACGC